>JANRMT010062854.1:138028648-138046054 GCA_026402145.1 Polypterus bichir lapradei
ATATATATATATATATATATATATATATACACTCACCTAAAGGATTATTAGGAACACCATACTAATACGGTGTTTGACCCCCTTTCGCCTTCAGAACTGCCTTAATTCTACGTGGCATTGATTCAACAAGGTGCTGAAAGCATTCTTTAGAAATGTTGGCCCATATTGATAGGATAGCATCTTGCAGTTGATGGAGATTTGTGGGATGCACATCCAGGGCACGAAGCTCCCGTTCCACCACATCCCAAAGATGCTCTATTGGGTTGAGATCTGGTGACTGTGGGGGCCATTTTAGTACAATGAACTCATTGTCATGTTCAAGAAACCAATTTGAAATGATTCAAGCTTTGTGACATGGTGCATTATCCTGCTGGAAGTAGCCATCAGAGGATGGGTACATGGTGGTCATGAAGGGTTGGACATGGTTAGAAACAATGCTCAGGTAGCCCGTGGCATTCAATCGATGCCCAATTGGCACTAAGGGGCCTAAAGTGTGCCAAGAAAACATCCCCCACACCATTACACCACTACCACCAGCCTGCACAGTGGTAACAAGGCATGATGGATCCATGTTCTCATTTTGTTTACGTCAAATTCTGACTCTACCATTTGAATGTCTCAACAGAAATCGAGACTCATCAGACCAGGCAACATTTTTCCAGTCTTCAACTGTCCAATTTTGGTGAGCCCGTGCAAATTGTAGCCTCTTTTTCCTATTTGTAGTGGAGATGAGTGGTACCCGGTGGGGTCTTCTGCTGTTGTAGCCCATCCGCCTCAAGGTTGTGCATGTTGTGGCTTCACAAATGCTTTGCTGCATACCTCGGTTGTAACGAGTTGTTATTTCAGTCAAAGTTGCTCTTCTATCAGCTTGAATCAGTTGGCCCATTCTCCTCTGACCTCTAGCATCAACAAGGCATTTTCGCCCACAGGACTGCCGCATACTGGATGTTTTTCCCTTTTCACACCATTCGTTGTAAACCCTAGAAATGGTTGTGCGTGAAAATCCCAGTAACTGAGCAGATTGTGAAATACTCAGTCTGGCCCGTCTGGCAGCAACAACCATGCCACGTTCAAAATTGCTTAAATCACCTTTCTTTCCCATTCTGACATTCAGTTTGAAGTTCAGGAGATTGTCTTGACCAGGACCACACCCCTAAATGCATTGAAGCAACTGCCATGTGATTGGTTGATTAGATAATTGCATTAATGAGAAATTGAACAGGTGTTCCTAATAATCCTTTAGGTGAGTGTGTATATATATATATATATATATATATATATATATATATATATATAGATAGATAGATAGATAGATAGATAGATAGATAGATAGAGATATATATATATATATAGATATATATATAGATATAGATATAGATATAGATAGATATGAGAACAACACTCATATCAATGACAAAACAATTACATTAACAATCATGTTACGCTATTTTAAAAATTTTTCCTTTTCTTTTTCATACCTTCTTTAACACACTACTTCTCCGCTGCGAAGTGCGGGTATTCTGCTAGTATTATATATAAATAAAAGAACAATGTAATGGAGGTGGACATGTTTGCTTGTAATGTACAAAAAGTAATAAAAACAGTTATAAAAATTGAAGAAAAAATGCAGATGGCATCAATTGCCTAAAAACAGATAAACAGACAATTTCAAATACAGTATACAAAATTTAATCAATGATCTTTGACGATAACAGAAAATGTCCTTTATTATTTATATCAATAGTTAAGTTAAATATACACAACTGTATTATGCACAGTCAGTTTCTTACTCAGAAATAAAAAAGGCAAAAGTCAAATAAAGAAAGTGACATGTTTATAGTGTAGGAGTTGAGATGAATCCTAAGTTTAAATGGCTTAGTGAATGCTGTCCTTGTGCTTGACACTGGACTATGACCTTTCTTAAATTAGCTCATGTAATCAAAAGTGGCTAAGCTGAGGAGGGTGCTGACTCCTGCAGGGTGAAACAGGGCTTGATTTTTGCTGCGTCACAGCAAGGAGAGGTTTGTCCAGGTGTGAATTAAACATTGGCATTTGCTGGGTTACAGAAAGTAATGGTTCTTCTGGGGCAGAGGTAATTTTGCTGGCTTGTGGCAAGTGATGACTTGCAAAGGCAACAGAATTATTGGTGTACTAGCCAACCCACGGCGTACCATACGCCGCATAATCAGGCCGGTTTTTTAATGATTTTTAAGCACAGGGAGAAAATTAACATTTGAAAAATCGATAATGTAATAAATCAGCAAGAAAAGCAACATTGTAACAATGCACGGAATGAAACAACACACAATCGTCCATGACTGAAAACTGGCGGACCGCCATCGCGCCTTTTCCTGCCAGATGGAGGGATGGGGGTGGACGGCGCTCAGGCGCGGAGGGTGGAACGGGAGGAGAGGAGAAGGACGTCCATTCTGTTCCCTGCGTCATGCTAGTCTGCTGATTTCTCGTTCAGTATGCACTACCTGCTCATGTGCCCACCTCCAACTCGTCACTTGAGTCGTTGTCGTCTTTGCACAGTCCAGATGCACTTGTGACTCACGTAGACTTTTCATTGCTCTGTGCGGTTTTGGCTGCTTTTCTATATATAATCCACCAAGACACCCGACCACGGTAGTAGCGAGGTGGGTGGGGAGTGTGTACAAAGGGTAGGGACGTAACCAGTGGGAGCGTATGAGTCGCACTTAGTGGGAATTCGACCGTTTGTAGTCCGAATGGGCTTCAACGGCTTACCCACGCCTGTCTGCGCCGGGTAGACACACGCTCAATCTCATGCATAATTATTTATTGAATGCTAAACACTTCTGGAAAGACACGGTTGTCTAAAACGGGTTGGTGTGAGAATACAACAGTAAGTGAATGAAAAGATGGAACTCTGGAGAGAGCAAAATACAACACAATAGTGAACCCACGGCATAACAAACGCCGCATAGTTATTTATTGATGGTTGAACACTTCTGGAAAGACACAGTTGTCTAAAAAGGGAGGGTTTGAGGATACAACAGAAAGTGAATGAAAAGATAGAACTCTGGAGATAGCAACATATAATTGTCCGTGAGTGAAGAAGACGCATGTTTGTCGCGGATGTGAATTGCTGTATGTAGCGTGTAAAACAGTTTGCTATGGTGCACGCGGTTGTGCGTCGTAACCGAAAACTTGTTTTTAAAGACTGCTTACTTTATTGTGTTTTAACCTCAGTTGTAAAGGATTGTTTTAAGGATCCCATGGGATACCCCTCGCAAACCGTTTTACACACTGCATATGGTGATTCACCTCCACGAGAAACATGCCTCTATGAACAGTCAACGTGGCTCGGAGGTGCATGTGGCCTCTACGACAGCCGAATATAAATGACGCCGTTTTTTCTGTGTCGTCGCGTCCGAGATGGTGGGCGTGGCTCTGCGAGTTGTCGTCGTATCCAATGGTCTTGGAGTTGGTGGGTGTGGCTCCTTCCTGTGTGCGCCATAGGTGTCTTACTTGTCGGCGGCTTAGTGAATCCAAGCCCCTTCCGGTGTGCTTTCCATGGGTGTCTTGCCTTAGTGAATTATAAATATAGATTCTTGGTGAAATCAGGTGTTCATTCTTGAAGATATGATGTATGTTCTTTTTTTTGCTGGGTATTGGAAATTCCCGATTCACGTAGGGTTAAGGGAGGTGTTGGCATTTGCTGGGTTGTAACTAGTGTTAAATCCTATGGGGTCAAGGCAAATGCTGGTAATAACAGCTGACTGGAGGAAGAGGACACTGAAGGGGTGGATGGGTGTAGCCCTTCCTTTGGAATCCAGTCCTTTGTAGAACTGTGACAGTGCATTAAAATAAGTGATTTGTGCTCTGTCTCTTTGCATCCCAAATTGCAATGATAAATGAGCTTGCCTAAAGCAGAATAAAATTGCATTTGCATAAGTTAAAACAAACAAAAATGAATGCATGTCAACAAAATTCAAACTGTTATTTTACCATTTAGTTACAGTCAAATAAGCAAGAATGAAGAAACAGTAAATAAGCAAAAACTAAGTCTAAGAAAATCTAAGACGTATACTGTATATTCTATATATGAACTGTAGAAATAAAATTATAGCTTCGTCTCTTTTTAGATCTTCTTTAAATCCCATTGATTGATGTAAAATAACACTATTATAAAACAGAAAAATGTTTGGCATGGACTAAACTGCCACTAATAGAAGCCAAATCATCTCTCTCTATAAAAATACAGCATCTGTCTATCTGTCTGTGTGTATGTTTGTCCACTTTTCACGAGAGAACTACTTAATGGATTTAGATTGTGTTTTTTTCTATAATTTGCTTGAACATTTTGGTTGATTTTGCGACTTCTCTCATCATGCTATGAATCATAGTTCACTTGCAGAAGTGATAAATTTGTGCTAATCTGAGATAGAGGCTGCAGGCCGAGGGGAGGGGGAAGCGTGGCGTCAGAAGTGGGGAGCCGGGAAGGAAACTCTTCATTTGCGCGTCATCCTCCATTTGAGTCGGTGTACTTCTGCTTTTTGGAGTGTACCTTGCTTCCACTTAGCTAGCAATACCTGTTTGTTTATTGATTTTTAACGTTTGTCCTGTTTCACTACTATGCGGGCGGAGCTGCGGGAGATGGCTAGTTAAGTAATAAATTATTCAATCAAGGTAATCCATGTTAAAACACTGATAAAAATAACTAAGTTTGTGCATAACTGAGTAAATACAAATATACATCTATGATGAATTGGCTTCCTGTCTTAGACTTAACCCATCTAATATCCATGGCACCTGATGCTCATCTGTGAACCTAACCAGGCTAACAGACCAGGGCAAACAACAATCACTGAAACAGCAACCCAGTTTTTAAAAACACTTTAACACTGTTTTGACATTTTACTGAAAATAGAATAAATGTGTTCAACTCCTTCCAAACTCCCTTGAAATAGTAAAATGTTTTTGCAAACTATCTTTTTGGTGAAGTTAACATGGTTCTATGTACAGACTTGAAGTATAACCTATATGCTCTTCAGTCGTCTTACATCTTAAAATATGGTTTATATTGAGGAAATGTAGGTTGCAGGTTTGTTATCCTAATCTTGTTGTCAATAACAGCACAGTAAGCTACATCACTGCAGTCAACATACAACAGAAATATACAGGTAATTGACCTGTATATGAATAATATGACACTACAGATGGTTAAAGGGCTGCAAGTGCCAAGCAATTTCTTCTTCACCATCATCATCAATTCCCACTTCTATATGGATTGGTGTGCTTGATCGGCCCTCTCCATACAGCCCGGTCCTGCATTTCCTCCCCAGTTAGGCCCTTGTCCTTCAGATTTTCTTTTACTTTATCCATCCACTTCTGCTTCCCCTGTACTTCCATTCCTGTTTCTCTTTTGCCCACATACTCATTGTCTCTGCTCATTACATATCCAAACCACCTTAATCTACTTTCTTGTATTTTCTTAGATATCTCACCCATTTTTGTTGCTCCTCGGACTGTCTCCTTTCTTATTCTGTACATAAATAAAGTCACTGAATAACACCCAAACTAGATTAAAGGAAGCATAGACTCAACGCCATTCATAGTAATTATCAATGAAGAAAAACAAATTCATTGACAAATTGGTTTAAAGATTGCTGTTAGCCCAAGTTAATGGGAAAAACTGAATACATGTACCTCCGGTGGAAACTGCAGTTCTGCTGTGATTTAGCAAATGTTCATTAGCTTGTATATACGAGCATGAAAAATACACTCGCGGATGACAGAAATGCAAGAAAAACATATCTGAAGATTGCAGTATGGACGGAATGTCTGTTATGATCCTGTTTAAAATAATGTAAAATAAATTATAGTTTTTTAATCAATTTAATTTAATTATGCACAGTATTGATGTCAAACCAAATTACTAGCGGCAATCTACTAGCATTCCACTGAACACCAGAGAGGGGGTGGGTTTGGGTGGATGTACCCCGTGAAACTTGCCTTGTGGAATTTGAAGAGTTGTCAGTACTGCCGAGTGCCGGCCCACTTCATGCACTGAATATGTATCAATTACTACTGCGAAAATGATTATTAATACAAGCGTAAAGGTTCACGGTACAAGCACAACCATGAAACACGAAGATATTTAAAAAAACACAAAGAAAACTTTGCAAAGGCAAATATAAAATGTTTTCATTTACTTCCATTGTCAAAATTAATGAGTAATTAATTTCGTCTCTTCTTCTATTGTTTAATGGAGTTTCGTCGCTTGGTGCAATTGGAGGTTATTTAACAGGGAACTTTATAAGGCAGAACCTCAAAGCGGTAGGGACCACAAACTGTGAAACAATTGGTTGAAGTTACACTTGATAGACAACTTTAAACCGTTGATAACTGGACAAGTGAGTTTTTGATTGACATGCAGTAACAACAATCTCATTTGTTGAAGTTCTGAATTAGCACAATATGATTTGCTGAAGTAGAATTTGCTTGAAAGTTATCCCACCTCTAGGTCCAACCATAATGTCTCTGGTCTGCAGCAATATCCTTCTCATTTTATCTGGCTGCAGGTCGAAGACTCGGCCTTCCACACCACGCCCCTAGCATTCACAAAACTAGTACCGTAAACTGATTTTTAATTTTAATGCATAATTGTTCTCCCTGGGACCCTAACCTGTAAGTATGTACTTATCAAAAAAGTGAGGCACATCTCTTGAATTGCTTAATAAATATTATCGTTTGTTTTTCTGAAGAAATGTAAAAATTTGTATTATTGAAAGTCGCACCCTATATGCCTTACTTCCATAGATTGTCTTTCATTTATTTTGGAATTGAACTAACACATTCATTCAGATTTTAAACTTAACTTTAAAAATGTTTTGTTGGGGTAGATGCAATCAATACAAATGTTATTTTTTTTTGATATTTAATCCTTTAATCGCCACATACAATTTCTTGTATAAGGAATTTGTCATTTCTCACATACTCCAACTTACTGTCCAAACGGATGTATAATTTTTTGTAAATAAGATTAATGTTATTAGGTCATCAGTCATACTGCCTGCTCAGGATTCATCTCTTCCTGTTGTGTGTTCTTCTGTCTTTGACCACTCTGAGCCTGTATCATCGTCTCTGTTGTCTGATTTAGTGCAACGCCTGAATCCTACAAATTGCTCCCTGGACAGTGTCCCCTCTTGATTATTTAAGGGGGTTTTTGATTCTGTCAAACCAAGTATTGTTACCTTAATAAATGCTAGCTTGATTTCTGGTTGTGTTTCTGCTGCCTTGAAACATGCTGTGGACCCTCTAATGTGTCAAATTTCTGGCCAATTTCTAAACTGCCTTTTTTATCTAAAGTCTTAGAGAAAGTTGTCTTTACAAACATTTCTGGGTGAAAAAAAGTATTCTGGAAAATTCCAATCCAGATATAGATCTTCTTACAGCACATTCAGAATTGATTTTAAAAATCTATTACTTGTTTTCAAATGTGTGAATGAATCAGCCCCATCTTCCTTCACTGAACTTTTTCACCAACAAGAGCCCTGCAGTCTACTAGCCAGATGCTCTTAGTTGTTCTGAGGTGGAGGTTGAAGCTAAGTGGGGGCTGGGCTTTTGCAGTGACTGCTTCTTTTCTTTGTTAAGGCCTGTCTTCTTATATTAGGGCTACCCCAACAATGGCCATTTTTAAGTCACCATTAAAGTCTTATTTCTTCTCACTGGCATTTGACCCTGCAAGAGGTTGACATTATGTTTGTGTATGTTGGCTCCTGTGCATTCATGATTATAAATACTGTATGTAAGTATATATGTATGGGTGTGGGTATTTTGAGTTTATCTTTTATGTAATGGTTGGTTATGCTTGCAGTTTTGTGATATGTACATACTGTAGATATTTTAACTGCTTCTTTTACCCTTTCTTATACAGCAGTTTGATTCAGTTTGGCTGTTGTAAATGTAATTTATAAACAAAGTTTGCCTTGCTCTGTCTTATAAAACATTATTTTAATACTTAACACCAAGAAGTGTAGATTTGAGACAATGGACTGCAATGGTTTGTAACATTTATTATTAAAAAGTTAAACAATCTATAAAATAGAGAACTAGAATTGTAGGTTGTAACAGAACAATGAGGGACATGTATGTTTATGTTACATTTTCTCACAAAACACAGTGATTTTTTTTCCTCTCACGTCATCTAAAAACAGATGCATGTCTTCCAAGTGTGAAAAAAGGAAGGTGAAGTGTGTAAGAATATATTCCCTCTCCTCATCTTCTGGAAATTCTGATAGCAAATCACATTTCCTAAGGGCCTCCCCAATGTTGTTTTTCTCCATTGACAGTAATGAAGGGAGTGATACTTACCCCCTGAACACAGATTTATTCTCAGCACGGCCTCTTCTGTGCCTCATTAAGAAGCTGAAATATAAATTCTATTATATAAAAGAAATTCTTTAAATGGCCATCATAAAGCTTATAGCCTTTTCCTCCACATTTACAAGGAATGTAAACATTACTGCTTTCGATGTCAGATTTTACAAGTCTTCAGTATTTCTTACCATACACTATTATTCACACAGTACACATTGCACTTAAAATTTTCTAAGGCCTTTAACAGTTGTATTTCTGTGTTAGAAGAAGTAAAACATGCTTTTAGTCTTTTGGGCTTTTACTCCTACTGGTTAATGATTAACAGTATGCATCTGAGACAAGCATTAAAACTCTTCTCATACATTTTATTCACTATATAATAAGCACTGTAAGCCAACATCAACAAAATATATCTTTCTTACAGAAGTTTCTAAAACGATGTGTCTGACTGTGTTCATCAGTGCTCCGTGTCGGATGGTGGAGAAGGGAGGCTGATGTTTCTTCTAAAAGAAAAGATTTAAAATCTGTATTAACACAGTGCTATGGAATAGCAAGGCATTTTTTTCACTACAGATGTATTACAAGTCTTTACTCATGGCTCAATACATTCTAAACTTGAAAACAGGAAAAAAATTTACCTAAGGAAATGTTAAAAAAGAACCAAAAAAACATGCACAAAAAATGACACGGTCCAGGCTGAGCATCATTTCTGTACCTTCTAATGTTTTGTTGGGTTCTTGGCCTTCATTTAGACAAGTGTTTGCTTGCTTAGTCCAATGTGAGCATTTACTTTAGGGATTTCAAAAAGAAGCACAAAGTTTATAATGGTAAACATTTTGAACATTAGAACATTAGAACATTCCAGACGAGAACAGGCCATTCAGCCCAACAAAGCTCGCCAGTCCTATCCACTTGTTTCCTCCAAGAAAACATCAAGTCGAGTTTTGAAAGTTCCTAACGTCTTACTGTCTACCACACTACTTGGTAGCTTATTCCAAGTGTCTATCGTTCTTTGTGTAAAGAAAAACTTCCTAATGTTTGTGCGAAATTTACCCTTAACAAGTTTCCAACTGTGTCCCCGTGTTCTTGATGAACTCATTTTAAAATACAAGTCTCGATCCACTGTACTAATTCCCTTCATAATTTTAAACACTTCAATCATGTCACCTCTTAATCTTCTTTTGCTTAAACTGTAAAGGCTCAGCTCTTTTAATCTTTCCTCATAATTCAACCCCTGTAGTCCTGGAATCAGCCTAGTCGCTCTTCTCTGGACCTTTTCTAGTGCTGCTATGTCCTTTTTGTAGCCTGGAGACCAAAACTGCACACAGTACTCAAGATGAGGCCTAACCAGTGCATTATAAAGGTTGAGCATAACCTCCTTGGACTTGTACTCCACACATCGTGCTATATATCCTAACATTCTGTTAGCCTTCTTAATGGCTTCTGAACACTGTCGGGAAGTTGATAGCTTAGAATCCACTATGACTCCTAAATCCTTCTCATAAGGTGTACTCTCGATTTTCCGACCGCCCATTGTGTATTCAAACCCAATATTTTTACTTCCTATGTGTAATACTTTACATTTACTGACATTAAATTTCATCTGCCACAAATCTGCCCAAGCCTGTATGCTATCCAAGTCCTTCTGTAATGATATAACAGATTCCAAATTATCTGCTAATCCACCTATCTTGGTATCATCTGCAAACTTAACCAGCTTGTTACTTGTATTCCTATCTAAATCATTTATATATATTAAAAATAGCAGCGGCCCTAGCACTGACCCCTGTGGAACACCACTCTTAACATCGGCCAGTTCTGATGAGGTTCCTCGCACCATCACCCTCTGCTTCCTGTGTCTGAGCCAATTCTGTACCCATCTAAAAACATCACCCTGAACTCCCACTTCTTTTAACTTGATGCCCAACCTCTCATGTGGCACCTTATCAAATGCTTTCTGAAAGTCCAGATAAATAACATCATATGCTCCACTTTGATCGTATGCTTTTGTTGCAACCTCATAGAATTCCAACATGTTAGTAAAGCACGACCTCCCTCTTCTGAACCCATGCTGACTGGTCAGAATAACTCCTGTCCTTGCCATGTGTTGCTCAATCTTATCCTTAATAATTCCTTCCATTAATTTTCCTGTGATGCATGTTAAGCTTACTGGCCTATAGTTGCTTGGATCTGCCCTGTCACCCTTTTTATATAATGGAATGATATTTGCCATTTTCCAGTCCTTCGGAATCTCTCCAGTGCTCAGTGACTTCCTAAAAATATGTGTCAAGGGTTTATATATGTACTCACTAGCCTCCTTAAGAACACGAGGATAAATATTATCTGGTCCTGGTGATTTGTTTGATTTCAGCTTATTTAATCTGAGCAGCACTTCTCCCTCTTCAATTTCCAAATCCCTCAGTACCTCCTTAGCAGTTGCGTTTACCTCTGGGAGGTTATCCACTCGCTCACTTGTAAACACCTCCGAAAAATGTAAGTTTAGGGCATCTGCTATTTCATTGTCTGTATCTTTTAATTCCCCTTTACTATTCCTGATGAACTTGACCTCCTCCTTGACTGTTCTTTTACTACTAAAATACTGAAAGAATCTCTTGGGGTCTTCTTTCGCCTTATCTGCTATATTCCTCTCCAACTGTCTTTTAGCCTCCCTGATATCCTTCTTAATGGTTGCTCTCATATTTTCATACGCTCTACGATTCACTTTGCAGTCATTAGTCTTATATGCCTTATACAGCAGTTTTTTCCTTTGCAACTTCTTTTTTAAATCTTTATTAATCCATCGTGGAGTTTTTTTTAGTTTCCTATTAATTCCAAATTTAGGTATGTATCTGTCCTGCATTACATGTAAAACATTTTTAAACCTGTTCCACTGCTCCTCAACTGTCTCCACACTTAAAAGCTTATCCCAGTCTATCCTACTTAGACTTTGTCGAATCTTCTCAAAATTAGCCCTACCAAAGTTCAACTTAACAATTTTAGTCTTTGCATCCGTACTATTACAAAATACTGAGAACTGTATTACATTATGGTCACTTGACCCTAGTGGTTCAATCACCTCTACACCCTCAATTCTATCCTGATTATTACAGAATACTAAATCTAGACAGGCTTCACCCCGTGTTGGTACTTTAACATGCTGTGTTAAAAAACAGTCACTGATTACTTCTAAAAACTCCTGCTCTTGTGCTCCTCCATCTGCAAGGTTATCCCAGTTAATATTTGGATAATTAAAGTCCCCCATGACTATAATATCCCCCTGTAAACTTGCCTTTTTGATATTACTAAAAAGATTTGTGTTGAAATTATTGTCTGAATTGGGTGGTCTATAACATACTCCTAAAATAAGACCTCTTTCCCTAATATTTTCCAGGCGAAGCCACATGTCCTCACTAAGATGGGGCTCATCATCCAACTGAAGAAGACTTACATTTAAACCCTGTTTGGCATAAACAGCAACCCCACCTCCTTTTCTGTTCTGTCTATCCTTCCTAAAAAATGTGTATCCCTCTATGTTACACTCATCTCCATCTTTGTTATTTAGCCAGGTTTCCGTTATTGCTATAATATCATAATTATGCTCTGCTACATACAACTCCAACTCACTTACCTTATTTTTGATACTTCTAGCATTAAGGCAAGCTATTTTTAAAGTGTTAATCCTTCTACATTTACGTGTTTGCTTAGAATTTACATTACTATGCATTTTTTTTTCTACACCATTGTTTGTTCTTCCATATATAGATCTAAATCTGGCCTGTCCTAAACTCCCTGCCCCCCCATTCCCTAGTTTAAACAATCCTCGACTAGCCTACACATACGCCTCCCCAATACATTGGTGCCCCTCCGGTTCAGATGTAACCCGTCACGGCGGAACAGGTCCCATCTGTTCCAAAAGGAGTCCCAATGCCCCATAAACCTATACCCTTCTACCCTGCACCAAGATTTGAGCCACGCGTTAAGCCTTCTAATCTCCTCAATCTTACCTGGACTGGCGCGTGGCACAGGCAGAACTTCGGAGAAGACTACCTTGTCAGTTCTGCTCCTCAGCTTGGTACCTAACTCTTTGAATTTGGATCGCAGAACTGACAGACTACCCTTATGTATGTCATTTGTTCCAACGTGGACAATGACAACTGGATCCACCCCCGCTCTGGCCAAGAGCCTATCCACCCTTCCAGGGAGGTCTCCCACCTGTGCTCCCGGAAGTCAACACACCGTGCGAGACTCTCTCTCTCTGGAGCACACCTGCGCTTCAATCCCCCTAATGATTGAGTCCCCAACTATCACTACCTCTCTCTTTCTGGGAACTGGTTTTGAGGTGGCCCGTTGGGGCTCCTCAACCCTGCCTACCACCTCAGAATTATCAGAGTCACCGTCCAGCTCCGCAAGGACATGATAACGGTTAGACACTTCTAATTCTGGGGTTGATGCCCCCGGACAGTGTGCACCCTTTACCTTACGCCTTGTGACCGTGACCCACCTATTCCTACCTGTCTGGTCTGGAATCTCCTCCCGCGCCACCTTAGGGGTGCACACTATCTCTCTAAAGGACACCTGGGCCAAGTCCGCCAATTCTCTATTACAACGCAGGTCAGCCAACTCCTCCTCCAGTTCAGCGACCCTGAGCTCGAGGTGATGGATCAGCTGGCATCTCTTGCAGATGTAGCCCTCATAGACAACTGGCTCTTCCAAACCATCATCTAAAAAGTCCAACATCCAACAGGACTTGCATTGCACTGGCCTCATTATTAAAATTTGACTTGGGATTACTAAACTGCCTTAACTTTAACTTTTTTTTTTTTGTTTCTTAAAATTAAATTTCTTCTTCTTTCAGCTGCTCCTTAACTTAAATGGTAACACTAAGATCTCTTGATCTAAGATCTTTTGATTTATTTGTCTTTGATTTACAACATAACTAAGCGTAACTGCCACATTACCACAGAATTGAACAAAAGTTATTAAAGAAAATTTAAACTTCATTTAAACCTTGTGGCTGGATTTCTCAGGTGATATTTTACACTAGAACTTCCTCAAAGCTGGCATGTCACTCTAAAGAGGAATGAGCAAAATCAAGTTGTTAAAAGGAGTTTAATGTTGAACACATACAGTTAGGTCCTTAAATTTTTGGACAGAGACAACTTTTTTCTAATTTTGGTTCTGTACATTACCACAATGAATTTTAAATGAAACAACTCAGATGCAGTTGAAGTGCAGACTTTCAGTTTTAATTCAGTGGGTTGAACAAAAAGATTGCATAAAGATGTGAGGCAACTAAAGCATTTTTTAACACAGTCCCTTTATTTCAGGGACTCAAAAGTAATTGGACAAATCAAATAACTGGAAATAAAATGTTCATTTCTAATAATTGGTTGAAAACCCTTTGCTGGCAATTACAGCCTGAAGTCTTAAACTCATGGACATCACCAGATGCTGGGTTACCTCCTTTTTAATGCTCTGCCAGACGTTTACTGCAGCGGCTTTCAGTTGCTGTTTGTTTGTGGGCCTGAAGTTTAGTCTTCAACAAATGAAATGCATGCTCAGTTGGGTTAAGATCAGGTGACTGACTTGGCCATTCAAGAATTTTCCACTTCTTTGCTTTAATAAACTCCTAGGTTGCTTTTGTTGTATGTTTTGGGTCATTGTCTATCTATATCATGAAACGCCGCCCAATTTGACTCATTTAGCTGGATTTGAGCAGACAGTATGTCTCTGAACACCTCAGAATTCATTCGGCTGCTTTTGTCCTGTGTCACATCGTCAATAAACACTAGTGTCCCAGTGCCACTGGCAGCCATACACTCCCAAACCATCACACTGCCTCCACTGTGTTTTTCATTTGATGTGGTATGCTTTGGATAATGAGCTGCTCCACGCCTTCTCCATACTTTTTTCTTGCCATCATTCTGGTAGAGGTTGATCTTGGTTTCATCTGTCCAAAGAATGTTTTTCCAGAACTGTGCTGGCTTTTTTAGATGTTCTTTAGCAAAGTCCAATCTAGCCTTTCTATTCTTGAGGCTTATGAATGGCTTGCACCTTGCAGTGCACCCTCTGTATTTACTTTCATGCAGTCTTCTCTTTATGGTAGACTTGGATATCGATACACCTACCCCTGGAGAGTGTTGTTTACTTGGTTGGCTGTTGTGAAGGGGTTTCTCTTCACCATGGAAATGATTCTGCGATTATCCACCACTGTTGTCTTCCGTGGACGTCAAGGTCTTTTGCGTTGCTGGGTTCACCAGTGCTTGCTTTATTTCTCAGGATGTACCAAACTGTAGATTTTGCCACTTGTAATATTGTAGCAATTTCTCGGATGGGTTTTTTTTGTTTTCGCAGCTTAAGGATGGCTTCTTTCAACATGGAGAGCTGCTTTGACCGTATGTTGTCTGTTCACAGCAAAATCTTTCACTTGCAAGCACCATACCTCAAATCAACTCCAGGCCTTTTATCTGCTTAATTTATAATGACATAATGACGGACTTGCCCACACCTGCCTATGAAATAGCCTTTGAGTCAATTGTCCAATTACTTTGGAGCCCCTGAAATGAAGGGATTGTGTTAAAAAATGCTTTAGTTGCCTCACATTTTTATGCAATCTTTTTGTTTAACCCACTGAATTAAAGCTGAAAGTCTGCACTTCAACTGCATCTGAGTTGTTTCATTTAAAATTCATTGTGGTAATGTACAGAACCAAAATTAGAAAAAAAGTTGTCTCTGTCCAAATATTTATGGACATAACTGTAACTCCAGTTCTTAAATCCTTACACTGGCTCCCGGTTAAGTTTAAGGCAGATTTCAAAATCCTCCTTTTAACATATAAAGCATTAAATGGCCAAGGTCCGGCTTACTTGTTTGAACTTATCATGACTTACACACTAGAGCGCACATTAAGATCTCAAGATGCCAGTCTGCTTATGATTCCAAGAATTAATAAAATAACAGTAGGAGGTCAAGCTTTTAGTTACAGGGCCCCTAAACTGTGGTATGGTCTGCCTGCTACTATAAGAGGTGTCCCTTCGGTCTCAGCTTTTAAATCCCGGCTGAAGACTCACTACTTCAGTTTAGCATATCCTGACTAGAGCTGCTGATTAACTGTACAGACTGTATCTCTGTTGTTAATCATTAGCACTAAAACATAAGTAACATGATAGGTATAATTTGATAATAACCCTCACCTATTCTGTTTCTCTTCTCGGTACTCAAATGTGGCACTTGGTGCCACGGCCCACCTGCCAAGTTGTTTTTCCTGCCTATGATAAAGTCATCCCTGGTGGAGGATCGCAGGAATCGTGGGAAAAAGGGGTCCTTTCGTCGGATTAGTGCTATTTCAGCTGTGGAATAGATAGATACAGTGCATCCGGAAAGTATTCACAGCGCATCACTTTTTCCATATTTTGTTATGTTACAGCCTTATTCCAAAATGGATTAAATTCATTTTTTCCTCAGAATTCTACACACAACACCCCATAATGACAACGTGAAAAAAGTTTACTTGAGGTTTTTGCAAATTTATTAAAAATAAAAAAAACTGAGAAATCACATATACATAAGTATTCACAGCCTTTGCTCAATACTTTGTCGATGCACCTTTGGCAGCAATTACAGTCTCAAGTCTTTTTGAATATGATGCCACAAGCTTGGCACACCTATCCTTGGCCAGTTTCGCCCATTCCTCTTTTCAGCACCTCTCAAGCTCCATCAGGATGGATGGGAAGCGTCGGTGCACAGCCATTTTAAGATCTCTCCAGAGATGTTCAATCGGATTTAAGTCTGGGCTCTAGCTGGGCCACTCAAGGACATTCACAGAGTTGTCCTGAAGCCACTCCTTTGATATCTTGGCTGTGTGCTTAGGGTCGTTGTCCTACTGAAAGATGAACCGTCTCCCCAGTCTGAGGTCAAGAGCGCTCTGGAGCAGGTTTTCACCCAGGATGTCTCTGTACATTGCTGCAGTCATTTTTCCCTTTTTTTCCCCTGACTAGTCTCCCAGTTCCTGCCGCTCAAAAACATCCCCACAGCATGATGCTGCCACCAACATGCTTTATTGTAGGGATGGTATTGGTCTGGTGATGAGCGGTGCCTGGTTTCCTCCAAACGTGATGCCTGGCATTCACACCAAAGAGTTCAATCTTTGTCTCATCAGACCAGAGAATTTTGTTTCTCATGGTCTGAGAGTCCTTCAGGTTCCTTTTGGCAAACTCCAGGTAGGCTGCCATGTGCATTTTACTAAGGAGTGGCTTCCGTCTGGCCACTCTACCATACAGGCCTGATTGGTGGATTGCTGCAGAGATGGTTGTCCTTCTGGAAGGTTCTCCTCTCTCCACAGAGGACCTCTGGAGCTCTGACAGAGTGACCATCGGGTTCTTGGTCACCTCCCTGACTAAGGCCCTTCTCCCCCGATCGCTCAGGTTAGATGGCCTGCCAGATCTAGGAAGAGTCCTGGTGGTTTCGAACTTCTTTCACTTATGGATGATGGAGGCCACTGTGCTCATTGGGACCTTCAAAGCAGCAGAATTTTTTCTGTAATCTTCCCCAGATTTGTGCCTCAAGACAATCCTGTCTCGGAGGTCTACAGACAATTCCTTTGACTTCATGCTTGGATTGTGCTCTGACATGAACTGTCAACTGTGGGACCTTATATAGACAAGTGTGTGCCTTTCCAAATCTTGTCCAGTCAACTGAATTTACCACAGGTGGACTCCAATTAAGCTGCAGAAACATCTCAAGAATGATCAGGGGAAACAGGATGCACCTGAGCTCAATTTTGAGCTTCATGGCAAAGGCTGTGAATACTTATGTACATGTGCTTTCTCAGTTTTTTTATTTTTAATAAATTTGCCAAAATCTCAAGTAAACTTTTTTCACGTTGTCATTATGGAGTGTTGTGTGTAGAATTCTGAGGGAAAAAATTAATTTAATCCATTTTGGAATAAGGCTGTAACATAACAAAATGTGGAAAAAGTGATGCGCTGTGAATACTTTCCAGATGCACTGTAGATAGATAGATAGATAGATAGATAGATAGATAGATAGATAGATAGATAG
>JANRMT010062854.1:138066635-138084163 GCA_026402145.1 Polypterus bichir lapradei
ATATGTTTATATATATATATGTGTGTGTGTGTGTGTGTGAGTATATATATATATATATATATATATATATATTATATTATTATATTATATTATATTATATATATAAGAGAGAGAGATATGACAACAACACTCATATCAATGACAAAACAATTACATTAACAATCATGTTACGTTATTTTTAAAATATTTCCTTTTCTTTTTCATAACTTTTTTAACACACTACTTCTCCGCTGCGAAGCGCGGGTATTCTGCTAGTTTAACATAAAAGCAACTCTGTGATCGCTGTTTTGCAGATGCAGCATTTAGACAGAACTTTAGCAGCCAGGAGACGTGTCAGGAGTCCATCTGCGTGTGCGAGTGTTTGCCAACTACTCTTGCAGAGTTGTGGGCCATTGGGCATATGAGTTGCCCCTGACCCTGAGTCAGTGAAGTGAGGCAGAGAGCAAAGCAACTGTGAAATGCGTCCAAAGTGCCCACTAAGTGCTTTGTCTGCGAATAGAAAAAAAAAACAGCGTAATTGAAGCCACTTGTCTCTAGCATTGCACAGGACTGCCATAACCCCTCCTCCCCACATTCTTTCCTCCCACTCCCCTGCACCCATGTCAGTATGTATAAATTGAGAAAATGAACACCAGTACTACAAAATGGCATGTGGCATATTGCTATGAACCATGCAATAATACGAAATTTTAAACCTTTAGATGAAAATTTGATTTCATGACATTTTTAAAGGTGGTATATAAAATATGGTACTGCAAGTGTATGTAATTCTACAGGTACACACTTAACTGTTTTGCATAATTGTTTCATAATATAATCTGTATAGGTCCTTTTCTCCCTCCTTAGTGTCCAGCCTCTCATACAACTCATCATACACCTTTTCTTTAGCCTTCACCACCTCTGTCTTCACCTTGTGCCTTATCTCCTTGTACTTTTGTCTGCTTTCTGCATCTCTCTGACTATCCCCCTTCTTCTTTGCCATCCTTTCCTCTGTATACTTTCCTGTACTTCCCCATTTTACCACCAGGTTTCCTTTTCCTCCTTCCTCTGTCCAGATGTCACACCAAGCACTGTTCTTGCTTTCACCCTTACTACATCTGCTGTAGTTGCCCAACTGTCTGGTAACTCTTCACTGCCACCCAGTGCCTGTCTTACCTCCTCCCTAAACTCAGCCTTGCAGTCTTCCTTTTTCAATTTCCACCATCTGATCCTTGGCTGTGCCCTCACTCTCTTCCTCTTCTTGATCTCTTGATCTCCAATGTCATTATACAGATCTCCACCATATGCTGCTTAACTACACTTTCCCCTGCCACCACTTTGCAGTCTTCAATCTCCTTCAGATTGACTCTTCTGTATAGGATGCAATCTACTCCACTCTTGTACGTGACCCTATGTTCCTCCCTCTTCTTAAAATACATATTCACCACAGCCAAGTTCATCCTTTTGGCAAAATCCACTATCATCTGACCTTCTTCATTCCTCTCCTTGACACTATATCTACCCATCACCTTCACCAACATGTCCATTGAAATCTGCTGCAATCACCACTTTCTGTTGCTTGGGTACACCGTTAATCACTTCATCCAACTCCAAAAATCTTCTTTCTCATCCATCGCACACCCAACTTGCGGGGCAAATGCACTAACAAACATTCGTCATCACACCTCCAGTTTCCATCCATCCATTATCTAACCCGCTATATACTAACTACAGGGTCACGTGGGGGTTTGCTGAAGCCAATCCCAGCCAACACAGGACGCTTGGCAAGAAACCAACCCCAAGCAGGGCGTCAGCCCACTGCAGGGCACACACACCCACACACCAAGCACACACTAGGGACAATTTGGGATCGCCAATGCACCTAACCTGCATGTTTTTGGACTGTTGGAGGAAACCTGAGCACCTGAAGGAAACCCATGCAGACATGGAGAGAACACACAGAGATGACCCAGGAAGCGAACCCAGGTCTCCTTACTGCGAGGCAGCAGCACTACCACTGCACCACCGTGCCACCCCACCTCCAATTTCCAGCTTCATAATCATTACTCTGTCTGACACTGTTTTCACCTCCAAAACACTCTTGACATACTGTTTCTTTCAGAATAATCCCTACACCATTTCTCCTCCTATCCACACCATGGGAGAACAATTTGAATCCACCTCTGATCCACCTGGCCTTACTCCCCTTCCATTTAGTCTCTTGCATGCACAATATATCAACCTTCCTTCTCTCCATCACATCTGCTAAATCTCTCTCCTTAGCAGTCATACTGCCAACATTCAAAGTTCCTATCCTCAGTTCCACTCTCTTTACCTTCCTCCTCTCCTACTGCCTCTGGACATGTCTCCCCCCCTCTTCCTTCTTATTCTTCTTCTTAGGCCAACAGTAGCCCAATTTCCGCCATCACCCTGTTGGCTAACAGTACTGGTGGCGGTCGTTGTTAACCCGGGGCTGGACCGATCTCGTATGGAAATTTGCATTGTTGGCCGCATATTGATTTGACAAAATTTTACACCTGATGCCCTTCCAGACATAACCCTCCCCATTTATCCGGGCTTGGGACCAGCACGAAGAAACACTGGTTTGAGCATCCCTTGTGGCTGGGCTGGGAAAAAGATCTAATAACAGTTAATAAGACAATCACTGTAATTTCCAACATCAGCTTTAAAAGGAATATCCTCTGCTAAATATTTTGTTATGAGACCAGTGAGCTCTCACTTAATATTGCTAGGTAGGTTGTCCCTGATTTTGGGTGCATTGTAGTTAAGACTACATCTTTTATGGAAGTTTTATTTTATCCTGGAAATTTTAAACAAGTTGCATCTTTAAATTTCCCTATGCAGTTTATAGTACAGACATTATTAAGTTCTGGAAAGTAAGAGGGAAATTTACCATTTTGAACTTTGTGTGAAAAGTGAGATTTTAAAATCTACTTTAAATTTAACTGATCTAATCTAATATGTTGTGTTAGAATGTCGCCCCTGTTGCTTATATTTTTTTTTTCCATAGATAGACAGTGCTGTCCAAAAACTAAATAGTAGATATGATGGCCCTGAACCCTCTGAAATTATCAGCATGCTGGAAGGTGAACAATTTTTTGCTGGGTTTGAGAAGGGCATTGAGGTGGACTCTGGTAATGAAATTTTATAATTTTTATTTTTAAAATTTAATATTGATTTTTAAAATAAACTTATGTTTGAAACATCTAAAATGATCTAAGAACTATCTATAAACTATCTATAAAATAAACAATATTACATAAGAATGGATTGCAGCTATGCTGCTGTAAGTGAGACAGAAAGGCATTTCTACAAATAGTTATATATAATGTTTTTGGAGTCTGAACTTACTTGTTTTTATATGTACAATAGTCACATATTGTAAATGAACAAAAAGTAAATTATCTTCATTTTATGAACATACTAACGACCTTCTACTATTAATTAGGGTTTCAAGATGTGCAATGTAATTTTATATTTTTGTTTTTTTTCTTTCATGTGCTGAAATTAATTTCTTGTCCTAGATCGGCCAGATTGTGTTGATGGTCGGATTTGCTTTCTGTTTTATTCCCAACTCAAGAATATGAAGGAGGTGTTTGTGAAAGCAACATTGGATCGAATGCAGCAACCTGTTAAAGGACAGGTAAAGTACAAAACAATTGAGAAATACTTGCACTGTGCATATCCAATTCAGAGAGACATTTTTTGAACAAAAAAGAAAAATATAATTCATTTTTTCAAGGTTTATTATATAAAGAATAAGAAAATATGAAACACATTTTGTATTATTGCTACAAATTGTACCTAAAACATCCTACAATGATATTAGATTAAAATCGTTTTTACAACTGAGTTTGTCTTTTTTATGTAGCAGCTGTGTCCATTGCAAGGCATTTTGCCAAGCAAACATAAATACATGAATACAGTGCAAGGAAAAGCAATGTAGATATGTATTTTAAACACGGAGAGTATGTGTGTGCATGCCTTGCCTATGTCTACTGATGTACTAGCACCACTTTCCATGCTAGTTTTTTGTCTTGTATTCATGATGCTGGAATAGGCTCCGGATCCACCAGTGATTTTGTATCGATTTAAGCTGGCTAAAAAGCAAAAAATAAAAATTTATACGTGAATAAAGGAATGGAATAAATCGCAGAAAAATACTGAAAACATTTGTTTGGCTCTGCAAATATCCAATCTTCAGAAAAGGACAGAAAACAGTGAATGAAATGTAAATAGGAATCAATTTTACAATAAAAGTCTGCTTTAAACTAAACATGTACAAAAACAGCAGAAATGAAATAACCAGAAAAAAAAAGGAGAAAGCTTCACAAAACATTAATTGAAAAGTTAACTGAGTGTATGTTGCAAATTGCATTGGAAAACCCTGTTCAGATTGGCTTGACACCCTAAGATCATCTTGTTTTCCCCAAAAATACAATAACCACTGCAATTAAGAATTTATTCTTCACAGGTCTCCTTTTATCGGGGAGCACTGCCTGACAGTTTTCCAGAGGAAGCACTGAAGAAGCGCAAGGGTCCAGATAGTCAATGGCTGGCAACCTTACCGATTTGCCTTCCAGTATGTATTTGGTTTTTATCTACCCAGTTCTCCCCAGTTTTTTCCTTCATCAGTGGGTAATATTTGCTATCTAAGCATTAATGAAACGACATGAGTACAAATAAAGATCTTAAAGCCTTTTACATTTTCAGCATGAATGTATATATACAGTACATGTAATATGTATAAACACACACCTAAAGAGAAATCCTTATTAGAAACTCAATTTCAGTATCCCTATGTGTTGTGGCCTTCACAAATGTTTTGCATAAACAAGAAGTTACATTTTTTTTATTTTTTAACTTTGCCATCTGCTGCACTTGCTATAAACAAGTCGCAGTCATCAATATGTAGTTCTAATTTCAGACTTTTTTTTGGTTTTGAATTATTTTTCTAATAGAAATTGAAGTCAAGTCAGAAGAGTCTTTTGAGCCCCTCTAACAAAGATCCTTTATATCCATCTCTCAACCTTGGCAATGCAGAGAATGGCTATCTTACTGAGGCTAATCTACTGGGCATTGCACTGCGGATTGGTACTGACTGGAGAAATATTGGTATCAACCTGGGTCTGTCCTACCAACATCTCGATCGTATTCAATATAAAAACAGGTCAGTCAATCTTCTATGCCATTGCTGACAGCACAGAAATATCCAGAGTATTTGTTATTTCTAAGAATGTTATTACATATTTTTAGTAATAGGGTCTCTGGTTGCAATGCATAGTATTCTTCTGTTTCTACTGTCTTGTGTGTACTTATTTTTCTTTTGCCTCTTCTTTTTGACTAACTGCATCCAGCACTTCCGAGTTGTGCTATTATTAAGACTTGGCTAGTAAGAAATCTGAACATTCTGGAACAATTTATGGATTCCTTTAATAATTAAGTAGGTAGCATGAGATTGAACACTCTGTCACTAACTTTTAGATTTTGTACTACTGGGTCAAGTTTGAGTAAGAAAATAGATATCAGACTTTTTCAAATAATGTAATTAGCCACATTTTTTCCCTAGTTTATGGACCTCATTTGTAATAGCTAAGATGTCAAGAATTAAGTTTTATGAGTAATACATTGTTGAAACAGACACCCCTAATTTAAGATCTGTTGATCTTGAAAAGATTTAATTCAAGCTTGAATTATAGTCACTATACAGTGGTTAAATTGTTTGTACTGTATTCAATTTTCAATCAGTAATATTGTGTTTGAGTTATTACTAAGTAGATACAGTATCATATATTTAAATTGAAGTAAAACTATGGATAAGGCAATCTACAATTTGAGCGTTAGTTGTGGCCTGTATATTGCTCCAAAATTGTCTCAAAAGTTTTTACTTGAATAATGATGAGATTAAATAAAAGGCACATAATCTTTTTCTGAAAGGTCCTGATCATTGATAGAAAATATACCAATTCTTTACAAACACCACACTTTTAAATGCTAGTCTAGGCCTCAGCTGATTAAATACAGCCTAATATAAACTGCATCTCCTACATGTCATTTTGGTATATTGCAGGATGAAATTAAGTAGTTGCATTTTCTTTTTAGTCTTTAATAAACTAATATGAAGCGAATTTGTAATATTTCTAAATGTTATCAAAAACAAATGTGAAAACAGTTATAACTGTCAGATAGTCTGTCACCTGGAACACATTTCATTTGCACTGCATGAATCTTAAAGCTAGATGTTCTAATTTTCTAAAATGTGGAATTGCAAAAAAAAAAATGGACTCAGTATTTTCTGTATCAAAAAGACCTGTTGCTTAGTGCTGCATACCTATTTAGTGTCTGAACTGGTGATGTTTCATATTTGGGATATCAATTTTATGATATGTAAGAAACTAAGTGTAACCTTCTCACTTTCGGTTTAAACTGGTGCTGTGTCTGATTGTGGCAGTGCAATGACTAAAGGCAAACCACAGGACTTGAAAGCAAGTCTTAAATGTATGAATGATCTAAACATTCCAAGTCAGTACAATTGTTAGGTACTGATGATACTGCCAGTGCCCAAATGCAGTTCTTAATATGTGTTTTTTGGTGTGCAAAACTGTCATGTCAATATGAAAAGCTAGGTTGACCATACTGCAAAATATACAGTACATGACACAAACAAAACCTTGGGAAGCATGGTAAAAAGTTTTGGGCATTGTATTATAAATGTTTACATAATTATGCACTTTTCTGACCAATGATTTGATATGTCTTATTTGGCTGAAGCATTTATATTAATGTTTTCATTGAAGCAAATACTTTAAATATGTGTAGGAAAAGGACTAAAAAAGTCATCTTTCTAAGAGTTACTGTATATTTCTGACATTTTTAGAGATGACTTGGGACATCAGGCTCTGGAGATGCTTTTTACCTGGGCACAGAATAACGTCAACTCCCCTGACTGCATCAACAAGTTGATTGAGGCAATGAAAGACAGTGGACGAAAGGATATTGCTGATGAAATTGAAGACATTATTACGCTGGGCAAGCAGAAATATTTTCGGTCAATCAATAGATTAGGCTTGGAGCCTGCAGGCAGTAGCCAAGAAGACTCTGCAATATCTATGATATAGAAATGTACCTTTCTTAGCATCAAAGTGACTTGCAATACAATGCATTCTTCAACTATGGGTTTGAAAATTTAAAAAGAGTTTACAAGGCACTTGACCCTTCTTTGCCTAAAAGTGCAGCCATAATATTGTAAACAAGGGTGGGAAAAAGTAGGTTTACTGTTGTTTGTATGCAAAAAGAAATGCAGGTTATGATTATTACATAATCTTTATTAACTCAATAGATTTATTAACTTATTAACTCAAAAGAATGTCAGAATGACACAGTGCACTTAGGTACAATCTCACAATTGCTTAAATTGCTGGCCTTCATTATTTACACACTCTTGTAGTCTACTTGCTACAATCAAGTACACTATCAGAAGACTATAATACAAATAAATAAGGCAATTATAAATATCAGAATAAACATTGTTTTACATACTCACAACTGTAATCTACTTTTACCCTGCCCTGTGTATTGTATATGCCAAATGAATTTATATCTGTGTCTGAAATCAATGTAACTGAACTGTCTTTTTAAAAGATAAAAGGTGATTGTAGGAAATAGCTTGAGCAGCACCAAAAGAACTCTACAAAGGGTCTAGGGATGTTTTGCACACTGCTTATTTGACCACCTTAAACATTAGCTCCATAGATTTAATGAATTAATGCTAGTCTCTGTAAATCTGCATATATAAAGACAACTTAAAAAAAAAAAAAAAAGATTACAGAAAGGATTTGAGTCACTACCCTAGTCAGAAAATATGTTATAAAAAAAATTTAAGTCACCAAGTATGTACAAAGCTTTGGACTACACTGCAGTGCTAAACATGAAGATATTAAAAAAGTGCAATTTTTTTGGCAAGTGGTAAGAATCATATCCAGCAGAAACTTACTAATTCCATTAAGCAGAAGTGAGTGTAAGATTTATATAAATCCTTCAAGATCGAAGGTATGGCAATGGATTAACCAGCCAAGAATAATTTATATTAAATTACAATTTTAAAAAGATATATTTTATTTATTATACTTTTCATGGAGTTCAGTTTTTGAAGGAACTATTTTAATTGTGAGATGTATTTATTATTTCTAATCATATTTGGTTTCTGAAGTGTTTTTTTATTTCTTCATTATGTAACTGGAAACCTGTAAAAGGCAACAGAGGTTTTTGTTTCTTAATTTACAAAAAAAAACAAAAAATAACTATGGGTTGTATTGGGAAATAAAGGATGATCAAATCCAGTTTTCAAGTTTATATGATATTTTATAGCTGAGTAACCTGTTACTTGGAATATGTGATATCTAGGATATCTGTTTGACATATTGTCACATTGCAAGCTTTATTACCAGTTTATGCTCCATGTTGTATTTATGTAAAAAGGTGATATAAAATGTATTTAGAGAGGCTATACTTTTAAGGGCAGGTATACTGCAAAAATTCACTGATGATGTGAGTTCAGAAATCTGGAAATGGAAAAATAACCACTGAAATACAAGTAAAGGGATTTTTTGTTTGGATGGAAAGGACAGCAGAAGTAGACACAATGAACATAGAATTAAAAGAAGGAGTTGACACTGTGATGATGTTGTCACTCATTTTCATGCAATGACTATCCTTAAAGGCATAGCTTCCCTAATTGCATTTCAAATAAGGACAAAACTACACAATCACAGATTTACATAAATGCAGTATGTAGCACAAACTAATAATATAAGCTACACATATTGCACTGCTACAAAATCGTCAAAAGAACATGAGATTTCTTTTTTATGTTGGTAAGTGATTTTTTAATTTTTTTTAATATATAACTTTTGTCAACACTGAAGCATGCTGCATAGAGAGTGCCAGACACCCCATCCAGGGCTGGACCCTGTGTTGCACCCGGCTCCTTTTGAGAATGTTATATTATGACTATGTCAGAGCTTTATTGGTGTACATCACAAAGGAAAGATTTATTTAATTACAGATGATTACATTAGAAGGATATACTAGTGGGACTCAGGTCAGGTCAGGTTGGGAGGCATGCACTGGTACAGCGCAATGCCGCACCCACCACACGACGAAACACCTTGGGGTCCTGGTCTAGCCAATCAGATCCTGTGAGGTGGATCACCCGACACATGGCTGTAGTGCCGCAACTGGCACTCCCTGACAATGCAGGTAATATGCCTTATTTGGGACTCCGTTAGCAACCACTCGTTTGGCACAAAATCAAACCAGTGGTGCGCAAGGATTTTCCAAAGAGGCACAGTACCAAAGGAGTTAAGTCTACGTCTCAGGTCATTGGATAGCGTCCATGACTGACAACTATATAGTAAAACAGGAAGCGCCAACACTCTAAAGACTTGGACCTTCTTCCTTTTGCAAAGACCCCTTTCCAGCGACCTCATGCCACCCCACCCCCCATAAAAGTGCTCTCCTGATCTGTCTACTGACTTCATAGGAAGGGTCTCCAGAGACACGAGTGTTCTTTCCGCAGACAGACACACTGCTGATGGGTGTGCCCAAGAGCTCGTTAAAGGCCTGTCCTTTCATCCAGGACATTCACAAGCCCAGACACTCAGACACCTCGCTCAGTCTCTCGAGAGCCTCCATTGACTCCATGAAGATCACAACATTGTCAGCAAAGTCAAGATCACTGATTCTTTCTTCACTAACAGATGCCCCACAGCCACTGGACTTCACGACCCAGCCCAACGCCCAGACCATACAAGCATTGAACAGAATAGGAGCATAAACACACCTGAGAAGTGTACCATCAGTAGGATTGTTCTTAAAAAAATGTTTCCAAAAGTCTGAATGTGTTTTTTAAACAGAAGATTAAAAAGAGTGGTGAAAATAATCGTATTGTTTGCTAAAATGATTTGTACTGTCAAGGGAATATCTACAGGATTTTGTTTTCTTCATCCATAACAAATGTGAAATATTTTGGTTACATGTTGTAACACACATTGTTTCAAACTAAGCCATTTTTATGGAGCCACTTAAATGTGATGGTGTCTCAAATGTTTTTTGAGAGATTATCTACCATATGTAATCTTGACATTGAAATGGTAATTTGAAATATTTTCTCCTCAAAAAACTGTGAAATCAAAGTATAGGGTGAAAAATGCATCATCTGACAGCCTACAAATGTACACCGTGTACTGCACCAAGGATATTTGTTATACCAATTTATTGGATAGCAGCCAAAGAATCAGAATGGCCCTGATGTTTTTGACATGTAATGCTACACTCTTACATTATTTGGAGTTTATTGTGAAAAATAACTAGCCTGATGCATTTTCCCTTGCAATAATAAAGTTTCTATCTATATGTCTACCTTCCAGCATAAGTGTTAATATTAGCATTCCCATACTGTACAAATGAAAAACTGATGAGAAGACAACTTCCCAAAAACTAATATGGGCAATGACTGAGTACTTACAGGTAGTAGCTGCATAAAATGTAGGTCATAAATGTATAGAAAAATTTAAATTGTTGAATTGTCTTATTACAGAAGATCAAAAGATGACCCTTAAAGATTATATTTTAAAAGAGGGTTATGGTGACGATCTACCAGACAGAGCAGATAAACTGCCTTATTCAATTCGGATGGAATAAATGTTGTATAATGATGTTTATTGTAGCATTTGTAACGTTATCTGTGTTAAGTCTCATTTCAATGAGAAAAACAAAACTAGAAATGGTGTTAGCTGTCAGGTCTTGCATGTTACGAGATAGCCTGCCTAACTGCCTTTCAACTGATTATAAAAATAACGGTTGTCAGCATAATTATCATGAAAAAGAGGCTAGTACTTGAAAATGATTACAAAAATAGAAAATGATAATAGAGATAAAATTGAATGCCTTATGTGCATTTTATTTATTTCTGTAAAATAACCATCTTAAATAAAGACAGCTTTACCATTTTTTTTTCCTGAGAGTTTTGACTTTGTTTTCTTTGATTCAATTATCAACATCTACTTGTCGCAATACTCTTTCTGCTTAATGGGTCAATCACCTTGGAATTTGTCAACGAAAACTAAATCCTCTATTAAACAGCACTGCTTGCTTTATTCACCTTGATGTGTTCTAAACAAACAGAGCTTTGAAAGATTTAAAGTGCAGGAAAGAAAGAATTTTGTCTAAAAACCTGCCTTAACCCTTTAAACTTAGCCTCATTTATGTCCGTTTTCTGCTGCTTTGATTTTACAGGCTATAATATCATCCTTCGCTCAATATTCATATTCTACCACTAAAATAAAGGTCAGGCATTTCTCTTTCAGAATTTCTACACCTCCAGAATTAGTTATGTTGTACACATATGTTGCAGCAGAATAAGCTGCAAAATTAAGTAATCTTTTCCCACAAGCGTCCAAACACTATAAAAATTTCAGTGAATATGTCAAGAACAGCCACAAAAAATATGAAATATCTGAAAGTAATATTTCTAGTTTTACTGAATCAGTAGAAATAACAGAATTCTTTATCTCTTCTTTTTACTCTTTTTCAATTAAGTATTCACAGTATCTGTATCTGTTGATAATCTATGGCCAATGCATCATTTTAGTAGACATACAGTATCTTAGCCTGTCAAAATAGGTATATATTTTGATAAAGAAATTATACTGTGTATCAAAATTAAAACACCAATAGTTGTAAGACTGAAGAACATCTTTCAAAAAAAAAATAAATTCTGAAATATAGAAAGTGAAAAACATAGAAAGTGGAATGTGGTGTCATTTGAAAGTTGAAATCCCTCTCTCATTTAATAGATGATAGTCTGTCTGTCAAATGGTACACAATTTAATCTGCATGTTCAAGAAAGCTGGTTTGCCTTGGGGGCAGGTGTTGCTGTGATACAGCAATTCGGCCGTCTTTGAAGGAAGAAAGTAAAACATTGCAATGTGGTATCATGATATGCATTATGGCATTTTAACAGCAAAATACTATAATTATAGAAATCAGTGAATGCATGATTTTTCCAGTTTTTAAAATTGTTTATTTTAAATTTTTTTTAAATTTTGTCGAACCGGCTAGTGTGAAAGAAGTGGTCTGAATTTAAAGGTTTAATTTTAGCAGCAATTAATTGACTTCTAAATAAACAAAGGTAAAAAAGAGAAGGAAAAGGTGGCAGGCAGCCATAATAAGAATTATAAAAAGATCATAATCATTATGCAATCTGTAATTTAATTGTCTCTTCAGGTACATGACCTAGTTTTTCAGTGTTTTTCAATACTTACACACTAGCATATCAATTTCACTTGCATTTATGCACACATACACTGTAAAACTGTTTATTTAGCTTGTATCACAAAAACATTTTTGTATTAATTTCAAGTGGTATAAGGTTAAAGGACCCTTTTCAAGTGTAATTCTGAAAATAAAGACAGGCAATGAGAAAAAAGATAAACTTGAATGGTGTGTACAAGATCTTCTTTATAACCAACACAGTAGAATATTCTAGTTACAGAGAGAAACAGATTGTATTGTGTAAGTACACTGTTTATTATACTAATTTCATAAGCCATATTTGAATTAAATAATAATAAAAGAAATTATCACCTACCGATGTCGGCTGTACTGCTTTAACATACAAATGTTGGCATATTGAAGTGTTTCTGTCTATCTTTTCAACCTCTTCTCTGAATCAAACCACCATGAAAAAGCTGAATAGCCAACAACTCAACCATAGCCTGAGTTAGAAGTAGTAGTAGTTGTAGTTATAGTTCTGTTTTCATCACAGAGCTAGAGATTCTTGTTATAATGATTTTGTTCATCTTGCCTTTATAGCAGCTTGTATGCATAAAGTTAAATCACTATTAAAAGACAGGCTAAGTGATACTTTTCCTTAAAGTATCTGTGATTTTCCTTCTATCTGTTTTCAAATTTGTTTATGGGCAGATAATTTTTTTTTTGGTGCCGTTTGCCTTGTAAAATGCAGTAACATGGGAAAGAAGTTTGAGAGGAGAGTCAAGGATTTGAGTAAAGGTTAAAGTAGAATAATATTTGTTTTGTTAATCCTACAAGTACTTGAATGAAAATTGAGAAAATAAATCCTCATTTCTCCTTCCAAATAACAATGTTGCACACTTTGGCAAAAATTATGTAGAACCTTTTACTCTACAAGGTTGCTGGAACTCTGAAAATAACTGAATAAGTGGTATGAAAACAAGTAAGGGAGTAGGTTACATAAGCTTATTTGTGCTGCCTATTTAACAAAAATTAAGCTGTATATTTGAATTCATTTTTGTTTAATTTGGAAACTTGTTGCATGTTGTTTGAACATACCAGTAATAATTTCATTGTACTCTGTACACTTGACAGTGAAATTACTACTTAAATTAACTGTAAAATGACAAAAAGAAAAACTTCCTTTTTGGGCATTTCAGGTTGAAAGGGGCAACTGTTATTCTACCTCTCATAATTTTTTTGGATACAACAGATCATTCAAAGTTTTTCATTATTTTATAAGTGTACACTTTAAACACATCTGGAAATTGAAAAATGTACAGACTGTGGTATTTAATGGATCTAAAATCCATAATGTGTTGGTTTTTCCTCTCTACATGTTTTAGTGACTCTCCTGAGGAGCACTGCATTCTTAATCAAAGTCATTTCCCTCTCTTTTTCACACTCATTCTGTGTCTTTGACTGTTACCCTTCTTGGGCACACATGCTATGTGTCCCATGCTGGCAGGTGCAGGTGTTCTTTCCTGCTCCCATTGTGTTTGCCTGTCTCTCTTTCTTACTCTCCTACCTGGAAGACTGAGACCTAGCTCTGCTCTCTGCCGTTATAGTAATGCTCTTGCCCATGGAAACTTCTAGCTTGCTGAACAATGCCATCTTGTATTAAACCTTTGCTGCATGGATACAGCAGATCAATTATATATATATATATATATATATATATATATATATATATATATATATAAACACATACATACATAATATGGGGTGCCAAACAGGCAAATACATTCATTTTCTGAATATATAAAGTCGGCGTCAGAATATATAAAGTCAAAACTTGAATATATAAAGTCAGCGTCGGTATATATAAAGTCAAAACTTTTTACTGAATATATAAAGTAAAAACTTGAATATATAAAGTCATCGCTGGAATATATAAAGTCAGCGTCAGAATATATAAAGTCAGCGCTGGAATATATAAAGTCAAAACCTGAATATATAAAGTCAGCGTCGGAATTTATAAAGTCATTCCTGATTATATAAAGTCAACATCGGAGTACTGTATATAAACTCATTCCTGAATATATAAAGTCAAAGTCAAAATATATTGATTGAAACGACTCAGGCACATTTTTAGTAAACTAAAAAAACTGAAATAAGTTAACAAAAACGTATTCAGAAAAATAAATTAAAAAAACACTGTTCGGTTAATGTTTTGAAAATGATGCATGTGCCCTGCCCAGGATTGGTTCCTGCCTTGCGCCCTGTGTTGGCTGGGATTGGCTCCAGCAGACCCCCATGACCCTGTGGTCGGATTCAACGGGTTGGGAAATGGATGGATATTCCAGCGCTGACTTTATATATTCCGACGCTGACTTTATATATTCAAGTTTTGACTTTAAATATTCCAACGCTGACTTTATATACTCAGGTTTTGACTTTATATATTCAAAGTTTAACTTTATATATTCGGGAATGACTTTATATATTCCGACGCTGACTTTATATATTCAAGTTTTGACTTTATATATTCCAGCGCTGACTTTATATATTCAAGTTTTGACTTTAAATATTCCAACGCCGACTTTATATACTCAGGTTTTGACTTTATATATTTGGGAATGACTTTATATATTCCGCCGCTGACTTTATATATTCAAGTTTTGACTTTATATATTCAGAAACAAGTTTTGACTTTATATATACCAACGCTGACTTTATATATTCAAGTTTTGACTTTATATATTCTCGACAGTGACTTTATATAATCAAGTTTTGACTTTATATATTCGGGAATGACTTTATATATTCAAGTTTTGACTTTATATATTCTGACGCCGACTTTATATATTCAGAAAATCAATGTATTTGCCTGTTTGGCACCCCATAATATAATATAATATAATATAATATATATATATATCCAAAATGTGAACATTCTACAAAATACTAAACCTGTTATCACAAATTGGTGTACCGTGTTTGCTTTTACACATAAACAGTTCTGCTAAATGAAGCATAGGTTGCTTGTTAACACTGTTAGGAGTTGCGTTTTTTGTGTTACTATTTTCTGCAAAACTGTTATTTTGGTATTTGATTTCTTTAAATGTTATTTAGGTGTGAAGCCTTTTTGTCACCATTTTGTGAGTTTTTTTAAATTGGGATTACCATTTTTTTCTGTTGGTTTTCATAGGTGCTGGCATTTTCTGTGTATGGTCGCTACATAATTTGCATGACATATACAGTATTCTGTGAGATAATGCTGACCATGAATGTGAAAGAAGATCAAACTTAAGGCAGGTAGCCTGTCCGCAGTCTGTGAAACAAGTCTGGTTGTATTTTTTCTCTTTCTATGTGCCTTAATCTAACCACTTGGGTGAGCCTTGATGTTATCAGGTTTTATTGATCAGGTTGTTTAACTATCTTTTACACTGTAAGCTTGTATATAAACTCACCTTTTACTGATATAGGAAATGTTTTGTAATACAATTGATCAAACTGTAATGTTGCCAATTTGTGAGTGGGGCCCATGTACAGGACATGTTGTTGACTAACTTAGGTTGTGGGTTTTTTTTTTCTTTTTCTAAAAAACCATCCAATGACATTCAACAAATTGGGGTTCATGCATTCCTCCTGATTCTTTTTATTTTTATTAATAAAAAGGGTTGGCATTCTCTCACCTAAACTAAGAGTGAAGCTCATTTATTCCATACTATGAAAATGGCTACACAAGGCAGACGAAACTCATTGTCACAAAACAAACAATTGAATCATTAGAGAAAGTATTTTTTCGAGTTTTGAAATTAGCTTTGGTTTCTGATTTTGGATTAACATATTGGGTTTGCTGGTATCAACCTTAGAAACATGTATCTCATCTCGTTCCATTTAAAGATATTTCTTTTCCATCTCTTTTGCATATATTCCCCTTAATAAAAATTATACTAAAAGGCAATCTTAGTAAGATACTCATTGTTGGGGACCCGAGTGGCTGGACTAGGCCAAGGGGTCACCCAAGTAAGACCTGGCTGCGGCAGATAGAGGGTCATTTCCGGAGTGTGGGAATGGACTGCGTGTCTGCATGGGAGGTTGCCAACCGGGATCCCGAGTTGTTTCGTCATGTAGTGGGTAACGCTCTGTACCAGTGCATGCTCCCCAACTTGACTTGACTTGCAATTTTACAAACATTCTTACTGTAGCAATATGTGTGGCATTGTCCATTAAACACATTTTTGCATACGTAATGCTGGCAGAAAAATGTTTATGCTCAAACCACAAAAAAAAAAATTGTGATGGTTGAAGTGTTTATTTTTAATGACTAAAATTTCTTAAAACTATCACACTGAAATGACAGTAGGTCCCAGGAGTTATTGCTATTACTTTATTTTAATTAGTCATATCTTGCACAGTTATGTAGTTCGTGTAGAGTGTTCAGGTCCTCTGTAAGCCAGTGTGGGGTGGCAGGATCTGCCAACAGAGTGAAGCTGTAAACCGCAATACCTCTGACGTCAGACACGGAACGCCCTCCATATCACGGAACGCTCTTGACAGCGCACTCCATGTAATGACGCGATTTATCATAACGCCCTTTCCCAACGTCACTCGCATCATGCCCTCTGCGAGACAGTATTGACACGCTTGTTGCACAGTATGCTGCAGTTGTACAAATGTACAAATTACAACAGTTTCTATTTGGACAAACATAAATGACTTCCAGTCTCATACTTACGTTATTCAACCATTCTAAGCACTTTGCCGATATAAAGTAGTTTTTTTTTTTTTTTTTTTACTATTTTGAATGGTTGTTCATTACGTTTTCTCCCGAACAACAACAACAACAACAACAACAACATTTATTTATATAGCACATATTCATACAAACAGTAGCTCAAAGTGCTTTACATAATAAAGAATAGAAAAATAAACACAATATGAAAACAAAATAAATCAGCATTAATTAACATCGAATAAGAGTAAGGTCCAATGGCCAGGGGGGACAGAAAAAACAAAATAAAAACTCCAGACGGCTGGAGAAAAAAAAAATAAAATCTGTAGGGATTCCAGACCATGAGACCGCCCAGTCCCCTCTGGGCATGCTACCTAACATAAATGAAACAGTCCTCTTTGGATTTAGGGTTCTCACGGAAAGGCTTGATGATGATGGTCACGTAGAATTCTGCCTTTTAGTCCATCCATCATTGTTGGAGCATCATGAAGCTTTGAGTAGGTGGAGGTGGCGCAGGCCACCACCACAAAGAAAC
>JANRMT010062854.1:138084263-138097213 GCA_026402145.1 Polypterus bichir lapradei
TGCAGACCATTTATGTTTTTAATGTTTTACGAATCTGTAATTTTTATGAACCAAACGGCACAGAGATATTTGTAATCAAAAGGTTTTTAGAAAAGTAGGACAGAGGAGTACAGCATGTGGTCAAAAAACTTGAGGCGATTATGTTTTATAGAGAAAGTATGTTTCCCATCAGGTAAATGATTTCATAGAAAAGCATATCATTATGCAAGTAAGAAAAGTAATGGACAATATGAAAGGAAGAGATTGTCAAGGGTAACGGATGGAAAATGATTTTGCTGTATAAAATAAATTTCTTGTTTTGAAGAGAGATGCTAGCTTATTGCATTGGGCAATCCTCACTCCATTTATATAAAAGGATTGATTGATGCTTTTCTGCCTGAAGTAGAAGGCAGCACTGGGAAACCCGTGTGTATGTATGAGCATGTACTCAGGTAGGAATAGATGATGTGTTGAGGTAAGGGGAGAAGGGTGAGGTTTTGCCCTAGAAGTTACAGGTGCATTTTTCATTTTCAGTTTAAGTGTATTGTCCACTATGCATTGGATTTACAAACATGATTATGTATTCAAACCACATGGAATATTCCCCAATGTACATACAGGCTTGTGAATTTAGTGAATCTTAAAAAGTTTTGAACAGTTGGGAGCTGTAACTTTTTAACAAACCAAAATATTGCATTCTTATATCATGGGGTCAGGGGTGCTTCAGAAACTATGTTTAATTTTGCTTCCCACTGCTACAGACGTTGCACATAATGGTTTTAACCGAAATTACCTCAGCAGCTAAACAGTAAAGAAAACAGAGATAGTATTCCAAAATCAACTGCATCAGATCTTTGCAACAGGCAATGCATTTTTGTACTTGCATGTAATTTGTATCTAGTATAAGTTTTGTGTTCTGCAAAGTTCATGTTTAAAATACATATTATATTTAGATGATTAATCATTTATTTTTTTTATGGAAAAATCCAACCTGCACTTCTGTGGAGCTAAAAAGCCAAAGCTGCTTCAAATTTTCCTTTGTTTTCTTGTTTTATCAATAGTATTTAGCACTCTCCTTGCTTCTGTTGCCTTCGATTAGCTTTTTCTGAAGCTAGTTTCTTAGCTTAAAATTGGGAAATTCTACTAGATGCATAGTATTACTTATTAATCTGTATTAAAAAGATTTGTCCAAGAAACCATGGCAGAGATTTTTATGGACAATTATGCAAAAGGTCACCTTAGTTTGGTGAATGTCTTAGTGCAATGATCATTTCTGTTTTATTTGTGTGTGTGTATATATATATATATATATATATATCTGCACTGGTAGACAAAATATATATTTAATCAAAAAGTCATAACAGCTTTTGTGTTTTTTATACTGTTTATATATCTGTCTCTTGTTTTCTCCATTTGTTCAACCTGCTTCAGTTGTATCATAATGTTGAATATTACACTGTATTTATTTGATCAGGTTTGATTCCAATACAGAAGAAGCTCCATGCATAAACAAAAAAGGAAGTTCATGTATAAATAGTACTCCTTCAGAGGAGGTTGATGCCATGATTATATCCAGGTGCTACCTACATCTTGTGTGCAGAAGAAATTATATCTAGGTTACATGGTAATAGTGATCTACATATTTGGGAAAACAATTTTATAAATGTTGAATGAATGTCATGGGCTCAAAATATAAAAATAACCTTCTCTGCTTGTAGGATTTGCTTTGAAAATGCAAACTAATGAACCCTGCACTCTTCTCTCTTTTTCCAGCACACATTGTTAGAGTAATTGCACAAACATGACAGTAGTTACGGATATAAAAGGAAAATATGCTACAATGCAGAGGAGTTTTTATTTTAAACAGAAAAAGACTAGCAAATGGAGAGCTTCTTTAAGCATTTTTCAAAAGAATACTCGGAGACCAAGCCGAAGTTAGTACATAAAATCATCGCAGCTCAACGCAGAAAACAAATACACCCCAAAGCTAGGATGGTGACGGCTGGCTGTGTCTTGAGGATTTCTAATTCCATGCCCATGTGATGTCACACTATTGATGTCATTATTATAAAAGATATAGCTGTACTTGTAGGAACATACTCAAAATGACATGGGTAATTGAGCAAACAAACACATAAAAAAATATAACAGTAAAAATAGTCATTTGCATAAATGAGAAACAATATTATTTATAATCCATCTTTATGCAAATGCACTTATGGCAACAGTACTGAGCCTATTAGGAATGTTTATTTCCTTTGAAACAACAGAGGATGATAGTAAATTTGTAAAAGAATATATACGGTATGTTCAGGTTAAAACTTTCAAAAGCCATGCCATATCATTTCTAGTGTAATTTGAGTTCATGAGCTCAGTTTCTTTTGTGATCACAAGAGGGCACCAGAGAGCCCCAAACCACATTCCCAGCAATACACCACACATTTAATAGAATAAAGATTTTTATCCTTCTCATACGCACCTTTTCCCAATCCTCTTGTGTAAAAAACAATCTTTATAACAACAACAATAATAATAAGCCACCAACTATACAATAAATGATCTGGTGGGTCTTGATATCCTTCATTCTTCTTCACCTCTGGTGAGTATTGCCCACTACCTCACAACTCCATCTTGCCCATCTGTGGCAGCGGGCTTCTTTTTATGTTGGACACGGGAATGCTTCCGGTATCAATCATTATGTCCCCTCTAGGAAACACTTCTAGGTCATAGAAAAAGTAGAGTGGACTTCCCCCAACAGTGCCTTCAGCTAATCCCAAGGGAACTCCTACAGGGCTCCATTTCCCTAGCACTCCTGCAGCTGTTCCGACTGGGCTCTTACACGAGGACTACTGCCACCTAGCGTTTGGGGAATGGACCCACTCCCAAGCTCCGGTTTCCCTCTATTATTTTATATCAGCTGGGCACGATATGATCTTTCTGCCCAGCTGGCCAATGAGGTTTCTCTGTGGCCTCCGTCCAGGTAATAATCCATGCTCTTCCTTGGCCGGGATGCCTGTTCGCATGTCACACTTTTTTAGAATCCAGATTTTGCCACTGTTTACAGAAGGTAAATTGGAAACATCTGGTAGTTTGCATTCATCTTCAACTGGGTAAGAGTGACCGATAAATTTATCAGCTTCTAATTCCTTCCAGTGGTAGAAAGAATTGTCTTAACAATGGTACTTTCTTCAAAGAAAACACATTGGATGTTCAGATATATATTTGAGTGCACTATGAAAATAATCAGAATTTTAAAATGTCTGCCAAAGCCAGAAAGTTGTTATTTATAGGTGCATGCTTTTGTTGTTGCACATTTTTCATATTCTTACACAGGACTGGAATAAACAACATGAAGACCTGGGTTGAAAACTCTTTTGGATTTTTGTCATTTTTTGTCATTACACATGGCAAATAATATATTCTGTAATTAATTATTATTTGTCACTTTGTATTCTTTAATTAAACATTACATTTGTGTTGAATCTTTATTTTTGTCAAATTTCTTTTCAGATTATTTTCTTAAAGTTCAATCTATAGAGATCAGAGTAGTTTCAGATTTTTATTCCAGCCACTTTTCAAATTCAGCAAGTCATTTTTACTTTTAATCAGTATAATTGTGCTGATTACCTGGCCTTTTTTAAACTTCTGATGTCACTGTAAAATTTATTTTGGTGACAGATTTAGGAAATTATTTTTTTTATATACCTTTAAATAGTCAAGTCTTTGGTCAACTTAGCAAAAGCTTAAATAATCAGAACTTTAATAAGAGTGAAATCCTAAAAAGCAACATTAAGAAAATTAATTCATGCCTTGTATCCCAAAGGTTTGCAATGTGTGTATAAAAGTGAAAAAAATCCAGTTTTGCAATGTCTGGATTGACACACAAAAGGTAGAAATTGGAAAATATCAGCATGTATTTTTAGTTTAGGTATGACACCAACTGGACATGAGGTAAAGAAACAGGAGTAAAGAGATATGTAACCTGATTTAATTTTCTATTATTTAAATTTAAGTTATGTATTTAAATATATTTTTATTTATCCTTGCACCAAAGAGTGAGATTTTGCATGTTGGTTAGTTATACAAATAAGAATTTTAAAGTACTTTACACAGGACAGCATTAATACTATTACTACTGTTGAGGTAGAAATCCAGTAAAAAGTAGATGCTGGCAGGAATTAAACTTGTTATCATATGATGGAAGAGGGGGTGCTCAAACCTGCAAATGAATCAGGATCGGGATCAAGGCAAGGTCTAAACTTCACACATTTACACCATGATGTTCCTGCCCATGAGATATGCTCATCTTGTGACTCTTCCGTGACGCTTCCCAAGGCTAATATTTTCTAGGTTTATACTATAATGTTATTTACCATCTGTTGTAAGCACAAGGCGGTCTTTGAAGTGTGAATGACTGGCACATAGGATAGATGCACAGGGAGTGATCCACTTCAGTACTGTTGATGTGGTTGCCACTGACTTTTAAATAGGAGTAATGATATAGGTAGTGTTTGGGAAATTCGTATTAGTAATAAAGAAAAATTTGCTGGACATCTTTATTACAACAATCTCGCTATATGAACAGCAGAGTTCTCAATGACGAGACTGAGACATACAGTATAACAAAGTAACAATATTAAGTAACCTAGGTTCATTTGCATACAATATTCAATAACACAAAGTTTTACCTTAACAGTAGGTATAAGTTACTGTAATTTGTAATAAGCTTAGTGGTTATTCCATTTACGGCACTGGTTACTTATTTCATCCCACCATTATCTGTACCTACTTTATCTAGTTCATAACTGCAGAGGCTAAAGCAGATCCTAGCAGCAACCTGACAGGAAACAGCCTTGGACAATGTAGCAGTACAGGAATTCATGATTCTTCTAGGAAGTGATTATGAAAAAATGCCTTGCATTACTGATTGACCTTGTGAAAATGTAATATAACTATGGTGCTTATGGCTTATACATAATGCATTTTTACTAGTCAGTCTCTGTTTGTGTAACTGCACATATTTCTTACATATCCTGAAATGTGTGGCCCCCTACAACTGGTATGTTAAAGTCATCAATCTTCTGACCTGTCAAATAGAGTTAAATTATTAACTTTCAAGTCTTCAAGGTCTATTTTCCTGTAGGAAAACGCAACAAAATAATGCTGCATTCGCATGGGACAGATAGAAAAAACACTTGGAGTTTGTAGCTCACTTTAAAGCAATTTACACGTGAATTAGGCAAGCCGTGACGTTGTGTTGACCACTCACCTCATTTCAATATATAAAAATGGTGAAATATAAAAGTAATCAGGTTAGCCAAGAGTGGACTTGTTGTGGTTTGATTTGTAATTGGACCAATGTGACACATATTGTGTTTAGAGTTTCTTTTTTATTTTCATGAAAAAGTATAGCTTATCTGTTTATGTGAACCTAGCAGCAACCTTGTGCTTCTGTCAAAATGCTAATAAAAAATAATTTAATGCAAAGATGCGGGAAGTCGATATGCTAGAAAAGTCAAATGCAGCATAACGCTTCTGATAGAAATGCTGAAATGTACTTTTTGAGCGACGTGAGCAAGCATGGCTGTGTTTGCACAAGGCACAATTTGCAGACGTGTGGTGTATATGAAATGATTGAATGGCACTTTGCCACCTCAAAGGTCACATTTGTGTCTTCTACAGTTTCATACTGGCTAATTACTTTTAATGTCATGTACAAGTATAGCAATTAACAGCATGCAGATTATAATACATCCCTCAGAAATTGTATCAACTAATCTGGAACAACAAAATCAAAAACGTAAAATGTAGCACTGATTATTACTTAGGAAGTAAACTTAAACAGATAGTACTGCAAATGCTATTAAACATGAGCTTGAAGAGAATTGCAATATACAGTTATGAAAAAGTGCAAGACCAATGTGAAATTATAGTACAGGAAAGGATAATATTTTTTAGGGTAGCAATTTAATCACTAGCAGTCTGTGTTACTGTCCAGTACAGTAGTCCCTTTACTGATAACCTCAACCATCAACTATTTTTAAGTTAATTTCCTGATAGGGTTACAGGATCCATATTGTCATATGCCACACACAACACGCCACTACTTTCCACCACTATCATTAGTTTGTATAAGTCATATCTCAAAACTTATGTCTTTCCTTAACCAAACTACTTATCACACCTCACCTCACAATATCATTATTTTGATGGTATGCAGCAGTAGTTATGGAATCTTGAGTCAGGAGACCTAAGTCATAATGAGAGCTTTCAAAGGGATTGATAAACCTGTGGTCTGTGAGTATTCTTCTAGATAAATAGTGAGTTACACATTTTAGAAGAATTGTGGAAAATAACAGAAAGCGCATTTAACATTGATCCAGGAAGCACTTCTTTACTCAGAGAGTGGAAATCTGAAATAAATGACAAGGTTACATGCAATAGTGGAGGTAGAAATATCAACTTTTAAAACGTATCTTGATGAACTATTAGGATGACCTGCCTTTTAATTAACCAAACTGGATGTGCTAAATGGGTTTCTCTCATTTGCCAGACTTTTTTTACGATTTGCAGGTAATTTGGTGTAAAGTATAGCATGAATGGGCTGATGTAACGGCCAGGGTTGCTCCCATTCCCTTAACCAGCTGGGAGGCCAATGTACAATAAAGAGAGATTGGAGAAGCCTCAGTTTCGAAGCTATATGCTCCCCTGACCTGCTAGATGGTAGCATCTCTGTGCTTCAGGACCCATTCAGCTACCCTCAGGGAATTTTGTGTACTGTAGTGCAGTGGGACAGCTCTGCCGGGGCCCAAGGGTGCCACCAGACAGTGCTGCAAGAAGTTATGCTCTGTACTTTATGAGACTTCTGATTGACCTGGAAGTACTTCCATCAGGCTATGCCCTGACACCGGAAATACACCCAGGTCCAAGACAAAAGGAGTCGCTTCACCTCATCCAGGTGAGTTGGAGTCAGGTGTAGAGGTGAAGAGAAAGAGAGAAGAAGAATTCAATTTTGTTTGATGCCACTTTTGATGCCTTTCTGTAAAGTTTTATTAATAAACATTTTATTTTTATTGGGACTTGTGTCTGGGGTGTGGAGTGCTGCAACACTCTCTAGTGGTCACAAGCAGTGTAGCCATCAAAATGCCTGGCCATTTGTTTGGCAGAAACCTGCATTTAAAAAAATTCCTTGTGTCCAAAAAACACCTCAGAACTCAGAATACCCTTCAGGGACTGTTTTCCCAATAATAATGAGAAAGGTATTGGCTGGAAAGATTGGTAAACCTTTGGGGAACAGACTTTATGTAGGCATTGGGGGCCTGTGTAAACACCTGGAGAATTATGAATAAAATCTGTTCATCGTCAGGAAAACCGGAAATGACCTGTGGGATCAGACAGACCGCTTGGGTAGGGATCGGTCTGCTAGACAGTCCAGGTGATACTTATAACAACAGATGGATGACCAAGGGAAGTACCATTGGAGAGCAGCATAAACTGAAAGAATGAGATGTTAAATATTTGCGCAGTTCCAAACCCAAGAATGGCAAAGATGCACCTTGTAGTTTCTTCTTTACCCTTAGGCAAGATGCCGCAATGCACTGGAGGACCAGATCGACAGTGATGTCACTGGATACCCATTGGCTGAACCTCATTACATGGGGAATCGTAAAGCATTTGGGTATGGAAGAATATTTTGGACAAAATTAAATAAATAAATGCACAAATTAAAAAAAAACTACATGAAATGTGAGCAAAAATAAATAAATGTGTTATGAAATGTGAGCGTAAATAAATAAATGTGTCACAAAATATATTTTTTGTTTCCACTGATCTGAGCTGTAAAGTTGTTTCAAAAAGTAGCTGTGAATAAGCATCTGACTTTAGACTCGTAAAACAAGACCCAGATATCCATCCATCCATTATCCAACCCGCTATATTCTAACTACAGGGTCACGGGGGTCTGCTGGAGCCAATCCCAGCCTACACAGGGCGCAAGGCAAGAAACAAACCCCAGACAGGGCGTGCACACACTCGGGTCAATTTAGAATCGCCAATCAAAATCATTTTACAGTCCCTCCCTTTCAAAGATCCAAGAGGACAATGAGAAAAGGATCTCTCACTCAACATATCAGAAAAAGAGTGGAAGGTATCAATGCAGAGAATTCACTCGAGCTCCATATGCGCAAAGCATACAAATATTTAACTCAAAATTGTATATCAAGCACATCTGTCTTGCTTAAAATTGTCCCAAATGTTTCCAGTTCAAAATATTAGTTGGCACTGCTATTGGCTTTCCATGTCAAAGTGTCTAAACTAATGCAGGTCAAAATATCTCATGCTGGCTCCTTTGCCTTTTGATCATCTTCTCTGATACACTATATAGATCTGCAATCTGTCATACTTTTAAACCACATTAAAAAAGTGTTCTATTGATTCTGAAGAGCTCTCAGTTTACTGGATGGACTAACGTGCCAGTCTTTTTCTGTGACCATGTCACTTGTCCTTCAGTGCTCGCTCTTTTAGATTTCTTTCATTTGCTATGTAATAAATATTTTATTGTGGATTTAATTAAAAGTATTTATTAGTATATATCAACTTTCATATTGGTATGTTTGTTATTGCAAAAGTGTACTTCACTAATAATGAATCTTCACATATTTATTTTAACTATAATGATTTAATTCACTTCTCCACCTCCAGGTCAAACCCTGGGCCAGCCATCAATCCCACCCTATCATTTGTTTCATTGCTCTGCACATCCTTTTAAGTGAAGGTCAGTGCCAATCGTGAGTCATTTAGTGCTCTAGACAAGATCAAACATGGATACACCCCACAAAAAACAAATGTAATGTTTATGACTTGTTTAATTTAATTCATTGGTTTATCTGTTTAATTGTAAATCAGTCAACATGAGCAGGCTTACCAGGATACCACACCATTATTCTTGCATTCTTTGACCCATACATGCATTCTATTTAATGTCGCTTCACTGACCAATACAGTGAAAGTTTGAAAAAGGTCCTCCTTGATCGCAACCACTCCCACTTCTTGAGCTCCATTCTGATTAACAGATAGAAGCAGCAGTAATGGGAGGAGTGCACAATGGTGAAAGACTTGCCTGGCTGCAGCCGTGAACATGAATGTTATTCAGGTGCTATTATGCATATCCAGTAGAAGAGGTGTGCTACATGGGAAAAAAAGTGTTCACAAACCCATGATTATTTAGCACTTTTAGCATTCGCCTATACTGCCTATGCCTGGAATGGCCACTGGTGAAGGTTTTTAAGGTGTGACATCCCTAGCCAGGTGTAAATTTCAGCACTTGCCTGATACTCATTTTGAACTGTGCCTGACAAAAGGAAGGTGTGTATCTCCATTGGCCTATACCCCAATGACTCAAAATAGGCAAACTTGAAATTCCCCCAACATCCATCCATCAATCCATCCATCCTCTTCCGCTTATCCGAGATCGGGTCGCGGGGGCATAGCAGCTTGAGCAGAGATGCCCAGAATTCCCTCTCCTCGGCCACTTCTTCTAGCTCTTCCAGGGGTATCCCGAGGCGTTCCCAGGCCAGCCAGGAGACATAGTTCCTCCAGCGTGTCCTGGGTCTTCCCCGGGGCCTCCTCCCGGTTGGACGTGCCCGGAACACCTCACCAGGGAGGCGTCCAGGAGGCATCCTGATCAGATGCCCGAGCCACCTCATCTGACTCCTCTCGATGCGGAGGTGCAGCGGCTCTACTCTGAGCCCCTCCCAGATGACTGAGCTTCTCACCTTATCTTTAAGGGAAAGCCCAGACACCCTGCGGAGGAAACTCATTTCAGCCGATTGTATTCGCAATCTCGTTCTTTCGGTCACTACCCATAGCTCATGACCATAGGCAAGGGTAGGAACATAGATCGATTGGTAAATTGAGAGCTTTGCCTTACAGCTCAGCTCCTTTTCACCACGACAGACCAATGCAGAGCCCACATCACTGCGGATGCCGCACCGATCCGCCTGTCGATCTCACGCTCTATTCTTCTCTCACTCGTGAACAAGACCCCAAGATACTTGAACTCTTCCACTTGGGGCAGGATCTCGCTCCCAACCCTGAGAGGGCACTCCACCCTTTTTCGGCTGAGGACCATGGTCTCGGATTTGGAGGTGCTGATTCCCATCCCAGCCGCTTCACAATCAGCTGTGAACCGATCCAGAGAGATCAGAAGATCACAGCCTGATAAAGCAAACAGGACAACATCATCTGCAATGCCTCTGGATTGGCAGACCATGGTAGTAGTCCCCTTCTTTAAGAATGGGAACCAGAGGGTGTGTTCCAACTACAGAGGGATCACACTCCTCAGCCTCCCTGGCAAAGTCTATTCGGGGGTCCTGGAGAGGAGGGTCCATCGGATAGTCAAACCTTGGATTCAGGAGGAACAGTGTGGTTTTCGTCCTGATCGTGGAACAGTGGACCAGCTCTACACCCTTAACAGGGTCCTGGAGGGTGCATGGGAGTTTGCCCAACCAGTCCACATGTGTTTTGTTGACTAGGAAAAGGCGTTCGACCATGTCCCTCGGGGAATCCTGTGGGGGGTGCTCCAGGAGTATGGGGTACCAGACCCCTGATAAGGGCTGTTCGGTCCCTGTACAACCGGTGTCAGAGCTTGGTCCGCATTGCCGGCAGTAAGTCAAACCCGTTTCCAGTGAGAGTTGGACTCCGCCAGGGCTGCCCTTTGTCACCGATTCTGTTCATAACTTTTATGGACAGAATTTCTAGGCACAGCCAGGGTGTTGAGGGGGTCCAGTTTGGTGGACTCAGAATTGGGTCCCCCAACATAAGAATAAAAAATAAGTAAATCATCAATTACCAAATAAATGTACCTTCAAATGAAAAATTTTAATGTGCAGTCCTGCCTTCAGTAAAATCCACATGTGGAGGCAAGAATCTAAATTATTTGTTTCACCAAATGTATTACTTATAACAAAAATATAAATGATTAAAATGGAAACGGGACAAAATGTGGACACTCAACTAACAAAAGGGTGTCTTGTCATCCCCAATTCCATAATCACACAAGCTGGGTTCCTGTTTAGGCATCAAACCAGCCTGCCCCCAACTAAGTTGTGCTATCCAAAGACTGCACGATTGCACAAACTTCTGCAGAAATCTAATCTTAGACATGTTACTTTTGTGGCTCTCCAGGCATTACACCGTCCATCACTCCGCATTCTGCAAAACACTAACTCCTACTGCAGTATTGTTCCTAGTCATAACCTGAACAATGCGTGTTAACTCTTATATTTCAATCAGGCACAGGAAGTAATCAGCAGACGGATCATCCTGACACAATGCCTTCTCTGCCAAAACCAGGCAAACTCAACCCCAAAAGAAAGAAAGAAAGCAAACCTAATACATTTCCGGATGCATTACAGATTCCACAAATAGATACTGTTATTGCAGAGGAATTGGATAAACCTTTGGCGCTATCAGAATTACTAGATGCTATAAAGTCACTTCAGAGTGGGAAAGCAGCAGGCCCTGATTGCTACCCTGTCAAATTTTATAAGAAATTCTCCACTCAGCTAGCTCCCTTCTTGTTAGCAACATTTACAGAAGCTAGAGATAATCAAATTCTACCTCAAACTTTTCACCAAGCATTAATCACCGTCTTTCCTAAACAAAATAAGGACTTATTACAATGTGCATCATACAGACCAATTTCACTTCTGAATAATGATGTTAAGATACTCTCCAAATTCCTAGCTAGAAGGATGGAGAAAGTGCTGCCTTCAGTAATATCACAAGATCAAACTGGATGTATTAAAGGCTGACACTTAGCTTCCAATCTTCGACACCTGTTTAATGTAATATATTCACCTGCAACGTCAAACACCCCAGAGATATTATTATCGTTGGATGCAGAAAAAGCATTTGATATGATTGAATGGAACTACCTTTTCACTACATTAGAGAAATTTGGGTTTGGCAGGAACATTTGTGCATGGATCAAACTACTGTATACCAATCCAGAAGCTTCAGTTTGTATTAACAAGATTAATTCAGACCACATCAAACTAGAACGTGGTACCAGACAAGGATGCCCCTTGTCACCATTACTTTTTGTAATCGCCATTGAGCCACTGGCAGTTCACTGTCGAAATGCTTATCAGATAAAGGGGATTATCAGAGAAGGACTTGAACAGAAAATTTTTCTATATGCAGATGATATGGTACTGTATATATCAGACCCACAAAATACTATGCCTGCAGTCCTAAGAGCACTAACAGAATTTCAAAAGATTTCTGGTCTTAGAATTAATTTGACTAAAAGTGTGCTCTTTCCAGTGAATTCTTAAGCACACAATATTAGATTGGACACCTTCCCTTTTATTGTTGCAGATCAGTTTAAATACCTAGGAGTAAACATCACAAATAAACATAAAGCTCTTTATCAACAAAATTTCGCCGTCTGTATGGAAAAAATTAAGCAAGACTTGCATAGATGGTCAACTCTTCATCTCACTCTAGCTGGAAGAATTAATGTTGTTAAGATGAATATCCTTCCTAAGCTTCTCTTTTTATTTCAAAACATCCCAATATACAGGGTGGGCCATTTATATGGATACACCTTAATAAAATGGGAATGGTTGGTGATATTAACTTCCTGTTTGTGGCACATTAGTATATGTGAGGGGGGAAACTTTTCAAGATGGGTAGTGACCATGGTGGCCATTTTGAAGTCGGCCATTTTGGATCCAACTTTTGTTTTTTCAATAGGAAGAGGGTCATGTGACACATCAAACTTATTGGGAATTTCACAAGAAAAAAAAATGGTGTGCTTGGTTTTAACGTAGCTTTATTCTTTCATGAGTTATTTACAAGTTTCTGACCACTTATAAAATGTGTTCAATGTGCTGCCCATTGTGTTTGTGTTAACAAACAAAACCACCGCTATTGGTCTGACACTAACCCACATTGGATAGATCCCT
>JANRMT010062854.1:138097313-138107313 GCA_026402145.1 Polypterus bichir lapradei
GAAATTGCTACATGATGATGTGTTTCCCTCTTTATGCACTTAAGCTGGCACGTTCCCTGAGTTTTTCCAGCAAGATGGTGCACCACCACATTATGGGTGTCAGGTCCTAGTATTCCTTGATGAACAGTTTCCTGGAAAGTGGATTGGTCGTCGTGGGCCAGTTGAATGGCCCCCAAGGTCTCCCGATCTGACCCCCTTAGACTTTTCTCTTTGGGGTCATCTGAAGGCAATTGTCTATGCTGTGAAGATACGAGATGTGCAGCACCTGAAACTACGGATACTGGAAGCCTGTGCTAGCATTTCTCCTGCGGTGTGTGAAGAGTGAAAGAAGAGGGTTGCATTGACAATCCAACACAATGGGCAGCACATTGAACACATTTTATAAGTGGTCAGAAACTTGTAAATAACTCATGAAAGAATAAAGTTACGTTAAAACCAGGCATACCATTGTTTTTCTTGTGTCACATGATTCTCTTCCTATTGAAAAAACAAAAGTTGGATCCAAAATGGCCGACTTCAAAATGGCCACCATGGTCACCACCAATCTTGAAAAGTTTCCCCCCTCACATATACTAATGTGCCACAAACAGGAAGTTAATATCACCAACCATTCCCATTTTATTAAGGTGTATCCATATAAATGGCCCACCCTGTACATTAATAAATAATGTTTTAAGCAATTATATTCAACCATAACCTTATTTATTTGGAACTTAAGACATCCACGTATCCAAAGAGCAACCCTACAAAGACATAAGGCAGAAGGTGGCATGGCTCCACCCAACTTTCAGTTTTATTATTGGGCAGCAAACATACAAGCTATAAAAACCTGGACATGGACAAAAACAGATAAACATACACAGGCTTGGTCCGCAATAGAAATAAAATCCTGCAGTTCCTCTTTATATTCCTTGCTTTGCATCCCAATAAATGCAAGTTATCGCCAATATACTAATAACCCAATAGTGCTTCACTCACTCAGAATATGGAACCAATGTAGGAAGCATTTTAAGATAGAGAATCTTTTATCTGTGGCACCTCTGCATGAGAACCACCTTTTTGAACCATCACAAACATATGCAGTTTTTAATATCTGGAAAACATTTGGGATTAAATTACTTAGAGATCTTTATATAGACAAAATCTTTGCATCCTATGAACAACTACATTCCAAATTTAACTTTCCAGCAACACATTTCTTTCACTATCTTCAAATTAGAAACTGTTAAACAGAACCTGCCCGATTTTCCTCATCTCCCACCTTCCTCTATGCTGGAAAAAATATTGTTCAGTTTCGAGGACTCAGACTGCATTTCTGCAATATATAAAATTTGGGGCTTTTTCTTTACCATAGTGAGAATTCTTTGGTCATCAGCATTGGAGGTGTTCCTTGGCCTTCCAGTCCCTTTGTGATTACTAAGCTCACCAGTGCGTCTTTTATTCTCAATGATACTCCACACAGTTGATTTAGGTAATCCTAAGGTTTTACCAATGTATCTAATGGTTTTATTCTTGTTTTTCAGCTTCATAATGGATTCTGTGACTTTCACTGGCACAGCTCTGGTCCTCATGGTGAACAATGGCACCAATGGGCTCTAAAGGGTAGAAGCAGGCCTAGGTGTCTGATGCCTGCACTAATGAAGAAATGAAACTCACAAACATCTGTGACGCCAACTTTCCCAAGCATTATGGTGCCCTGAAATGGGGGAACCATGTATAAAAAGTGTTGTAATTTTTACATGATGTGACTGAAATATATGCAAATACTGTACCCTGTAAGTAAAGTCTGCAATGTGCACTTTAATCATGTATGGATTGTTTGATTTGTAATTTTAAACTGTAGAGCAGAAGGGTAAATCAAAGAAAAATGTGACTTTATCCCAAACAATATGGAGGTCACTGTTGAACAGTGTGTTTGTACAATGAAATTCTACAAAACCAATGATGCTAAAGAAATTGCTCAGTGATGTCGATCTCTCTAGAACATGATGTGCACAGGAGTATAACAATCCTATTCACTGAGTAGACTAAATGCTACTACACTGATCATTGGTGTTTCGTCTCCATCATGTGGGAAATTCTTTTCTAAATTCTTTAGGATCCTCGCTGCACTCTGTAGGTCTATGCTACAAGTTAGAAAGAGAACCTTGGTGATTTTAAGCACAAAAAATAATCACAAAAAATCATACACACATATAAATCAGTTTGTTTCAGAATTTGCTAAAGGGAACAAAAAACTAACATTGTAATTTAATTACTGATGCTATCCCATTAAGGGTTTATGACTTTACCTTGAAGTCCTTTAAACTTAATTACATAGTTCAGTCCAGTGACAAGTTTTTGTTTGTCTTAAGCCCCCCATTGCACTACACAACTTTTCCAGAAGATTTGCATTCACAGACTTCATTTACATAACCTTAGCAAATTGGGGGGAGACACATAGCACATCCACAACTCCTGGGGCCTCATGTATAACGCCGTTCATAGAACTCACACTATAACATGGCATAAGCACAAAAGCGGGAATGTGCATACGCACAGAAAAATCCAGATGCAGGAATCTGTGTGTACGCAAACTTCCACGTTCTTCCGCTACATAAATCCCGATCATCGTGAAAAGTAACGCACGTGCACGCGCCTGGTGTCCTGCCCCAACTGCTCCCAGAATTACGCCTCTTTAAATACGTAAATCAATATAAATAGCCCTTAAGCTCAGCGTTCTGTGAAAAGACAATGGCAAAACCATGAGGAAAAATGGAACAATTTCAGCGAATACCAAGTGGAGGCAAGGAAAAACGTACTATTTGTTGGTTTAAACAGTGGTATAAACAACAAAAGGAAGCTGATCCAGTGGCATAGCGTGTCAGAGAAACTCGAAAGCTCAAGTTCACAAAGTTGTACAGTCACCGAAATAAAAAAGAAGTCACATATCAAATTCGCCGTGAAAAGGTGAGTCGTAGCCCACCGTCTGACTGTCGTATGAAAGCTTATTAGGGTACAGAGAAAAAAAAAGGCTCACAGTGTGGAAAAAGCACGAAATGTCAACTTTAATCTCAAAATGTCCACTTTAATCACGTAGTGTATTTTGTCATTAAAGTAGAAAATCATAAACTTAATCTTAAAATTGTTTAATTTACTAGTTTCTCAAATCCCATTGTAACTAAAGTAGTACGTAAAATGCTTTGTTTTGTATTTGATATTCTATGTGCTCTTTGTGTGTGAATCACTATGTGCTTCTTAAACCAGCTTTCTCTACGTCCGACAGGACACAGAATCCATTACATTCATGATATTACAGCTTACTGAATAACTAAAATACTGAGATGAATACGTGATATCATTTTCATGATGATAGGAGTTAAAGCATGTTATTAAACATGGGAACATGGAGGCGCAGTGATTGTGTACGACCTTCGATAAAATAATTTATTGCAGCAGTACTGTCTCTTTCAAACGTACTAACCTCCAATTTCTGTCCTTCCTTCTCTTTCTCCAAATACCCATTCGCCACACAATCAGCTCTGTAATTGATGTTAAGCCATCTGTAAGCTTAGAACGCCGATTCTTCAAAACTTTTAAGGAACATTGAAATATCTTCGTAGTACATGTTTCATTATTTTATCCTTCATGCCAGTCCCAGTGAAGCATACAGTGCGAGGCAGGAACAATCCGTGAACGGAGCGCCTGATCCTTGCTAGCATAGTGACTCCGTGTCCTTTAATTATTAACAATATGGATTAAATAAAGTTAAAGTTTTATCTGTATAATATAATAAACATATTTTGCTGCATTTCATCTTAAAAATGATATCGCCATCATATGTAAATATGCACTTTATAAAGTGGCTCAGGTTGTGTAATATAACTATATCGCAAGTTTACAGTGAGGTGATTGTACTTATAAGTACAAACAGTTCTATAAGGTGCAGTTGATGGAGTGATGGAGTACATTTAGAGTTCTTGGGATGAAACTCTTTCTGAACCGCGAGGTCCATACAGTAAAGGTTTTAAAGCGTTAGTCATGTGAGAAGCAATTCTAATAGGAAGCATGGCTGAGGCATCATGTGCTTAATGCTGTATATTGATAACTAGCAAAATACCCGCGCTTCGCAGCGGCGAAGTACTGCCTTAAAATTTTTATTAAGAAGGCAATTAAACCTTTTTAAAACTGAGGGAAAATATACCAATAATTATTTGTTAAGGATCTCTTTGTATGCCACGTTGTCAGTTCGGCCCTCCAGTTGTACTATGACCAAGCTGTAGCTGAGCTTACTCTTGAGCATGCAACGTACAGTTGACCATGTTAACAGTAATCTTGTTTCAAATCTCACAGCTTGGATTGCTGCTGTCATAATCGGTTTGAGTTTCATGGTTTGTTTCAATTACAACAGTATTTGTAGGACTTGTGTTGAAGTGACATTTGGCATCTGTCAAGCGTTGTAAGTATACAACCAGTTTCATTTAAAACTTCACATCCAGCTTTTGAGAGTTTAAACATTTCTAAACATCAAACTGTCCACTACTGAAATCGTCACCTGTGAATCCAAGATGTTTAAGAGGCATTGGCGGTTGTCCAATGGTGTAAAATATTTGGCCATTTCGGTACACTTAAGCATTTCACTCTTCTAGTGCTCCTGTGTAGTATAATTATCTCCTGTACTGTCATCAGTCCACACCTTGAACCTGTCCCAGTCATTCAATACATAAGACACAATGTTCCTCCGGATATCAAGAGTGAGCCTGATATGGCCGTGCAATATGTAACAAAGAGAATGGAAAAGGCAGGTGCCATCTCCGGGCATGGAAACCACTTGGTAAGTGACAGTTCTTTGATCGATGGTGATCACCTCGATAGACATGTTAATGGGGGTACGGTTGGAATGATAAAAGAAATGGGTACCTGAACAATGTAAAGTGAGTCTAAAATACCTACACAATAACTATAATCGTAATAAATGAACAATAAAACAGCGGAGAAGCCGTGGATTAAATAAAAAGGCTGTAGTTATCAGCAGGGAGACGTGAATACCGTGGCGAAGCAAGGAAGGGAATGTAGAGACTGGAGCAACAGACGGCCTTATATAGGCAGGCAGCCAACAACGTGGGAGGCGTTGGGATGGGGGACCCAACGCCGCCTCATACGGTGACCGAGCTGCAGGCTATGGACGTATATATGTACGTAAGTAGGATTCAGTTAGCGTTGGGAACCCGTGTACCAAATTTCTTGAAGATGGGCCCATAAGTAACAAAGACCGTTGAAAACTTCAATATGACGGCCGACAGTGGCATCATATCACCGAAATAAGTACCAAATTTCAGCCTTCTACCTACACGGGAAGTTGGAGAATTAGTGACGTTGGAAAGTTCAATATGGCAGCTGACAGTGGCGTCACACCACCGAAATAAGTACGTACATTGGTTTCGGTTAACGCAGGGAAGCCGCCTACCAAATTTCGTGAAGATGGGGCCATGAATAAGAAAGTTCAAGATGGCGGACGCTGTTGATTGTTATGACCGTTACGCATAGAAATTCGAAATGAAACCTGCTTAACTTTTGTAAGTAAGCTGTAAGGAATGACCGTGCCAAATTTCAGCCTTCTACCTACACGGGAAGTTGGAGAATTAGTGATGTTTGGAAAATTCAATATGGCGGCCGACAGTGGCGTCATACCACCAAAATAAGTACGTACATCGGTTTTGGTTAACATAGGGAAGCCACCTATCAGATTTCTTGAAGATGGGGTCAGCCTTCTACCTACACGGGAAGTTGGAAAATTAGTGACGTTGGAAAGTTCAATATGGTGGCCGACAGTGGCGTCATACCATCGAAATAAGTACGTACATCGGTTTCGGTTAGCACAGGGAAGCCGCCTACCAAATTTCATGAAGATGGGGCCATAAATAAGAAAGTTCAACATGGCGGACGTTGTTGACCGTTATCGACCGTTATGACCGTTATGTGTAGAATTTCGAAATGAAACCTGCTTAACTTTTGTAATTTCAGCGTTCTATCTACACGGGAAGTTGGAGAATTAGTGACGTTGTAAAGTTCAATATGGCGGCTGACAGTGGCGTCATACCACCGAAATAAGTAATACATTGGTTTTCGGTTAGCGCAGGGAAGCCGCCTACCAAATTTCGTGAAGATGGGGCCATGAATAAGAAATTTAAACATGGCAGACATTGTGAAAATTAGTGACTTTGGAAAGTTCAATATGGCGGCCGACAGTGGCGTCATACCATCGAAATAAGTACATACGTCAGTTTCAGTTAGCGCAGGGAATCCGCCTACCAAATTTTGTGAAGATGGGGCCATAAATAAGAAAGTTCAACATGGCGGACGTTGTCGACCGTTATCGACCGTTATGACCGTTACGTGTAGAATTTCGAAATGAAACCTGCTTAACTTTTGTAAGTAAGCTGTAAGGAATGAGCCTGCCAAATTTCAGCCTTCTACATAGATGGGAAGATGGAGAATTAGTGACATTGGAAAGTTCAATATGGCGGCTGACAGTGGCGTCATACCACCAAAATAAGTATGTACATTGGTTTCGGTTAGCGCAGGGAAGCCACCTACCAAATTTCGTGAAGATGGGGCCATGAATAAGAAAGTTCAACATGGCGGACATTGTTGACCGTTACGCGTAGAATTTCGAAATGAAACCTGCTTAACTTTTGTAAGTAAGCTGTAAGGAATGACCCTGCCAAATTTTAGCCTTCTACCTACACGGGAAGTTAGAGAATTAGTGATGTTTGGAAAATTCAATATGGTGGCTGACAGTGGCGTCATACCACCGAAATAAGTACGTACATCGGTTTTGGTTAGCGCAGGGAAGCCACCTACCTCCACTGTTATTATGTTATTAGACTTAAGTGCAGCATTTGACACCATTGACCATTCTATTTTACTGCACAGGCTAGAAAATGATGTTGGTCTTACAGGCCACGTGCTCGCTTGGTTCAGTTCTTATTTATCAAATCGATTCCAATATGTACAGAAATGTGCTGACAGTACTCCATCATTATACACAGAAGTTCAATATGGTGTCCCACAGGGCTCAGTACTGGGACCTTTACTGTTTTCACTTTACATGCTTCCACTGGGATCTCTCATTAGGAAACATAATGTTAATTTTCACTCGTATGCAGATGACACCCAGTTATACCTTTCATTTAAATCAAATGAAGTTTCTCCGATGTTGTCTTTAATTAGTTGTGTTAGTGAATTAAAGGAATGGATGAATGAGAACTACTTGTCTTTAAATACAGATAAAACAGAGATGTTAATTGTTGGAGGGAATGACGCTGATCACAGCAATATTTTGTCGACATTTAACTCAGTTGGAATCCCAATTAATTTTACTGAATCAGCCCGCAATCTAGGAGTTATCTTTGATTCTAGCATGTCATTTAAAGCACATATTACAAAGTTGTCCAAAACATGTTTCTTCCATCTTAAAAATGTTAGGAAATTAAGGCGCTTTCTAAATAAACAGGATTGTGAGAAATTAATGCATGCATTTATCTCTAGTAGGATTGACTACTGTAATGCGGTGTTCACTGGCTGTTCAAACTGTTCTTTATACAGCCTCCAGTTAATCCAAAATGCGGCTGCAAGAATTATTACAAGAACAAGAAAATATGAACACATAACTCCAGTTCTTAAATCCTTACACTGGCTCCCGGTTAAGTTTAGGGCAGATTTCAAAATCCTCCTTTTAACATATAAAGCATTAAATGGCCAAGGTCCGGCTTACTTGTCTGAACTTATCATGACTTACAAACCTGAGCGCACATTAAGATCTCAAGATGCCGGTCTGCTTATGATTCCAAGGATTAATAAAATAACAATGGGAGGTCGAGCTTTTAGTTACAGGGCCCCTAAACTGTGGAATGGTCTTCCTGCTTCTATAAGAGATGCCCCTTCGGTCCCAGCCTTTAAATCCCGGCTGAAGACTTACTACTTCAGTTTAGCATATCCTGACTAGAGCTGCTGATTAACTGTACATACTGCATCTCTGTTGTTAGTCATTAGCACTAAAACATAAGTAACATGATAAGTATAATTGAATACTAACCCTCACCTATTCTGTTTCTGTTCTCGGTACTCAAATGTGGCAATTGGTGCCACGGCCCACCTGCCAAGTTGTTTGCCTGCCTATGGTAAAGTCATCCCTGGTGGAGGATCACAGGAATCATGGGAAAGAGGGGCCCTTTCATCGGATTGGCTGGCCGAGCAACGTTTCAGCCGTGGAATGGCCAAATGGGGAGGCAGCTTGACGGATGAGGTCTCCAGCACTCTAAAAATATCAAAATCTTATTATATGATATCATCTACTGTTAAATTCTGCTCTGTACTTCTAAAATTTTTATTATTATGCTTTATTAAGGATTTGTTCTGTTCTGTGTATTGTATTGTATTGAACCCCTTCTTTTGACACCCACTGCACGCCGAACATACCTGGAAAGGGGTCTCTCTTTGAACTGCCTTTCCCGAGGTTTCTTCCATTTTTCCCTACAAGGTTTTTTTGGGAGTTTTTCCTTGTCTTCTTAGAGAGTCAAGGCTGGGGGGTTGTCAAGAGGCAGGGCCTGTTAAAGCCCATTGTGGCACTTCCTGTGTGATTTTGGGCTATACAAAAATAAACTGTATTGTATTGTATTGTATATATATGTATATATATACCCCGATCTACATACTCGAATAATGAATACTTTATTCGCAATCAATGATTGTTTTGGTAAAGCCATACTCAGTGTATTCATTAGATGAACGGTAAAAAAGTAAGAGCGAGGGGAGGGTGACTTATTGAGGCATGCAGGCAAAACCACAATAGCACGCGGGCTCGATGTACGAAAAAATATATCTTTTCAAGTTCTATTTAGTCCATATGTGTCAAACTCAAGGGCCACGGGCCACATCTGGCCCGGCGTGTAATTATATCCAGCCCGCGAGATCATTTTATATACTGTATTATTGTTATTAATGGCCAGGGTATATGAAGCGCTGGTAACACAATAAACTACAGATCCCATAATGCAGCGCTTCAGCTGCCTTGCCGAACACTTACCGCGTTAATCAAGTCTAGCTTATAACTTGCACAGTTATTGTGAAGCTAGCCCACACGATGCCGAAGAGAAAAGGTGATTCTGAACATAGAGCCTTTAAAAACCGATGGGAGGCTGAGTATATGTTTACTGACATTGCCGGTAAACTCGTGTGTCTCATTTGTGGAGCTAATGTGGGTGTAATTACAGAATTTAATCTAAGACGACACAATGAGACAAAACATCAAGATAACCTGAAAGACCTGAATGCAATGCAGAAGATACAGAAAGCAGAAGAATTAAATAAGAATCTGACACTTCAGCGGACGTTTTTACCCGTGCACAATCACAAAGTGATTTCAAGTGAAGCTGCTTTTATGGGAGACAAAAATGCACCAGTGCAACTTGCCCCACTTCCCCTGTTGCCAAGTAATGTTGAACCAAGTCATCACTACGGTGTTCCCAAATACGCACTTTGCTGATAAACTGAGCGCACTGAGTTTGCACGGCGCTTTGGTGACTTTGAAGAACAAAAAAAGTCCGTCTACATGCGGCTCGAACCTTGTGCTACCTATGTTTGGTAGCACATATCTGTGTGAGAAGCTCTTCTCAGTGATGAAGACTAACAGAACAGCACACAGGAGTCGCCTCACTCATGAGCACCTGCAGTCCATCCTGAGAATCTCCACAACACAGAACCTCACACCAAACATAAACGAACTTGTTGCCAAAAAAAGATGCCAGGCGTCCAGCTCTAAAATGACATATGAGCAAAGACAACTGAATGATTTGATTTGTTATTGCTGAAAGGAACACATTTTATTTATATTTCCAGGTTTTGTTATGCAGCATGTTCATATTTGAATTTGTATAATTTTGACAGGATATATTTTTATGGAGAGCAAAATCTTTTGGGATATTTAAAATCTAAGTTTATTTTTTATATAAAATTACAT
>JANRMT010062854.1:138107413-138125420 GCA_026402145.1 Polypterus bichir lapradei
CATGTTCATATTTGAATTTGTATAATTTTGACAGGATATATTTTTATGGAGAGCAAAATCTTTTGGGATATTTAAAATCTAAGTTTATTTTTTATATAAAATTACATAAGAGTAAAGAAATTTGAATGTTTGTTCTTTTAACGTTTACTTTATTTGTAACTTGTATAATTTAGACAGGATATATTTTTATGGAGAGCAAAATATTATAAGTTGTTTAAGGTTTGAGTTGATTTATTCAGGAATAATATTCCTGTCTGTTTTTACCATTCCTACCAAAGATATTTCTGTCGACTAAATAAAAATTCCTTCTATTTAAAATTTAAATAGAACTTGAACAAATACGATAGTTCATAATGTCCACGCAGACTTGCACGTAAGAGCGGGAGTTATCCGTTTTAACAAGCAGCGTATTGCACTGATACGAAATAGCTGTGTGTGTATATATGTAGATATGTATGTATATATATATATATATATGTTTATATATGTGTGTGTGTATGTGTATATATATGTATTTGTGTGTATATATGTGTGTGTATGTATGTGTGTATGTATATGTATGTGTATATATGTAGATATATATATATGTATGTATATATGTGTGTGTGTGTGTGTATATATGTGTATATGTAGAGATATGTATATATATGTTTATGTGTGTGTGTGTGTGTGTGTGTAAATATATATATAATAAATAAATATATAAATATATATAATATATATATATATATGACAACAACACTCATCACTCACAACAGTGACAAAACAATTACATTGACAATCATGTTACGTTATTTTCAAAATGTTTCCTTTCCTTTTTCATTGCTTCTTTAACACACTACTTCTCCGCTGCGAAGCGCGGGTATTTTGCTAGTAATAATAATAATAGTAATAATGATAATGATAATAATTAGCAAATGTGCCAGACAGTAGAAGTAATACAATTATTAACTGAGTGTTCAATGCAACTTGTCAACTTGGAAAGTCTGATCTCCATGGAACAGCTTATGGATGTAGGTAGTGAAAAGCCTACTAGATATCCTGTCTTTCTCAAAAGGTGTTTTTTCAAGATTTACAGTTGCCATTGTGTTTTCACAAGTTCCTCACACCATTAGAGTTTTATTCCTGTATTTTAGCCAATTTTGCAGCCATTTATACGTTGCATGTTAAACTCCAACTATTTTAGATTGATTGTAAGAATCTCATGCTATTTTATTAAAAGATTTATTTAAATCAGTATTAAAAACATCATATGCATATATGTGGTCATGTGCTTTTGTTGTTTTCTCATAAAATTCATGCAAAAGAATGAAACAATCTCTGAGGAGTAAACATATGTTCACTGCTCACTACCACACCTTTTCTCACCATGTGATTCTTAATTTTTTCCTTAATAATTGTTTCCATTAATTTTTCAGTGATACATTTTAAGCTAAATGGTCTGTTAATACTTGGATTGACTTTATCACATTTTTGTGTAATTGAAGAACATTTGCAAGCTTCCAGTGTTTAAAAAAATTTCCTGGTGTGCAGTTTTTTTTTTTTTAAATGTGCATCAAGGTTTTATATATGTATTCATTATCCTTGAGCGTTTAGGAAGATTAAATGGTGCCTGGTTCTCTTGTTTTTTGTTAACTTTTGAAGCCTAAGCAGCAGTTATATCTCTGCAATTTCCAAATAAATGAGTATTTTCTGAATTTCCTTAGTTAATTGCCCCTGTAACTGCTGGGAGGTTCTCAACTTCTTCACCTATGGAAATCTTATAAAAATGCAAATTTAGAGGTTTCACTATTTCATATGGTAATTTTGCAAATATACTGTAAGTAATGTACCATTAAGGCCATTAACCTTATTTTGGTTTATTGTGTTTCCTGGTACTAGTGGGGGGGGGGGGTGTGGGGGCAGGGGTATCTGTATTAACCTATTGAGCTTGTTTTAACCTAACTATAAATATTAACTTTCTATCCTAATTATTAGTATTGCAGGGGAAAGTGTTGAGTTTAATCCAAATTGATAGTTTACCTGTAGCTTGTAGTGTTTCTGTTTAAAATCTCTGTTCAAATAACATGTTAGTAAACCTGAACCATCTGAGGCTCTAGCCGCATCTAACCCCAAGTCTTCAGCTTATCTATCTGTTCTGCATTGCAAATGTTCTGAAAAGGCTGCATGCAAATGCACTTCATACAGCAGTTTGCATACATTTAAAGGATCTCTGTGGATTTTGGTTTATGCAATTGCAGTTCATACTTAATAAATGACAATATATTATCTGCATTTTCTTTAGCTGCCTGAAAATAGTATAACTTACTTTCAACACTGGACATGCTTAGGCTCAAAAGCATATTTTGTTTTAAAACTCAAGTACTCTGTAAATGATTGTGTTTTATATTTGAATAAATTCATTTTTTAAAATGAAAGTTATTTTAGCTGTAAATTTCTGTTTCTGAAAAGAGATTGCAGTGTGTAAAGGTATGTAGAGTAGTATACTTTTATATTTTCCTTTTAAACAAGCAAACATTATTTAAATAATTACTTGGAAAAATACTCTGTGGTTCAGTAAGGAAATAAAAAGCATGAAATATGTGTAATCTGAACATCCTGGAAAAAATGTATTCAGACAGACAAGTTTGACTGTGTATATTTCCTCAAAGCTTACTTGTACAGGATGGTATGTACACTGTATTTTTCTTTTCTGACAGTATACCTTATTAATGTTTGGGGTGATTTAAGCTGTAAAGATTTGATTGCTGGACAGCATTGTATAGGTGGAAAATGGTGGGGGAGGAGGATTCATTACCTGGATGGAAGGCCAGCCAGACAGGAATGGTAAATGAATTGGCCAATGGGAAGGATAGATTACTTTTTGCCCGGCTGGTGTAATTTAGTAGATGAACAAACAGAAGCTGAGAGCTGGGAGCAGTTCCATCTCCCATACTGTAGGTGGCAGTGGTCTTCGTATGGCAGCACAATTGAAACACCCAGAGGGTGTTTGGAACTTGGAATCTGGAAGTGCTACCCGGTGTGGTTCCCTGAGGATCGAAAGAGGGTGCTGTCAGGGGAGGACCTTCCTACATTATCTGTGGCCTGGAGGTGCTTCCATGGAGACACGGCATAGCACCGGAAGCATTCCCAGGTCCTGCTTAACAGGGTGTCCGCAGCCTTACATGAAGGAGTCAAAGTCAGGAGGCAGCAGGCAGCACTCATTGGAGGACATAAGGAGGAAGACTTATTGTGTATTTTTGTGATTGTTTGTAATTGTGGGTAATAACTAGAGTGAATAAATACTTTTGTGGAATAAAGACTCTTTGTTTTATCCTAAAAAACATGTTGGAGGTTACTGTGTCTTGGGTTTGGGGCTCACTGGTGCCCCCTTGTGATTATAGTTGCTAAAGATAGGATGGCTTGATTGGTATATTGCTATTGTTTTTTGATTTTATGTTTTTTCCTAATTTATATTTATAATTTTCTATTTAAGTTCCTGATTAATAAATATTCTGCACGATAAGTGTAGAATATTGATTAGTTAGGAAATGTGGTTAAAGTATACCGTATATTGTAGAAGTTGTGTATAAATTCCTGAATGTATTTTGCAGTTTTGGTAATTATCTTTAGAAAGAGTCATTAACGAATAACATTTGGTATTTTTCCAAGTTATTTCTTCATAATCATGTTGTTTATTTATTTGCCTCATAAAACTGTATTCTAAAGTGAAGCATTTTCTTATAAATTTTAAAAATACCTTACTGTTAATTACTTACTGCAACTTGCAATATGGTGAAAGGTTCTCTCAATTTGTTTTTTGTTAACTTTGTAAGCCTAAGCAGCAGTTATCTCAGGTCCATAAATGAATAAAAAGCCCTAAAACTTACCAAACTGTGTCAATTTTTCTACTTAAAAATGTTATTGAGTATTGTTCTTTGTCTTGTGATTACATACATATTGCAAAACAGCGAATCCGTATTGTTTTAAGAAGGTAAAAAAGCAAAAAGCATACCATTGTTGTTAGATTCAGCCATTTTAAAATGAGACTGGTTATTCTCTTAATGATGCCAATTACTCTGCTCATATTGCTTTGCTTGGATTCACCCCAGGAAGCCATAACCAAATGCCTGTTACTGAAATTATTGAATGTTTATGAACAAATGTGAATTTCTGTGTCTGGTCTGTATACAACTAGACAGTAATAAATGAAAAATGCAGTCTTTCAATCACTTTTATTCTTTCACTGTATGGAAGTTTATCTTTGTCTTTATCTTGCAAAGATTGCGTACTGCTGCTACATTGATAATGCATGCATGTGCTTCAGTGAAATATCAAGCAGGCATGTAGTATGCAATAAGATGACAAGACCTGAATAGATAGGCGTAGATTGAGTGATTCATCCATCCATCTTCCTCACTTATCTAGAGCAGAGTCGCTGTGCAGCTGGAGTCTACTCCAGCATGTATCTGGGACAACGTAGGAAAAGTGCCTTGATGTGGCATCAGTCCATCAAAGGGTGAACACAGAGATACACACAGGCCACTTTAGCAATGCCAGTCTACCTAACCTACCTGTGTTCGGACTATGGAAGGAAACTGGAGCATCTGGGGACAACTTACATAGACAGACAGACAGATGGATACAGTACTGTACTTATAATTATCAATCTATCAAGGGAAAATGAAAACTTAAAAAAAGCTTGAGGGAGTTTGAAATTATATATATTAGGGCTGCTGATTAATCACCTTTTAACATGTTTGATTAATGTGTTAAAAATTTCTGTGTATATATTTTTTTTTCTTGTCTAGCAAAACATGTTCACATACTACTAAATAATAATTTTCGCTGACCACCTGAACATTTACATTACATTACATTTATATAGCGCTTTTCTCAGTATTCAAAGCGCTATCCACACAGTGAAGAACCAGGAAGCGAACCCACAATCTTCCACAGTCTCCTTACTGCAAAGCAGCAGCACTACCACTGTGCCACCTGTGAGGCTACATCTACTTCTCTCACCTTCAACTCACCCTATACTGAATTCTGGCAATGCTTTTATTATCTTTTCTCTCTTGATAAAGTACCTAGTCACTGATTCCGATGTCACGTGTGCATGCCTTCCTTTTATATAAGCTCACAAGACTGCACCAGTGAGCATCTACAAACCTCTCCTTCCCACACCTGCTGAAGCATATTTTGTTACATCTAGCAGTCTAGCTGGCAGGCTTCAATAAAGCTGCAAAAGCCACTTTTCAATCTAGCGCAAGCAATGAGATGGACAGGTGTATCTTCACAAAGGCCCTTTGAGGAGATACAACCTCATTGTCGAAGAATGCTCCAGCCCTCTGCCACTGATTTTGTACTACAAACCATCTTGTGCATCGGAAAGAATTCAGCTATGTCCCATTTCATTGATCTTTAAAGTAGAAAACTAAAAAGGTATGTTTAGATTCTATTCAGAATGACAACAAAAAAAGAAATCATTACTTTTACTCAGAAAAATTAAACTGTAGTTAACTAAGTTGCATCCTCGCACGTAGCATTGTATGCTTCTGCCGTCTGGTAAAAGCTAGTAAAGAAGAGGTAAAGCATGAACATAATGTGATCAAGTGAAAAGAGCTGAACCAAAGTTATAGGTGTACATTTAATCCTGCATGTGCTGAGGAGCATATTTAATCATCCGGGGTTTGGGTTACAGGGAAGAAGTGATCTTCACAGCAGCACTGTATGTAAGGCAAGAAGCAAAGGCTGGTCTTTTGCAGGGCTCAATAGCACAGCCAATTTGAAAAGAGTGTGCTGCGTTCAATCCAGTAACAGAAAAACTATAAATAAAGTATCTGTTTAGTTTTAGTCCAGTTGCTATAGATATTTTCAAACAGTGTGATTTGGTGGTGCAGTGGCTAATTTTCATATGATGAATATTTGGGAGGTGAATGGAAAAAAGGAGGTGAATGTTTACTTCACATCACAGGAAGGACTAAACATATTTTCTTAACTGAGAAGTAGTTGACCACTTACATTTAAATTTAAACCAACTATTTTAACAGTCTGTAATATGTAAGTGAAACTGGAATGTTTCCACTGCTGACTCTTTATATAGTGTTGAGTATGCTTTTATTGAAATACTTGAAATCTTATTAGTATTTACCTGACTTTTTTGACATTTGCTTAAGAATGGCTTTACACTCAGAGCTGATTTCCTGTCAGTTGGACCTTGCTTGAGTTTTTGATAAAGCATTCAGTGGCTGAACCTGTAGTGGGAAAAAAGCTGACAGGACAAAAATGGTATATTTTTCAACAGTTTCTAGTAGTTGATCAATGATGAATATTCAGAGGTAGAATTTAACAAAAATATTTTGGTAGCCTGAAGTTTTAGTAGAAAAAAGTTCTAGCCCCAGCAAATTTGTATTATCCCCTCCCTCATCCCACAAGTTATCATAAGCAGCTTATTCTGGTCTTTAAGACTGCTCATACATTTCCAAAGGTGTACTAATGTATGTGGACACACTTAATAATGTTAGCAAAAAATACGATGAACAGTAAGTCAGAGAGAATCTTATACTGTACACCAGAAACATGTCACAAGCACTGTTTTCCAAGGTACTCCATTCATCATCTTTGGGTTTGGTTCAGACTATAAAAACAAGGTCCATCAAAGCTGACGATATTACAGTCAGCTACACATGATTTTGCTACCTCAGGCTAAGATAACAAATTTGGGTGTTTGTAGTAAATGTAATTAACAAAAACATTAGGACAGAACACAGGATAAAGCTTATTATTTGTTCATGTAGGTGTGTAGATTTACATTATAGAATGTTCTTTATTGAGCCATTAAGGTAAATTGTGACTCTGCCGTAGTTTCAATTAATAAATTATCCCTGATAGTTTGTGTTGTGTTTCCTCCCACAGTCCAAAAACATGCAGATTAGGTGCATTGACGATCCTAAATTGTCCCTAGTGTGTGGGTGTGTGTGAGCCCTGCGGTGGGCTGGCGCACTGCCCGGGGTTTGTTGCCTGCCTTGCGTCCTGTGTTGGCTGGGATTGGCTCCAGCAGACCCCCGTAATTTGTGTGGTATCTCTAAATTGGCTGGAAAGACTGACTGAAGGGTTGTGCCTAAATTGTGCTCAGGGTTGGTACCTGACTTTCCATAGTGTTGCCAGGACAGTGTCCAGCTCACATAACCTTAAACAGAACAAACTAATTTAATAACTATATTTTTAGAGCTCAGCTACCTACAGCTCAACTGTTATTGTCTCTAAACTGGGCTTTGCACACTCGGATTAGGGTTCATCAATACATTACATGCTTTCGTCTTCATAATGCAGACTTCTTTAAAACTGAAGGTGTCCAATGAGCACAGCAATAGTTAATGTATAAGCATGAGTAGAAGAGAAAAAGTCAATTTCCTAGAAACTTGGGAAATGGCAAAAATAATTAAAGTAAAAGCACCCATGTAAAAGGAACAGTTAAGGACTTGCAGGCAAACCTATAGGCACAACAAGAGCTACAAGCTACTGGCTGCCACAGGTGATTTTTTTTAAACTTCTCCCTAAGATGATTTTTCTTAACATATGTAGTCAGGATAAAACTTAAAGGTAAATTAGACACCTTAGTGCACCTTAATAACCAAACAAAAGGCTTATTCTGCACTTTTCCAGTGGCACCAGTCTAACTTATCTACCCCTTAAGGAGTCTTTATATATAATACGTTACCATGGCTGTCCGTTTGTCTGTCCAGGATTTTAAATCACCTGTAGCTCGCAAACCATGTCACCTATTGACTTGAAATTTGGTACACACTACGTGACGCCTACTATATGCTTTCGGGTTGATGATTGACCTCCAAGGTTATTCCTCTTTTTATTTTTATTTTTATAATACATTTTATTTATTTGTAGGTGCCTTTCTAAACACTCAAGGACACCGAACAATAGATAAAACACACATTATAAACAAAACTAAAATACAAAAATTAAAATCAGACAGAGCAACTGTAATTAAAGAGAAAAAGCAGTCTTAAACAAAGGAGTTTTAAGTTTAGATTTGAAAAGTGAAAATGATTCAGTATTTCTAAGCTCAGATGGTAGTGAGTTCCAGATGGTGCTAAGACGGACAAAGGGGACAGTCAAGTGGATGGAGGAAGAGGATCTAAGGGTATGGTAGGGAATGGCTACATGGAGGAGGTCAGACAGATATGGAGGAGCAAGGTTGTGGATAGCCTTAAAAATTAATAGAAGAATTTTGAATTGAATGCGGAGCTTAACTGGAAGCCAATGAAGCTGCTGCAGATCATAAATACAACTCCTCAAAAAAAAAAGAAATTCTCTGGAGCCATTTTTGGTCCTCAGGAGCCTAACCCACTCCTTAACATCAATCAACAGCTCAGCCACCAGGCACCTCTAAGCCTGGAGTACCTCACACTACCTAACCCTTCTTCTCAAATCTGTCCGAACCATCGTTCCCCACTTGCGGGCACAACTGTACTTCTAAAGGCTTCTAAGTTTTCCAGGGTCGGCATGCCTAAACATAGGGATTTACCATTTCAGGCCTGGTGGGGAAATCATACACTTCAAGAAAAAATCTAAATATCCGACAACAAAATACACATCATAAAACTCTAAATAACAAAACAACAAAACCATTTATACCTAACCTCGAGGTTACTAAGATACAAACAGAAACATTATGGTACTCCTACACAACTAATCCAACATAGACTACCCCTATAGCTGTCTTTTGACCTTCCCAGACACCTGTGACTGCGTTTAGCTTCGGCGCCACCTTTAAAAACACCGGTTGGTAAATGTGGAATGTTACGCGTGAGGCTTGCACCTAAAACAAACTGCGGAACATCGAAAAAAAAACAAAAAACTGAAGAAACAACCTGATGGTAAGTCCAAAAACCTTGCTAAAGTTAATTTTTATTCTTTTTTTTTTTCCCCGGCAATTGCTGATTGTGGTTCATACCTAAAGCTTATTGAGAACCTTGCCCCAGTATCTGTCTGTACTATACTATATTAGCGTCACAGTGAAAATCAACAAGAAACCATGACTTGTATATAAAAATTTTAAAAAGGACCTTTTTCTATACCATGCTCACAAGAACCAGAAAGTGGAAACATTACAATATATTTTCTGTTGTGTTACAGGATTGGTTTAAAAAAAATCTAACGTTTAAATTGTTTCCTTTTTCTTATGGTCGTATACGAGGTGAGACACAAAGATAACCGGATTGGTAAAAAAAAAAAACAAAAAAACATGTATTGATGAATTACAGCATTCTAAACATTGTCACCTTCTATATACTCCCCCTCCTGATCTCTACACTGCTCCATACGTATCTTCCATTGATTGAAACAGTGCTGGAAGTCTTCTTGCTTGAAGGGCTGCAACAAGCTTGCTGTTTCTGTCTTCACTTCATCCACTGAAAAAAAAATGTGCTCCCTTCAGGTCACTTTTGATTTTTGGGAACAAGTAAAAATCACAGGGAGCTAAATTGGGCAACAGAGAGGATGATCAAAGACAGGAATGTTTTTGTCAGTCAAAAACTGCTTTATGGAAAAAGCATTGTGCGCGGGAGTGTTGTCTTGGTGAAGCACCACCTCACCCCCCCCCGCCCCCCCCCTTCTCAACCTGGGCATTGAATGTCTTCCAGATTTTCTTGTCCTTCCTTGAAACGTTTGTGCCACTCAAAAACTTCTGTGTGAGACAAACTTTTATCACCATACACTGTTTTTTTATCATCTCATAAGTTTCTGTGGCCATTTTGTTCAATTTCACAAGAAATCTGATATTGATTCGCTGTTCGATCTTTATTTTATTTATTTTTTAAGCTGACATTATAGCGGCAACTCGTGTAGCGATTGTTGTGGAAATGCTGACTGGGCTATTCACAGGATATACCTAGCCAGTCAATGGTTTGAGAGGCCGTGTTGAAGGGGATATAGTTCTATGATTCACGTTCGGCAGACCTCCAGATGGTTTACCAGGAAAGCCCCAAGCCAGGTCCAGTTATTTTTGTGTCTCACCTCATATTAAAGTATAAGATCTGAATATCTAATCATTTGACAACTCTCTTTAATGCCTGTAGAGAACAGATTAAAACAATTATTATATAGGATATATGATCTCACTGTTGAGAACTTTGCCCACCATCTCTTGCATGATTTCTCCTCATGGTGACTGTTCTTACACCATCTTCCTCATTCTATGGTCTACTGTACATACTAGTGTTTGCAGATCTGCTCAGAAATTCTATACCATATACAGTACCTGATTGCTTAGTTTTATAGATATTCCCTGGACTTTGCAAAACTCATGTGCTTTCATTTTCTTATTACATTCATATTTTGGCCTAGTTCTGTTTATTTATGTTTTTGTTTTGAATTTCACTATGCCATTATTTTGTTTTTAACAAACACTGCCATTTCAGCAACTATTGCCATGATGTGACGACCTGTTACTAGAGTACTTTTTAGGAAGTTGTGTCACTTGATGTGATTGATTGATTGATTCATTTGTATTTAATGCTGGTGCCAAATGTAACGCTTTTTCCAAGTGTATGGATCCCTCTAAAAACTCCACTGCTAGCGCTGTTCATTTAGTTCACTGGTTACTGAACCTTTGCTTTTGTACTTATGACTTCTGAATAAGATTTTTGATGTAGCACATGGTTGATTGTCAATACCATCCAACCTCTGCTCCTTAGGGACAAGCTGACAGAGATGGGAGTAGATTCATACGTGGTCGCATGGATCGTAAACTGTCTTACAGACAGACCTCAGTATGTGAGTCTGGGGAACTGCAAGTCTGACATATTGGTCAGCAGCACAGGAGCACCGCAGGGGACTGTGCTTTCTCCAGTCCTGTTCAGCCTATATACATCACACTTCCAATACAACTTGGAGTCCTGCCACGTGCAAAAGTTTACTGGCGACACTGCTATCATGGGCTGCATCAGGAGTGGGCAGGAGGAGGAGTATAAGAACCTAATCAAGGACTTTGTTAAATGGTGCGACTCAAACCACCTACAACTGAACACCAGCAAAACCAAGGAGCTGGTGGTGGATTTTAGGAGGACCAGGCCCCTCATGGACCCCGTGATCATCAGAGGTGACTGTGCAGAGGGTGCAGACCTATAAATACCTGGGAGTGCAGCTGGATGATAAATTGGACTGGATTGCCAATACTGCTCTGTGCAAGAGAGGACAGAACCGACTATACTTCCTTGGAAGGCTGGCGTCCTTCAACATCTGCAAAAAAAATGCTGCAGATGTTCTTTCAGACGGTTGTTCTACGCGGTGGTGTGCTGGGGAGGCAGCATAAAGAAGAGGGACACCTCATGCCTGGACAAACTGGTGAAGAAGGCAGGCTCTATTGTAGGCACAGAGCTGGACAGTTTGACATCAGTGGCGGAGCGACAGGACTGAGCAGGCTCCTGTCAATCATGGAAAATCCACTGCATCCACTAAACGGTATCATCTCAAGACAAAGGAGCAGCTTCAGAGACAGACTGCTGTCACTGTCCTGCTCCACTGACAGACTGAGGAGATTGTTCCTCCCCTACACTATGCGACTCTTCAGTTCAACCTGGGGGGGCGGGTAAATGTTAACACTTCACAACATTATTGACTGTTATACCTGCCTCGCACGCTCCACCTTGCATTTTTTAACTTGCACTGCATTTTTATCGCTGTTTAATTACTATTGTTTTTATCAGTATGCTGCTGCTGCTGGCTGGGGTATGTGAATTTCCCCTTGGGGATTAATAAAGTGTCTATCTATCTATCACGTTTCAGCCCTTGATCCATCCTTTTTTTTTTTACAGTTTGTCTCAGATCTTGGTCTCTGACAGTAGCCTTAGTAAAAACAATTGATCAGATTAGCTTCCCTTCAGGTCATAAGTAATATCAGCTGGCACTTGTTTTAAAAAGTAATGATCCTCTTTGGTATAGAAAAACTTGATTATTTGCAGAGTTTTGATGATGGAAGATTAAAAAAAAAAGTTTTAAATTACTGCTGCCATTCAATATCTTATGGTCTCTTGTAGTGATGCACCGATATGGAAATTCTGTGCGATACCAATAACCGAGATGTTTTTGTCCATCTTTCCCAAACCGATGGCTGATTATTATTTTTTTTTATTTAGGTTTGAATGTTTTAGTTATACTGAAAATGTATTATGCATTATTAAAGAAACAACAGTAGCATGTGAAACAGAGATGAACTTATTTTTTTTAACTTGCTGACTTTTACACTCTTCTTTGCTATAGATATATGCAACCAGTACTTTCTCTGGGGGAAAAAGTGCAAGATATGGCCCTTCTCTATAGAAAAAATACTCCAGGTCATGTAAAAATCTTCTTAACATACACATCCTAGGTAACTTAAGCACATCAAGACACCATGCCATTACAGAACATGGCATTGGGTATATTAACAAAAAAATGAATGCATATACTTTGTGCCATAATCAGACATATATTACTTTAAGTAAAACTAAAATTAAAGGTACAATGAGGCCAGTAACACTGGTCTTAGGTTGGCTTCTTTAAAAGCACAAACGGTAGGTTTTTCTTAACAAAAAGAAGCCTTTCTGCCTTTTCACCAGCATGTCTGTATTTCTTTTCATTTACTATGTTTGACAAGACTGAAAAAAGGCGTCTACACTGGTACAAAGTGCCAATAGGTAGGTACTTGATTGCTGCCTTAGCCAAGGCTGGGAAATGGGCTGCATTACTTTTCCAATACTGGAGGGCGCAGTTATTTCTGGAAATAGGGGCCTTGCCGAGATAGTTATTCAGCTGAAAAAAAAAACAAGTTTGCAAATGTTTACCTTTATTATAATAAAATATAATAAATTATTAGGTTGATCAGATATGTGGTAAAGAAAAACCGGACAACCGCCTGTACCAATCACTTCCATTAATAAAAACTTGTGACGTTGAAAGCTTGACGTATAATGATTTGGGTCATAAAAAGGGCATTCTGTGTAAAGTGTGATGCGGATGAACTTATAAGAGATGCAGCACAAGCAGTGAAACACTTTGTAACGCAAGTGTGCCTTGTAATGCTTACATTAAAACTGGAGTAGATCTTCCCTTAAAATCTTTTACAGTTTAGACACAGGAGACGCATCTGTCACAAGGTACAAAACTTGAAGCTGCATTCTAGCATGCAGGCGAACCCGTTCCTCCTTTTTAACTAAATTAAATTCCTCCAATATTTTTCCACAGCGACTCGACTGAAATGGAAAACTCCCCAAACTGCGCCGCTGCAATAACAGTTTTGTAGGCAATCTTGTAAATAAAGTGTATAAACCAGACGAAAAAGGCGAGGTGATGCCATTAACGCGTTCCTTTTTTTCTCAGCTAATGTTTGTGAAGTAGTTTACCTTACACTCATGCACTGTCTGTCCCAGCAAGCCGCCTCTCGGTGCTGACTGTGAGTTTCCGGAAAATGCATGAGGATACTGATTGGTATTGCAGGAAGCTGCAGTGTATGGCTTGTTTTTTTTTAATTAAAAAAGTTTATTTTTTAATTCTGGACGTCTGATAATCCTAATTAGTATGATTAGTGTTAATATGTTATTTCTCAAGTGCTTCTTGCGCATGTTTTTTGGTATCACGGTCACAAAATTGATCTTTGTACCGTGGAACAAGGACAGTAGATTAATAGTATAGAGGCTTGGAGAATGCACCACTGAAGCATTTTTTGACATTCTCCAAAAGTGTGATTTTCGCCATCTGAACTACGGAATCTGTCTTGTCACACTTGCTAAGCAGACTTTTAAGCGCTTCAACAGACAGAATAACATCCATAATTATAAATGAATGCGCGCTTATGTCGGCACGTCCTGATGAAGCATTCTTGATGGGTTACCAAGGTCTGTTTTTGTGTTTCTCTGAGCCGCGAAATAGCGAGCTGTGAGTGCTTAAAATGAGTAACTATTCGCCTCATAATGGCAAAACAGTCGGAGATGCTTCTCTGGCTTAATAAGCCTTCATTTACAGCAAGCTACAAAGTGTGAGCCATGCAGCTTAAACGTTTAATGCTACTTTCTTCCATAGCTTTTTTTTTTTTTTTTTGTATTTATTTTTTATTAATTTTATTACAATCCATACAAAGCAATCAAGTTTTTACAAAGAGAAAAATTAAGAACAGATCGATCCCCACCCCTGAGAGAGAGAACAAGCCAAACGGCGTTAAATTTAAGGCTTGTAAACATACCTAAATTAATAAATTCTCTGTGCCTTATGAACTTATTTTAAAATATTACTGATTAGATCCTGCCATGTTTTGAAAAAAGTCTGCACGGATCCTCTAACTGAGTATTTGATTTTTTCCAACTTCAAATAATATAACACATTGGTTTCCTACTGACTTAAAAGAGGAGAGTTTGGGTTCTTCCAGTTTATGAGAATAAGTCTACGTGCCAAAAGTGTAGTGAATGCAATCACAATTTGTTTGTCTTCCTCCGCTTTAAACCCATCTGGAAGAACACCAAACACAGCTGTTAATGGGTTTGAAGGGATTGTGAGTCCAAGGCTATCTGAAAGGTAATTAAAAATGTTTGTCCAGAATAATGTTAATTTGGTGCAGGACCAGAACATGTGACCTAGTGAGGCTGGGACTTGGTTGCAACGTTCGCAGGTTGGATCATGTCCTGGGAACATTTTGGAGAGTTTTAGTCGAGACAGATGTGCTCGATATATAATTTTGAGTTGTATAATTGTATGCTTTGCGCATATGGAGCTCGAGTGAATTCTCTGCATTGCTACTTTCCACTCCTTTTCTGATATATTAATTGAAAGATCTTTTTCCCAGTGTCTTCTTGGATCTTTGAAAGGGAGGGATTGTAAAATGATTTTATATATTGTAGAGATGGAGTCTAAGTCCTTGAGATTGAGCAATATTTTTTCCAGCATGGATGAGGGTGCAATATGAGGAAAATCTGGAAGGTTTTGTTTAACAAAGTTTCTGATTTGAAGATAGTGAAAGAAATGTGTAGCTGGAATGTTAAATTTGGAATGTAATTGTTCATAGGATGCAAAGACGTTGTCTATATAAAGATCTCTAAGCAAGTTAATTCCAACTTTTTTCCAAATATTAAAAACTGCATATGTTTGTGAAGGTTGAAAGAGGTGGTTCTCTTGCAGGGGTGCCACAGATAGAAGCTTCTCCGTCTTAAAATGCTTTCTACATTGGTTCCAGATTCTAAGTGAGTGGAGCACAATTGGGTTATTAGTGTATTGCCGATAACGTGTGTTTATTGGAGCACAGAGCAAGGAATACAAAGAAGTACTGCAGGAATTTAATTCTATTGCGGACCAAGCCTGTGTATGTTCTTCTATTTGTGTCCAGGTTCTTATCGCCTGTATATTTGCTGCCCAGTAATAAAACTGGAAGTTAGGTAGAGCCATGCCGCCTTCTGCCTTTTGTCTTTGTAAGGTCGCTCTTTTGATGCGTGGATGTTTTGAATTTCAAATAAATGAGGTTATTGTCGAATCTAATTGCCTAAAAAATGATTTATTAATGTATATTGGGATGTTTTGAAATAAAAAAAGGAGCTTAGGAAGAATATTCATCTTAACAGTGTTAATTCTTCCAGCTAGTGTGAGATGAAGGGTTGACCATCTATGCAAGTCTTGTTTAATTTTTTCCATGCAAACGACGAAATTTTGTTGATATAGAGCTTTATGTTTACTTGTGATGTTTACCCCTAGGTATTTAAACTGTTCTGCAATGATAAAAGGTATGGTATCTAATCTAATATTATATGCTTGAGAGTTCACTGGAAAGAGTACACTTTTATTCAGATTAATTCTGAGACCAGAGATCTTTTGAAATTCTGTGAGTGCTGTTAAGACTGCAGGCACAGAATTTTCTGGGTCCGATATATACAATACCATATCATCTGCATATCATGAGATTTTCTGTTTCAATCCTTCTCTGCTAATCCCCTTTATCTGATCAGTATTTCGACAATGTATTGCCAGTGGTTCAATGGCAATCGCAAACCGCAGCGGTGACAAGGGGCATCCTTGTCTAGTGCCACGTTCTAGTTTAAAGTAGTCTGAGCAAATGTTGTTGATGCAAACTGAAGCTTCTGGGTTAGTATACAGTAATTTAATCCATGCACAGATGTTTGGGCCAAACCCAAACTTCTCCAATATAGTAAAAAGGTATTTCCATTCAATCATGTCGAATGCTTTTTCTGCATCCAATGATAATATTATTTCTGGGGTGTTTGATTTAGTTGGTGAGTATATTACATTAAACAGGTGTCGAAGATTGGAAGATAAGTGCCGGCCCCTAATAAATCCAGTTTGGTCTTGTGATATTACCGAGGGGAGCACTTTCTCCATCCTTCTGGCTAAGATTTTAGAGAGTATTTTAACGTTGTTATTCAGAAGTGAAATTGGTCTGTATGATGCACATTGTAATAAGTCCTTATTTTGTTTTGGAAAGACAGTGATTAGTGCTTGGCGAAAGGTTTGTGGAAGAGATTGGTTATCTCTGGCTTCTGTAAATGTTGCTAATAAGAGGGGAGCTAGCTGAGCGGAGAATTTCTTGTAAAATTCTGCAGGGTAACCATCAGGGCCTGCTGCTTTCCCGCCTTGGAGTGATTTTATAGCATCTAGTAATTCTGATAACATCAGAGGTTTATCAAGTTCCTCCGCACTACAAGCGTCTATTTGTGGTATCTGTAATGTATCCAGAAATGCATTAGATTGTGTATTGTCTTCCTTAAACTCAGTAGTATATAGGGATTTATAGTAGTCTCTGAAAGTGTGCATTATATTTTGGTGTTCGACGATTTTATCTCCGTTCGTACTAGTGATTACCGAGATTGCGTTGCGCACTTCTTGCTTGTGAATTTGTTGAGCTAAAAGCTTATTAGCTTTCTCCCCATGTTCATAGTAATGATGTCTGGATTTGTAAATTAGTTGTTCAGTTTCTTTAGTTGTCATGAGGTTTAATTCCGAATGTAGAGCCTGCCTTCTCCTATGTAGAGTCTCGCTTGGTAGTCTGGCATGTTCTTCATCTATTTTAGTAATTTCGCTTTTTATCTCTGCTATTTTCTTGGCCTCGGATTTATTTCTGTGGGAAAGATATGAGATAATCTGTCCTCTTAAGAAGGCCTTAAGAGTTTCCCAGAGTATCCCTGCAGAGATCTCGGGGGATGTATTTGTCTCTAGAAAGAATTTGATTTGTTTGGATATAAATTCAGTACAATTCTCATCAGCTAATAGAAGCGGGTTGAGGCGCCATCTGCGGGGTGAGTGCATGGGGCTTAGTAATTTTAGCTCCAAGATCATAGGTGCATGGTCAGAAATAACAATAGCATCGTATTTGCAAGATTTAATCTTAGGCAAGAAGTTATTGTCTATAAAGAAGTAATCGATCCTTGAGTAACAATGATGTACTGGTGAGTAGAAAGAATATGTTCTTGAATTTGGGTTTAAAAACCTCCAGGGGTCTGATAAGTTGTGATCAGTTATAAACTTTGTAATTATTTTTGCAGTGTTAGATGCCGTTCCCCCTGTGGAGGAAGTCCTATCTAAAAGTGGATTTAGAACACAATTAAAGTCCCCAGCCATTATAACTTTATGAGTGTTCAGATTGGGAATGGATGCCAATAAATTTTGTATAAATTCCTTATCATCAACATTAGGTGCATAAACATTTATCAAGATCATTTTACAGTTAGATAAGTCTCCCATAACCATTACATATCTCCCTTCAGGATCCAATACTACATCTGATGCTACAAATGGAACAGTTCTATGTATGAGAATTCCCACACCTCTAGTTTTCTTCGTAAAGCTAGAATGGAACATTTGGCCAGTCCAGTCTTTTTGCAGCCGGAACTGATCCTTGCTTATTAAGTGAGTTTCCTGTAAAAATACTATTTTAGCATTTAGACCTGTTAGGTGAGAGAGTACTTTCTTTCTCTTTAATTCGTGATTCAGGCCTTTAACATTCCAGCTTACGAAGTTAACTGTCCCATCATGG
>JANRMT010062854.1:138125520-138148727 GCA_026402145.1 Polypterus bichir lapradei
GGTGCCCAAATTTATGCACCTGCCTGATTTTGTTTGAACAATTATTGCACACTTTCTGTAAATCCAATAAACTTCATTTCACTTCTCAAATATCACTGTGTGTGTCTCCTATATGATATATTTAAGTGACATTTTTTATCGTAACAACCAACGATTTATACAGGAAAATAATGACTATTAACAAGACTGCCCAAACTTTTGCATCCCACTGTATATATATGTGTGTGTTATATATATCTATGTATTACATATATATGTATGTATAGAATGGCTAACTGGGGAAGTGTTCTTGCAGATACAAAATGAACAAATGTTTTGTCTTTACCAAAATAGAGCTTGTTTTTTTGTGCATTTTAAGTACAATCTTCTCTACATTTAAGAATGTAACTTTAATAATAATAATAATTTTTATTTATAAAGCACATTTCCCATGCTCAAAATGCTTTATGCAACCAGTTTTATTTGGGGGTTTATCTTAAATAACTTTCTCTGTCCTTTAAAGATGTAGTGCTTAAAGAAATCTCATTTTATTTGCAAAATACTACAGTCCCAAATGTAAATTTAACGATAAAAGAACTATTTATTAAACAGATCAAGCTATAAATCTGTTAAAACCGAGAAACATGTTTAATCAGTTGCTGTTTACTTTGTTGTATTATTTTTAATTGCTTTCTGTGTATTACTTTAATTTTTTGATCATAGTATTAATGAAATAATTTGAAAAAAATAATGGCATAGTGGAACATTTTTTGTGGATAGTATAATAACAGAGCAGCATGAAGATCTTTTATTTCGATAGCTGCTTGTTATTTCATGGAGGCACATTAATTGCAAGTAAAACTATTATTTTGACAGTATATTTTCCACTTGTGACTTAAAATAATTGCACCAAAGATATGTGTATTTTGATCAGTGGAGCAGAGCAGTGGAGGCTTGCAGCTACACTCTCTTGGTGGAAATAAGCAGTGTGGATTGGACAGTGTCATAACAGATAATGTTCTTCACATGCATGCACTTATGCACACTCAGATCGGGCAGTCATTGCGCACATACATGTGCAGATTGGGCAGGCAATGCAGATCGGGTAGTGACAGAGTCACCACTGAGCGTGTCCTCCAAGAGAGTGTAGCTGCGGACAGTCAACAGCAACATACTTTTATCAGTGACTTTGATGTTCTGCTTAACTGTCACAGGATTAATTATTATTTGTTATCTTTGTTGTTTGTTTGATCTAAATTCCTAGTGATCAAATTACTGTAATTTTTTAGCTCCAAAATATATCTTCCTGTATGTATAACAAGCATATAGATAGATAGATAGATGTGTACCAAATTTGTTTTTCAAGATTTTAGGAGCAGCAGCCCAAAACTGTTACTTGTCTCAGATATAAGTATATTTGTATATTTTGCTCTATTTAATGCAACATCTTCTTTAAGAAGTTTTTACTACTTAATATATTTTTGTTGGGTTTTGAAGTACATTAGGAAAATATATGAAAATGCAGACTTCATGAACAGTAATATTCAGAGAATTCAAATTAGTATTCACAACACATTTGACTCATTTTAGTCAGTTCAGCCCTCCCCCAACACGGCAATCCTCTTTTATGCAGGCTGAGGAGGTTCTGGAACCCCAACTGTCATCTGTACCTTGCACGACCTTCCCCTACAATGACATCACACCTGTGGTCTCCAGCCACCCTCCACACCCTGGATTGTGTGTCTTTGCTGATGAATGGAGGCGAGAGCTGGGACACCTCTGCATAAACAAGACTTCAGTGTTGGATGGAATCAGTCCCAGGGTGCTGGAAACATGTGCCAGCCAGCTGTGCTGGGTACCTTAGCACCTGTTCATCCTTTCCCTGAATTTGTTGAAGGTTACCCAGCTGTGGAAAGCATCCTGTGTCATCCCAAAGAAAGGGCATTCCATGGATCTCAAGGTCTTCAGACAAGTTGTTCTTGCTTCACACATCATGAAGACCTTTGAGAGACTGGTCCTTAAACAACTGCAAACCCTGGTTTCAGAACATCCGCTGTTTGCCTATCAGGAGGATGCTGTCATCTACATGCTCCACAGAGCCTAATCCCACTTGGACAAAGCTGGTAGCACAGTTAGGATAATGTTCTTTGACTTCTCCTGTGCTTTTAACACCATTTTGCCTCATCAACTGGGGAAAAAGCTCAAAGCTTTGAATCTTGATACTCCCACAATCTCCTGAATAATGGACTACCTGACTGACAGTCAGCAGTTTGTGAGGCTGGAAATGTTCTACAAGTCCATATCAGCCAGTGTAGTATTCTACACTACAGTATCCTGGGGAGCAACCTGAGTACAAAAAGAGCACAATGCCAAACTTATCTGCCAACTTGAAAGTTTATTTTAATTATTCTCTAAGGTGGAAATATCTGTGGTCAGTTCTGCATGACATGGGTTTTGGAGACTGCTTTAATAATATGATTAAAAAATTATATTCTGTCAAACACGTGTGTTTAGGGGACAACCAAAGGGCTTGAATAACTGCAGTTCCACACTGGACTAGTGCGCTAATTCTCTCCCTTAATTCCTTGCAGACCATTCTCAGGAAATCCCACCCTGTTTTGGGGTAGCCAATGACGTCACTTCTGGTTCCAGTCATGATGACATCACTTCCACCGTGAGGGTTTAAAAGCTGGCATCTTAAAGAAGATACTCAGTTCTGTTTTGGACTCAGTTGTATGAACATGTCTTTGTCTTTTGACAGATTTTGCAGCCAGGAAATATTATACAGGTGCCAACTCCACTTCCTTTGTTTAGTTCCAGGCCACATAAAATGCATAGGGAGAGTGTCGAAAGAACACACAGAACTGGGCTGGTCTCTGTGGAGGAAGCGACAGGGACTTATTATGCCCTCTCGGATGAGAGGGTTGTCCTCCCCACTGGGGTTAAGGCCCCAGTGAAGGGTGGGGATTCCCCAGACCAGCAGGTGAGGTTTTTGCAGACCTGGGAGCTAGATCCTGAGAGATCTACCCAAAAGCAGGTGGATGGTCTTTGGGAAAAGGTGGCGGTGTGGTTGAATCCCTCTGAATGCTCCACCTTTCATCTAGTAAAGAAGGTAGCCTGCTTTATTTTTTTGAACAAAATACCGAAGCGTCTCGCCCAGCCAGTCTGGGGGGAATTCATTAATATGAACAAGCTCATCAGGCTCGTAGAAACCGCCAGTACAACCTTACAATCTGGGAGAGCAGAACGGTCCTTTAGCAGATGCCATGGAGGTCATGTCCCTGCTAAACTGCTCCCTCGGTACAAGGCAGAGTTTGTGCCGGAGTTCCAGGGTCCGCGGGCACGTCGCTCACTTGGGGATGAGGCGGAATGTAAGTGGAGAGGGGGAGGTGGATTGTGCACACTTTCAAACCCCCTATCAATGCCTCATACGGGAGTGGTAATCATTAATGGATTCAAAGTGGAAGCCCTATTTGACTCCGGCAGCAACATTTCCATTGTTGACCGCCGTTTCGTACTGCCGCGACAATGGATACTGTAAATGTAAAGACCAGCATAACCTGTGTACACGGAGATATCTGGTACTATAAAACCACCCAATGTTTCATCAGCCAAGGAGGGCTGGTAAAAAAGTCCCGAAGTCCCCTTTTAACTTGATTCTATGGTGGGACTGGTCTAGCATTAAAAGCGGTAAAGTACTACTCACTCCTGATACTAAGTTAGGCCTAGTAACAGACGGGAACAATACATCGCAGGTTGTCTCCACACCGTGTTCTCAGCCGGCGGAGAGCGGTATGGGAAGCCAAGAGGTGGATGGGAAGCTTCCCGGTCCGTCACAACCCGTGATGCCAACAGAGTGCGCCTCGACGGATCGGGCTGATTCCCCGCCCCTTGAGGCCAGACTAGACCCGTTCTCTGATCTAGGTTTTCAGTTTAGACAAACGCCGACCTCGTTTAAAAGGGAGCAATGATGACTCCCTGAAGTTTGCAAAAAATGCAGTGGTAATAGTCAACAGCCAATGCGCCAATCAACCCATGTGACAGGGTCCCCACTTTGTCATTGAAAATGATTTATTATATCGGATTAGTGAACATGAGGGGGAGGCACGGAAGTTGTTGATTCCGCGAACCTTACGCCGGCAGGTTTGCGAGTTAGTACTCACCCACCTCCTAGGAGGCCACCTGGGCACCAAAAAAACATTGGAGCAAATTAAGCTCTGATTTTATTGGCCAGTATCTCTTGTATCTCTTGCCCAAAGTGTCAACTGCGGCAAATTCCTAGGAGGGATCGTGCTCCTCTCGTTCCCCTTTCCCTAATTGATGTCCCGTTTGAGAGAATAGGGATCGATATCGTAGGACCCTTGGAGCTCTCAGCCTGAGTACATAAATATATATCAGTCCTCGTGGATTATGCAAGCTGTTCCATTGCGCTCAGCTAATTCCAAAACCATTACACGGGAACTGGTAGGGGTCTTTTCATGAGTCGTCTTCCATAAGGAAGTCCTTAAGTACCAAGGGACACTGTTTACCTCGGAGATGTTCAAGGAGATGGCCAAGTTACTTAAAATAAAGCATTTAAAGACCACAGTGTGTCATCCTCAAACCGATGGTCTATTTGAGAGATTTAATCAGACTCTCAAACAGATGCTCCGCAAGGTGGTCAGCAGGGATTCGAGGAACTGGGATCAGCTCCTCCCCCTCATACTCTTTGCCTACCGGGAAGTCCGACAGGGTTCTCACCGTTTGAATTATTGTATGGACGACAACCCCGGGGCATATTAGACATTTTGAGAGAAGGTTGGGAAGGAGAGGCTCTTCCCTCAACTAATATTTTAGAATATATCGTGTAAATGTTTAATAAAACATGACCTCAATTATGAATTAGCATTTAATAATGTGAATCCATGTATATTAATTAATTATCTGTTAAGGTTTGTAGAAATGATAATGACAGATTGTTGTATAATAAACAGGCTTTTATTGCTCACAGCACACAGTTAACTTACACATGTAGACGTATCAAGTATATAACCAACCACTACCTTTACTTAATAATAATAATGCATTTTATGTATATAGCACCTTTCCCATGCTCAAAGCACTTGCTCATTAGTACTAGAGATCTATGTAAGTATGGTAGCCCAGAAATGTCAAAAGGGCATTGTGCCTATATGTGTTCTACATGGATTATATAATGTTTGTTTGTGACTTATTAATGAGTTATTATAAAGTATTACCAAAAAAGTTTTAAAAATGCATGATAATGTCCTAAAAAGCAGTAAGGTGATTAATAGATATTGTCAGTGAAGGAAGAAGGTTATAACACATCAATAAACAAAATTACAACAAAATTATAATTTATGAACAAATGAGATCAACCTGCTAAGAGGTAAATCATAGCAGTATATAGCACATAGAGAATATTAATGCAATAACGTAAGATTAATGCAAGGAAGTAAAATTCAGCATAAAAAAGAAGGTGTGACCATGTGCAGGAATTACAGGACAGGAAACATTCAAAAGTGGGGACACCATTTGGGTTGCCCCATTTAATACAAAAAGTCTAACTCAAAATGCATCTTAATGCAATAAAGAAAAACAGCCACTTGGGCACAAAACACAAAAGAAGCTCTTTGGGTTCATGGGGGAAAACAGGGTCATACTTGGGAGCTCTGTCTGGCAGTTCACTCTCGAGAGATAATGCCGTCTCCAACCAGGCAGCAGGGTTTCTTTATACTGCGTACTCCAGAAGGGACAGAGCTAAGTGTTTTCAGTGGACAGTTTCTGAGAGTTGTGGGGGAGAAAGAGAAGAAAATGGTAGCGACAGTGCCCTCTCTTGCTCTGGCAGGTTGTCGCATACCTTGATCAAGCCCGTTAGGAGATCCTCTAACAAGCATGCAAGTAGAGAAGGTGCAGTGTTTAAAGAATCTACAATCCAGAAATCTAATATCAGTTTACTGGAAACTAACATGCAGGCATGTATCTGGTTATTATAGAGAATATACTGAGAGAAATATGATACACACAATTTGCCTCTTTCTGGTTCAGACAGGCGACTAGCATGTGAATATCTAAAGACTGTGCATTGGTAAGCTTTTGTAAAATTAAACTCTTTTGAGCCTGCTGTCCTCACTTATTTTCACTTTCTGCTTTCTTGGTCCATTTGGTAATATTGGCTTACAAAGGTATGAGAAGTGGTTGTATTAGTCAATAAATATTCAAAGTCAGATGCAGGAGAAGGACAATAATTTGACTGGTTTGTTTACAAGAAATTTCATAATCTAAGAAGAGCATAAACATGTTGTGGAACTCATATTTTTGCATTTTTTAAAATAGATTATTACTTTTAAGCCTCTTTTGGGCATCACAAACGTGGCATAGGTCAGTGTTAAGATAGGTGAGAAAACAAAAAGACTTCAATGTAAACAGTTGTCAAAATTATCTTAAAATTGGCAAACACCGCTGGAGTGTTTGTATACTGATAAGCCATGATAAATCAATTTCTTAAAAAAAATCAATTCACTCAATGTATAGAAGCTCTTTAACAATACCACTCTCAATGTAATTGCCTTAAAAGTTTTAGGGCAGGCTTTTCAATAACGAATTTCATTTGTGCATTTCTCAGCCTGTAACGAAGCTCTTTCAACTGTTTTTTGAAGGCCTACTAGAAGATCTAAGAGAAACAGGAATCTGACCGGTGAAAAACTCTTCCCTTTAAGAAGTGCTATCATCTTAAGTTTTGATGAAAGCAGCAGTTTAAAACAGTAATCCAATGCAAAACAGGCAATACAGCCTTGAAAGAAGATGTCCTAAAAGTTCTAGAAGATGGACTATGGGAGGAACTTATAGACTTATCGTGGCTTCTCCAGGTGAATGAGCGCTGCTTCATCCCAAATGAATCAACCCTGGGACTGCAGTCATGGAGCAGGCTGGCAGGAGAGCATCTTTGAAATTTTGTGGCAGAGATTCTTGGACTGGTGAGTCAGGCCTATCCACAATTTTCATTAACTGCTCTACTGAGTTGACACAGGATGTGTTTCTAAGAGGGGTTATACCTACCAAACAGAGGTGCCATGTTTGCCATGTACCTAAATGGGCAACACCTGCCCATCCCACTCAATTTCATACAATGTCAAAGGAGGCCATGGTTGCCAGAGCTATAGTAACCTGCTGGAGATGTAGCCTCCTGGGCCACATACACCAGTTTTACCCCTTCTGTAGGGTTTCATCTTTGTTTAAAGAAGCTGAGCTGACGGGAAAAGGCAGAGGTTCAGAGCAGCAGCAACCCAGTGGAGAGGTACAGACATAATTAATTATAAGAGGGGGGTGATGCCAACATTTATTGATGCTCTTCAGCTGAACAATAGGAGCATTAGTAGGCACTGTGGCCTCCACCTGACTGCCCAAACCAAGGAGCAACTGCCCAGTTTGTTTCTTAGCTATGAAATTATCACCACTCGGATGTCAATAGACAGATCTAAGGTGTCAGCTATTTTAGATTGGGAACCTCCAGAAATTATAAAACAGTTCAAAGATGTGTATGCTTTACCAGCTACGATCAATAATTTATTAAGAACTTCAGAATAATTATTTGCCATGTTAACTACCTTAACCAGAAAAAAAAAACTAAATGTTTTATTGGATGCAGGAGGCTTAGGACATTTTTGATCAGCTGAAGACACTTTTTTATGTCAGCCTTGTTTTTTGGCATTCAGACCCCTTGCAAAAACCAGCATAGGTCTAAGCACAGTACTGTCCTAAAACTTTTTTGAGTAAGAAGTAGGGTTGGTACAATATTAAAATTTCGAAACTTTGATACAATACAAAGCATTGAAGTTTGAAAGCATTTTCAATACTTAACAAAATAAACTAAACTAAATAACTAAATGTGGATGGCATAGTGGCGCAATGGTAGCGCTGCTTCCTCGCAGTAAGGAGACCTGGGTTTGCTTCCTGGATCCTCCCTGCAGGGAGTCTGCATGTTCTCCTCGTGTCTGCATGGGTTTCCTCCCACAGTCTAAAGACATGCAAGTTAGGTGCATTGGTAATCCTAAATTTTCCCTAGTGTGTGCTTGGTGTGTGTGGGTGTGGGCTGGCATCCTGCCCAGGGTTTGTTCCATCCTTGCGCCCTGTGTTGGATGGGATTGGCTCCAGCAGACCCCTGTGACCCTGTGTTAGGATATAGCGGGTTAGACAATGACTGGCTTACTAAACTAAAAAATTATTTAAAAATTCCAATTCTGTATGCATTCAAATCTTTACATTGATTGAAATAAATAATAGGATATTTTGTAAAAGAAAAGAGTAAAATTTTGTAAACAATAAAAATGAAAAACGTTTAAATCCAGTAGAAGTTATACATTAATGAAAGCAAGTATTGTTACTGAGGAGGTACAATGAAATGTCATTAAATGTTAATTGAATAAGTGTTGTAATCTTTTATAAACAGTATACATAAAATATTAAAACAAACATTAAATAAACATTCAAGTAAAAAGAACATTAATGTGGTCTTTTGTAAACAATTGGTCTGGAAAGTAACATACAAATAGACCACTAACACACTTAAAGGCTTTACATAACTGCAAACAGTGCATGTTGCATTTTTCTGTGAATATACAACAGTGTTTTTGTAACTTCCAATTTTTTTGCAAGAAAGAATAGCATGTCAATGTGCTCTACTGTGAAACATCTTTGTATGGGGCTGTAAAGGAACCCTGGCTTACTAAGCACTCTGAAGCATAGCTGGAAGTATATGGGAACACAGGGGAGTAGTAACAGTGTTTATGCAATTAAGAGCTAATAAAGTTGTAGCACATTACATTTTATATAATACATTTGTTGAAATATAATTTAAAAATTGCACTTAATGAAATAAAAGAAAGTAATGCACTACAACAAAACACTTTGTGACAAGGGGTTAAAAATAGGAGTGAAAGACTTATAGTGCTAAAGAGTGTTGCCCCTGAATGAACAGTACAAAATTCATCTGGCCCAATGGTAAAAATAATTGAAGACCCCTGTCTTGATGTGTTAAACTTTGAACTGACTGAAAAAAGTTTTAATCTGTAGAAAAAAAAAATAAATTTCATATCCCTACTTTAAACACAACAGTTAACAGGTTTATACATTTTAATGTTTCCATAATTTAGAAATAAAATACCTCTAAAAATCTTTGTATTGACCCCTCACACATCAGTCCTTCAAGTGCTTGACTAAATTGGTCGTATCAGCCCCTTTAGGTGATATTGTGTAGTAGCAAATTTGCATACAAATTTGTATGTATCTTGTGATTTTCCTTCCCTATTTGCCATAAAGCCAAACTAGTACAGTAAGTGCATTTGTTATGTAGGCTGTAGAACGGATACCTTGAAAAATGAGTACTGAAGCAATTTTAAAATGTTAAAATCAACAGTTATTTATATTTCAATACTTTCTTCCCTATTAAGAAGACCTTCACCCTGTACATATTTTCTAAAGAACCTGACATAGGTAATAAGGAGTTATTGGCCATTAAGATAGCTTTAAATGAGTAGAGACACTGGACTGATGGGGTTAAATTCTCATTTTGTATTTTTTCCAACCACCAAAAACTTACATACCTAAAAGATGCTAAACGTTAAAATGACAGATGAGCCGGATGGGCTAAGTTCTTTGGTTAATTCAATTTTGTTATTTCTTGCATTTTATCTACAGACAAGATAGGTGCCTTTAAAGAGAAACTGGGGTTATGCCCAGCGTGAAAAGGGTCCTCTTTGGAGCTTGAGCAGTTTTGGGAAAGCTTGTAAAAAAGGTAACAGTATTTTTGTCAATGCAGTTAAATTAACAGAGTCTCACTAGTTTTCAAAGAAGTCCCACTATAACTTGAAGTTGACCTCATTTTCTGTTTTAACCCTGTCTGTTTCTGATTGTATAAATCATGTATGATAGTGGTTTTAGTTACATTTTCCCTTCTTAAACCTCAGAAATGTATCCTATAATTTAACTTCTAAATATGATGATATAACATTGTCAACAACTACTTGATCGATGTCTTATTTTTGCAGTGTTAAAGTAACTAAACTATTTGATTTCCTTCTTATCTAATAAATATTAGCTACGTTACTTCTCAAAAATGTACCTAGTCCTGTATTTTGTCTGCAATCAAACCACTTAATAGAACTGTTGGTAGTTACACAGACTGTGCACAAATTTACTTCAAAAACTTCAAAAGTCCCTAGTTTATGTTGCCAATGATGTGTACAACAATGACCAGAGATAGAGTTCTTAAACAAAAACCATCCTTATAGCCTCATACTCACTCATCTACAATTTACCCTGAATTATATTCAGATGTGGTCTATAGGGTCCAACTATGTTTTCCACTAAAGATAGGCACAGTACATGACAGTAGGTGTTAATCCTCCCTTTGGAAGGCGTCATCACTACTCTTATTAATGCAAGTCACTGGCTCTTTTCAAGGTCACATTTGAATTGTGAGGGTTGTACCCAAGCTTCCTTACTAATTTTAAATATATTCTTCCACCAGCTTGGATCTTTGGTTTTTATCTGGGCTTTCCAATTCACTCACCGAAACTCTTTGCATAAAACACTCCCATCTCTGTTATGCCCAATTATTACTGTTTGGTTATTTTTTATATGACTTAGGCCCAAGAAGGCACAGTGTTAATTATTTGGCCTGCGCTGCCACCAACAGCTATTAGTTTAAAATATATATCTAAATTAATAGAATTAGACATTTTTGTCTTAAGTGTTCCTGTCACTAAAATACTTGTTATATAGCATTCTGTAAGTTTACTATCATTCCTCTCAATTAACAAATTTCCCATAATGTTAAACCCTACGCTATATGTTCTATTATTAAAAATAAACTATTGTCTATCATATTGTATTATCATCGCTGTTTTACAAGTTGAATCAAAAACAAATAAAATTTCAAATAATCATGCACCATTTTCATTAATAAAACAATAGTTCCAAATATTAAACAAGAACATGTTGCTTGTGTAAAGAGTTCATTTGCCTTGTTGTACTTGCAGATAATTAACTTTTCTTCCTATATCACCTATCATTCCATGGTTCAAATCCACTTTGAAAAACATTGCTGCAGAAAAATAGATACAGTATATAGATTATGACAAAATTACTTATAGTGGAGATTTAATAAAACACAAAAGTCAAGATATGGGGGTCCAATACCCAAAACAAAGGATATTCATATCTAAAACTCTTGATCTGATGTGAGTGTGTGCCTTCTATGATTCAGGAACATTAGGGAACTGGAACTTGAGTATGTTTTCCACAAATAGAGGTTCAGCAGTCAATTGGTTGATGACCTGATCCATGCTCGATCCTCTTTCTGGAGATAGAATCTTTCAATATAGATGCATGAAGCCAGTTTGGTCTCTCGTTGTGTGATATTAGTTGTTAGAAGTACCTGGAATGATTTGTTTCTACTTGGAATCAGAGAGTTCCTTGTTTGAAGGCCATTATTACAGCCCAGTCTCCAGGTTAAAATTCAAGTGCTGTTATCTCCGATTGGCTAGGTAGAGCATCTTTTACCTGCAGGTATACTGACTTGAGAGTTTTGCTCAAAATTTGTCAGTATTGCAATACTTCATGTTGAATTATTGAAAGTAAATTATGGATCCCATAAAGGAGGAGAAGATGCTGGCTGTTGTACTGGGTTTCCTTTTTATATGTGATGAGGTGTTTGTCCTGTTTTGTACGGGGTACCACTTATTAACAGTAATGCTAAGGGTAAAACACGGGCATTTTAATCCAGCTTCTGCTTTTATTTTGGCTAATTTGTCTTTAATGAGCAAAGTGAATTCTGCAGGTGGTAAACACAATGTATAAATTTCCTTTAATTTTGACTTCTATTTATAGTCTTCAGTATATTTACCACTATAGTTGTATCTGCTTTGACCATTACTGTAGCCTCCACTGAATTGAAAAGAATATCCTTAACAACAATAAATAAACATAAAATAAAATCAATCCAAAAAAATATTCAGGCAAGAGGTACTTAGTTGGTCTCACAATATTCAAACTATTGGAGGTGGTTCCTGTAGAAATTTAGAAAAATCCAATCAATTATTCTAAGTTACAGATTTGTTTGTCTCTATGTTCATTGTAGTCTTTGAAGAAGAGTAATGATCTGCATGCATGCAAGGAAGCTAGGAAGCAATATAGAACCAGTGTCCTCCAGAGAACAGGTAATTTATACAAAATATATATTATCTTTTCCTGCAGAAAGTCCTTAAAATTATTTTGAAAGTTATTTATTCAGAAAAAATTATCTTGAAATATATCTGTTAAGCATATCTCTTAACATGTCTCTCTATTGCTAAGACTATTGCTAAGAGATTTGTTCAAGTCCCGCCCTCCTCTCAACCATTTACAGTTAATGGTCCACAACCACTGTCCTCTCACCTCTCACTCGTGTGAATGCTTTTGTCAGACAGTTCCTGCGCTCACAGCTCTTATAAATGTTTATGTTTTCCTCACTTTAAGTTCCCAATAAAAGAAGACTTATTTTGTCCAAATGTTATTGAAGAATTCATCCCGAAGGGTTATCAACAGAAGAAATGAGTACACAGGCTATCCTAGCACTGAGAAATGATGAAGTCAAATGAATACGAAAATTGTCGGTCGGTTACACGGCAAATTGGTTAAATGCATATCAAAAGTCTATGCTGAAACAGTTGGTGGTGATGGTGCGTAAGATGAAAACATCAGTTTACAATATCCCATAGAATATCTACAACTATTAACACTTTCCGGTCTTCCACTGGCCGAATTACTGTTGTTAGAAGGATGTATCGTAATGTTATTGCGTAATTTATGTATGAATGATGGTTTATGCAATAGGACAAGATTAGTTGTATTCAGAATTGGTCGAACAATTCTGACATGTAAAATTGTAACAGGTGACAAGAAAGGTAATGTAGTACATCTTACGCGGATAACAGAAACCAAAGGAGATCTTGATATGCCATTTGTATTAAAACATTTACAGTTTCCCATTAGAATAGCTTTTGCTATGATAATCAACAAATCACAGGGACAAACATTCGAAAAAGTTGGTTTATTTATTAGAGGGAAAGAAACGATATTCACTCAAGGGCAGTTGCTTTGTCACAATATAGCTCCAAACGCGGAATCAAAATTCAATACAATATTGACGAAAAGTTAATTCCAAATATTTTTTTTACTGACGTTTTACAGTAAAAATGTAACATTAGAAAGTATTTGCAAATTAATTTCAAAGCCAAACAGAACAAAAACCTATAATGTAACGAATACTTCTAACGCAACATGAAACATAATTTTCTTTCAATTTATTACGTTTTACTATTTTTTACTATGGTTAATTACTTGTTCTAATGTAAAATAAGTCTATTATGCATATGTAACACTTCCCATGAAAATAACAATCTGTTTAAATTGTACATCCGCTTCCCCATACACGAGTGGCAGAGCCGCGAAGTGACTAGCGCGTAGAACCCACCCTGGCGAGCACAGGGAGGAGCCCCCTAGTTATTGAAAAGGACAAAAAACTGTAATTGCCTTTATTTCACTAGTAGCTTGTAGACTTATCTTGCTCAACTGGAAGAATCCAACCCACCACTGTTAAGTCAATGGGTAATTGATGTTATATACTATTTGAAATTAGAAAAAATCAAAATCTCTTAGAGGATCTGTTCAAAACTTTTTTTAAAACCTTTTTGTAAACCTGGCCAAATCTAATCAATAATATTTTAGAATAAGCACTCATATTAGGGAGAAACACTCCTTTCTCTCTATACTGCTCTCAAAAGTTGGCCTCTTTCTGTTTCTCATGGGGGGGTTGAATTTAATTTAGTTTTGTTAAGTTTGACTTGATTGTATGGAATGTTATATGTTTTACTGAACTTTAAATAAATTCAGTAAAAGTTAAAATACATACTGTATATATATTGTCACAAGAATGGACAGGAGACATAAAAAGGTTTGGGGCAGCCACCCGTGTATTATGCCCTGGCTGCAAAAGGGTTAATTTTTGAGGAATCATGTCTGTTTCAATGTCCAAAACAGAGCTAATGACATTTGACAAAGATGGCGGCTTTAAAAGTCTGGAGTGGAAGTGATGTCATCTGGATAGGAAGTGACATCATCACAGGCGCCAGAACCCTGTGGAATTTCCCCTGAATGGTCTGCAGAGGATTGAGGGGAAAAGTCAGTGCACCTCACCACCCCCTGGTCAGACATTTCAATATGGCATCTACCTTAGACCACTGTGATATCACAATACCCCGACCCACCAGGTAGCCCAAGTATTTAGCTTCTTTCAACCTAAAGAAACATTTTTTTGGATTGATTCGAAGCCCGGCCTCACCCAGTGTCCGCAATACTGCTTGGACCTGCTGTACTGGAATAGATGACTATGTCATCCAGGTATGCAGCACTGTATGAATCATGAGGACGGAGCACTTTATCCACCAGATGTTGGAATATCTCAGGAGCCCAGTGTAACCCGGATGGAAGGACCCGATACTGCCAGTGGTCACTAGGGGTGCTAAACACAGTCTTGACCTTAGTGGAGTCAGTTAAAGGAACCTGCCAGTACCCCTTTGTCGTGTCAAGTTTGGTCAAGTATTTTGCCTATCCTAGCCTATCGAGGAGGTCGTCCACTCGTGGCATCAAATAGGCATCGAATTGGGATACTTGATTAAGCTGATGGAAGTCATTGCAAATCCTTCAGATTCTGTCAGGCTTACTAACCAAGACAATTAGAATGGACCAGGGACTTTAACTTTCCTCTATCACTCCTAGTTCCAGGCAGCATATGCTTGATTTTAAGCTCCACTTCTGCTCGTTTTGCTTCTGGGAGTCGATACAGACATTTGTGCAGTATAACCCTGGGTTCAGTCACAATGTCGTGCTCAATCAGAGAGATCCTTCCAGGTTTTTCACTCGCTACCTGCAGAACAGATAGGATAACTTCTTCGAGTTCCCATTTGTATTTGGGGGTTAATGCAGGACCGAAGTTAAAGTATTTTTATGAGCAAAGAACAAGCAGGACTGAACAGAGGAGGGATCAGGATCCCTTTCCTTCTGTGGCTTCAGCAGATTCACATGATATATACGCTCACTTGGTCGATGATTGGGTTGTTTCACCAAGTAGCTGACGAGTCCTTTCCTCTCCTTAACTTTGTATGGACCTTGCCAATGAGCTAGTAATTTAGAATGGGAGGTAGGAAGTAAGACCATGATACGATCTCCCAGCTGGAACTCTCAGAGAGATGTACCGCGATCATAATATCGGGTATGTGCTTTTTGAGTCTCCTCCATGTGACTTTTAAGAATGGGTCAAATTTTTCCAAATCTATCACATAATTGCGCAATATATTCTAATATATTTGTGGAGGGAAGAGCCTGTCCTTCTCAGCCATCTTTCAAAAGATCCAATTTGTCCTGGGCTGTCATCCATATAATAATTCAAAAGGCGAGAACCCCGTGGAGGCTTTTGGGACTTTCCTATAAGCAAAAAGGAAGAGGGGGAGGAGCTGATCCCAGTTCCTCCCGTCCCCACTGACAACCTTACAAAGCATCTGCTTGAGAGTTTGATTAAACCTCTCTACTAGACCATTGCTTTGAGGAAGATATATTGTAGTCTTTAAGTGCTTTATTTTAAGTAACTTGCCCGTTTCCCTGAATGTCTCCAAGGTAAACGGCATCCTTGTGAAAAGACCCTTACCAATTCCCGTGCGATGTAGCCGAGCACAATGGAACAGCTTCAGGATACCGGGTAGCATAGTCCATGAGAACTAATATATATTTATGTACTAGGGCTTAGGGCTCTAGGCTCTACTATATCGACCCCGATTCTTTCAAATGGGACATCAATTAGGGGAAGGGGAATGAAAGGAACCCAGTCCTTCCTAGGAATTTGCTGCAATTGACACTCTGGACAAGATGTACAAAACCAGAGAACCTCCTTGTTAATTCCCGGCCAATAAAATTGGAGCTTGATACACTTTAAAGTTTTTTCGGTGCCTAAATGGCCTCCAAGGAGATGGATTGTGCGCTGATTTACAGACCTGCCACCAGTAGGTTTGTGGTATTAGCAGCCTCCCCCTCATGCTCTGATACCCAATATAATAAGTCATTTTCTAACACAAAGTGAGGACCCTGTGACATGGGCTGATGAGTTTGTTGGCTGCATTTTTTACAAATTTTAGGGAGTCATCATTCCATTGCTCCCTTTTAAAAGAAGCCAGAGTTTCTCTAAATTGAAATTGTAATTCAGAGAAAGGGTCAATTTTGACCTCAAGGGGTGAGGTTTCAGCCTGTTCCAGCGTGGCACTGGTTGATGATGTTTCTGTTTGTAACGGTCCAGGATCTGCCCCATCCCTCCCATGGTCTTCCGTATCTCTCTCTGCTGGGTCGTTACACGGCATGGAGGCAGCTTGAGACGTATTGTCCCTGTCTATAATTAGGCCCAAATTTTCTTTAGGAGTGGACAGTACTAAACTGCAGTTACTTTTAAACCAATCCCACCCAGCATCACCGGACAAGGTGGATTTGGGAGGACCGCTACAGTTAATTTTTTTTAGCAATCATTCCGTGACTGATGAAACATGTGGCAGTCCTATACCTACGAGTTTCTCCGTGGATACAGGTTAGACTGGTCTTGGTCTTTATCCATTGTCATGGTAGTACATATTGGCGATCAACAATGGAAATGTTGCTGCTGGAATCAAAGTGGACCTCTGTTTTAAAACCATTTACCACTACCACTCCCATATGAGGACGTCAGAGGATTCATAAGTGCACAAAAACCTCCCCCCTCTCTCCACGTGCATTCCACCTCATTCCAAAGTAAGCACCATGCCCACGAGTCCGGGTACTTTGGATCAGGCTCCGGCTTGTACGGGAGGAACACAGATTTTGGAACGTAATTCCTCTGGGGTCCACTAAAGAGATATTCTGCCCTCCTAGATTGTGAGGCTGTTCTAGTTCTTTCAATGAGCTCTATGAGCTCTCTCATATCTTTAAATGTCCCACAGACCAGGTGAAACATTTTGGAAGACTGCTGAGTAACAGGAAGCAGGCTATCTGCTCCACAATTTGTGGGGCAGCATTTTGGAACAGCCTTAGCCACTGCCCTACTTCGTTCCACAAGTCAAAAGCCTGTGCTTGTGTTGACCACTCTGGTTCAAAATACCAGTCCTTTACCTTAGCCACCAGCTGGTCTGGGGATACCCCTTATTTATTCGAGGCCTTGGCCTCACAGGGAAGAACAGCTCTCTCCTCCAAGAGAGCATAATAAGCCCCTTTCGCTTCCCCCCTAGGGACCAGCCCAATCCTATGAGCCCCTCCCATACACTCCCTGTGTTTCTTAGTTTGCCCAGCTATGTGTTTTGGGAGAGAAGCCTGTACCTGGTCTTTCCAAACCCCAGGACAAACCACCCACTCGGAACACGGCCACCGCACTTTCCCACCTGGTTATTTTTCAGGTCCTGTCCCCTTCTCTTCTGGGATCTTCTCATCCTTCCGACTATGCCACTGCCTCAAGAATGGACAGGAGACATAAAACATTTTGGGGCAGCCACCTGTGTATTATGCCCTGGTTGCAAAAGGGTTAATTTTTGAGGAGTTATGTCCGGTTCAATGTCCAAAACAGAACTGATGACGTGGCAAAGATGGCGGCCTTAAAGGTCTAGAGTGGACGTGACATCATCTGGACAGGAAATGACATCATCATGTGTGCCGGAACCAGAAGTGACACCATCACAGGTCCCAGAACCGGAAGTGGCATCATCTCGGCAGGAAGTGACTTCATCACAGGCTCCAGAATCCTCTGGATTTTCCCATGAATGGTCTGTAGACGATTGAGAGAAAAAGTCGGTGCACCTCACCACCCCCTGGTCAGACATGGAATTGTCACCATTCAAGCCCTTTAGCCCCCTCCCTGCTAAGTCCATGACCCTGATTATTGTAATCTGGGAATTCATACCAAAAGTAGGAAAATAATTTTGCTGGGTTCAGGGATGGCTTAGTGAAGTAAATTTGGTAGTTTAATTAATTTTCATTTACTGGTGTAGAGTTGTAGCAAAAAATTTAAAGTGAGCCACTGTGACCTGTGAGTTTTGTACCACCTTACATTTTTTTACTTATGAATGGGTGACTGGAGCCATGAATAAACACGACTGAGGCAAGCTGACAGAGTGATGGGAAGGCATCAATGGAGACAACTTAGGCAGGCTGTTAAAAGAGAGAATGTGTATCCTGTGGTCTTACAGTCAGTTTACGGTCAACAGTTACTGTGTGCTATTTCCATTTGCATTATGCCAGCAAAAGATTGTAGCTCATGCTTGGCAAATGCATGTTCTTATTTTGGAAACAAATACTGTGAGAAAAATATAACTGCCCTGAACATTAGTGCTTACCTATGGATGGATGAAAGACATTGCTTGTGCCCATACCTAGGACCCATGCCACCCACAATCTCGAAGTGGCCAGAGCCAATTTCAGGAATCCTATAACTGCATGCTTTTGCTGGTAGCTTTCCATTTGAAAATTGTATTATTGTGAGTGCCCAGCCAATAATTAATGAATCTAAGTGTATCTTTTCTTTTGTGTTATTTTTTCTTTCTTCATCTTAGAATCACTGCCTTACCACTAGTAAAAGGATTTATATATATATATACAGTATATATACTTTTGGTTTAGAAAAAGCTGAAAACTCCAATAAACATATTCCCAGGGAGCATGTGCCCCCTACTTGATATAAGAGAAATACATTAAAATCAAATGCAGAATGGAATCATCTTCAGTGTACTTTAAGAAAATGAAGGATGTATTGGGTACCATCTTGCTGTAAGTCTTTTTAAAATAACCATCTTGCACTTCAAACTTCAACTGGTAATTAAGAAGTATTTGAACAATTGCTCAGTAAATGGAATTATACCACCCAAGTACTCAAGGTCTAGGTTTGAAAAAGCCATGTGACAGAAGGAACGGGTATGCACAAAACTGGAATTCTGACATATTAAGTGATGCCACTTCAGATTGAAATGCTGTAAAGTAGCAGTAACCTGCCATATAATTGCATAGAATTTTAATTACTCCAAATATAGGTTGTTAAAAATGGCAACCTTATTTACAGTTTTAGGAACCAAAAGTTCTTGCTGGGTTGCCAAGCCTTGCAAGCCACTATTAAAAGTAGAGCCCTGACTGTAATGTAATTTTAAGCATGGAATGTAACTGCAGCTTAACATGAGCAAGTTATGACTGCAACTATACAGAGAAGAAACCTTTATTTTGAGTGTTTGATAACTTTTTTCCAGATTTTTTTTGTGATTTGTTCTTCTTTTAATTTTCACTAAAGTTTTTACAACAAATCTGAACCATTTATGCATCTGACATATTTCAGACCTTACCTTGATCGACTTTGAGAATGTGGGAAACAGGCAGCCACACTCAGTAGTTTTTATGAAAATGCAACAATAAATAATTGTTCTTCTTTGTTGATGCTGACACACATCCAAGACTGTAACATGGTTAAGCCAGAAAGATTAATTTAACATGGAACTTGACTGTATATGATTCACCATTTTAAAAACAAATGAATTTTGTATGCATCTGCCATTGATCCATTTGACTTTGTATGAGATTCAATACATGGAACAGCAATGCACAGAAAATAATATAATTTGAAGGAGACAGACCGCAGTGGGTAGTGAAAGCCTTAATGTGAGGATCTCCCAATGAACCAGCTAAGCTCAGAAAACACCAGAGTTACTGCAAACACAACAATAAACATAAACTCAGTGCTTAATGTTAGTTAAATTTGTTCTCTGGCTTTCAAGGGCACATATGTATGTTGTGTTTCCTGCAAAATGTACAGTTTAGGTTTTCAGTACAGACAGAGAGTGTCCCCTGCCAAAATGCCTAGTTAACTTAGAGTCGGTCAAGAAAATATGTGCTTTGGAGGACCACATTAGGAACCTGATAGGATTAGGCAAACTGAAAATTGGTTTCACTCGGTTTGTTTAGACAATTTGGCCTTTTCTGATTTGGCTTCAGTCTCTCCAGGCCACACTGTATCCAACAGCATCAATTCAGCCACAGAGCAAGTGGGTAACAGTGAGACGGAGATCTAAGAAGTCACAATTTGTCCCTCAGCACTGAGGTCACCATTTGGACCCAGAACAGATTTTCAGTGTTCAGCAGCTCATCTGCCAAGGCCGAGTACAACAAAGTGCTCATAATTGCTGACTCTGTTGAAATGATTTTTGGGAAAGGCCTGGATTTTTCATGAGAGATGGTCTTCAATCTAACTAGATGGGATCTTTTGTTGTATCTCAAAATATGACAGCAAAACTGAATGGCTGACTGATCAGAGCACAATCCAGGCCACGGCCTTGTGATCTTAAATTGCAGACTATTGTTTATCTCACATGTTACTATGCTGTTACTATTACCAAGACTCTGCGTTGTGGGGCATCTTATAAATTTGGTATTGAAACAAAATCTATATCACTTGATAAACAAAGGATAAAGAGCATGATTAGACCAAGAGTTCAAATCAGATCCTCCACTACGGGTACTTGTATTACTAATTTAATTCAAATTAAAACAATAAAAATAACACCAGTACAGAAACATTCTTCCACTTTAAAATTCTACTTACTAAATATTTGCTCTATTGGAAATTATTCTACTTGATAAATGATATTATATTTACTACAAAGTCTGATTGTTTTCTCAGTTAAATCATTAACAATTCTATTTTGTTACAGAGGCTGGTAAATTACATTTGGCACACAGGTACTGTATTTGCCTGGTTTAATATATTTTTAAATTGTGTACAGAAAATGTACTGATAGTACGTACATTGTGTCAGTAAGTTAAAGCAGTGAATGGGTGAATACTATTTGTTTCTGAATATAGAAAAAACAGAAATGTTAGTTTTTGGATGGAATGATGCTGACCACAACAACATTCTGAAACGTTTTAACTCAGTTGGAATAACCATTAGTTTTACTAATGTTGTAAGATTAAGATGTTTTCCAGATATACAAGATTATTAGAAATTAATTCATGCTTTTATTTCTAGTAGGATTGACTACTGCAATCCATCATTCACTTGCTGTTCATATTGTTCCTGATGCAGCTTTCAGTTAATTCAAATGCTGCTGTAATAATTATTACACAAACCAGAAACTATGAACACATAACTCCAGTTCTCCAGTCCTTACACTGGCTCCCAGTTAAGCTTAGGACTGATTTCAAAATTCTCCTTTGAACTTATAAAATCCTAAATAGCCAAGGCCCTGCTTACTTATCTGAGCTTATCATTACTTGCAAACCAGAGTACAACTCATGATGTCAATCCACTTAACATTCCAAGATTAATAAAATAACAGTGGGAGGACAAGATTTTAGTAACAAGCCCCAATGCTACCAAATGATCTGCCTGATAATATAAGAGATGGTCCTTCTGTCTGGCTGGAGACTTACTACTTTAGTTTAGTACTGTATACCCTATTAGAACTGATAAGTAGCTGTAAATATTGTATTTCTGCTTGTTAGTATGTACAGAAATATAAGTTTAACAATATTTTTAATATTTCTTGCACATGGAAAAGTCATCTTGGATAAAGGAGCATTGGAATATCAGATGAAAAGATTTTCTCATCAGATTGGATGACCAGTTCAGACTCCACTATAGAAAATCCAAGAATGGGCAGGTGGCCGTTTGGCCAAGGTCTCCAGAAATGTGATTTTATTTGATTACCGTTATTTTTGACTTTTTCTTTAACACTTAATCTCCATAATCTCCACCATTGTCAACTGGCCACAGTTCCACCAAGTAGTTAATGGACAGATAGTATTAGTTGCAAGTTATGCTTATTCAGTTTCTACTTTGTCCTTTGAGTGTTTTAATAATCTGCATTTATATGTGTATCAGTTCTGTATTTAGTAATTTAGTATAATTAATACTTTTGTTTTAATTGAGAATTGTTCACAGGCCTCTGTTCCTGCACTCAGTGAAGTGCACTGTATAAAAAAGATGTTGTTGTTGTTGTATCTCCTGCCAGAGTTAGTGGATGTATTGATTCATGTACAGTTATAAGAGTCTGATGACAGATGCATCCTCAAATCATGATTTTTTTTTCCCCTTAAATGATGCCTTATAGCATACTAAGAGATTTGGTACTTTATCAGACATTTGGCACACTTTTCTTACATAACTGCATCATCAGTTATTAGGATTGGCAGAACATATTGTAACTGTGGATGAACTATTGTTGCCAAATGCAATTATGATGCTCTTTCACTCAGTTCATGAAATTTAAACCTGACAAATCTGGCATCAAATTATGTGCACAGCAAAAATATGATAAACACTACACCCTGTTGGGCCCAAGATCCTAATAAAATGCCAGGGAAAAGCTGATTGAGACTATCTGCCTTTAATGGGAAAAAAAAAAGAAATGTTACCATTAACAATGGCAGACATTCCATGGCAAACAAGCCTAGTCAGTATTTGTGAAAAGCAAGATCAGAGATGGCTGGTTTCAGCCAATGAGCTAGTTGACCCCAGAGGCCGAAGGCTTAGGCATGCTTGGGCTTCTCTGTGTTGAGCCACCATTTCCAACAGCATTAGGGTAGTAATATCAGACAGGTACTCTCAAAAAGTGATTGATGATTAACATCCTAACCCTAAACCCAACCCAAATTATGAATCATGAAAGTTATGCCCCCACCCAAAATTTTGAAATATAAAACTTATGACGCTTGTGACACATGACTTTATTTAAAAAACTAGTAATATTAAGAAAATACAAAAATAATAAGGGCCTCATTAAAATATACACTTCTCTTGCATGTAATACATAGCAAAAAATGTGTTATCTTTTTAAAATGAGTATTCTCAATAAAATATGCATGCCTCATTTTTTCTTGATAACAAGATTAAAATAATAATCTCCTACTTCTACTCACCTAGCTAAAATTATGGAGGAGGCAGAGCAAGATGTTGATGGGGGATCAATGCCCATTTCCATGAGAGCGGTCACTGAGGTAGATACAGTGGGTACGGAAAGTATTCAGACCCCCTTCAATAAGTATTCAGACCCTTTGCTCAGTATTTAGTAGAAGCAACCTTTTGAGCTAATACAGCCATGAGTCTTCCTGGGAAAGATGCAACAAGTTTTTCACACCTGGATTTG
>JANRMT010062854.1:138148827-138160424 GCA_026402145.1 Polypterus bichir lapradei
AGCCCTGACTTAAACCCAATTGAGCATCTCTGGAGAGACCTAAAAATGGCTGTCCACCAACGTTTACCATCCAACCTGACAGAACTGGAGAGGATTTGCAAGGAGGAATGGCAGAGGATCCTCAAATCCAGGTGTGAAAAACTTGTTGCATCTTTCCCAGGAAGACTCATGGCTGTATTAGCTCAAAAGGTTGCTTCTACTAAATACTGAGCAAAGGGTCTGAATACTTAGGACCATGTGATATTTCAGTTTTTCTTTTTTAATAAATCTGCAACAATTTCAAAAATTCTTTTTATTTGTCTGTCAATATGGGGTGCTGTGTGTACATTAATGAGGGAAAAAATTAATTTAAATGATTTTAGCAAATGGCTGCAATATAACAAAGAGTGAAAAATTGAAGCGGGTCTGAATACTTTCCGTACCCACTGTAAGTAATCCGTAGTGGCAAGGCCCTGGGGTAGATTAGATTTGCTTAAAAATGCTGAAGGCTCTAGACATTGTTGGGCTGTCATGGCTGACACATCTGTTCAAAGTTGCATGGTCATCAGAAGATGTGTCTTTGGAGTGGCAGAGTGGGTTGGTGGTCCCTGTTTTTAAAAAGGGGCACAGGAGGGTGTGCTCCACCTATCGGGGGATCAGACTCCTCAGCCTCTCTGGGAAAGCTTATGCCAGGGTACTAGAAAAGAGACTCTGCCGGATCATGGATCCTCAGATCCAGGAGGAGCAATGTGGATTATATCCAGGCGATGGAATGGTGGTCCAGTTATTTACCCTCATTAGGGTTCTGGAGGGGGCAGGGGAGTATGCCCAATCGCTCTACATGTGTTTTGTGGACTTACAGAAGGCATATGACTGTGATCCTTGAGGGATCCTGTGGAGGGCACTCAGTGAATTTGGGGTTCCAGGGACACTAATAATGGCTAATGAAGTCAGTGTATAAGTACATTGAGAGCTGTGTCCACATACTCAAAAAAACATCAGCACCACTTCCATTGGGCGTGGGACTTCGCCAGGGCTGTGCTTCTTTCCTACCCTGTTTGTGGTTTTCATGGACAAGATATCAAAGCGCAGCCAGGGAAGGGGTCCATTTTGATGGCCTTAGAATCATGTTACTGCTTTTTGAAGATGACATGGTCCTGTTGGCTTCATTGGGCTGTGAACTCCAGCACGCATTGGGACAGTTTGCAACTGAGTGTGAAGCAGCAGGGATGAGGATCAGAACTGCCAAATCTGAGGCCATGGCTGTCAGTAGAAAAAGGTGGACTGTCCTCTCAGAGTGAGAGGTGAGTTACTGCCTCAAGTGGAGGAGTTTAAGTACCTTGGGGTCTTGTTCACGAATGACAGGAAAAGGGATAGTGAGATTGACAAATGAATTGGGGTGGTGAGCCCTGTAATCCAATCTGTAGTGGTGAAGAAGGAGAAGTTCTTGATTTACCAGTTGAGCTACGTCCCTACCCACAACTATGGGCATAAGCTTTGGGTAATGACCGAAAGAATGGGATCACAGGTATAAGCAGCCAAAATGAGTTTTCCCTTCAGGGTGGCTTGGTTCTCCCTTAGAGGTACAGTGAAAAGCACAGACATCTGTAAGAGGCTTGGAGTTGAGCCACCGACCCTCTGGATGAAGAGAAGCCAATTGAGGTGGTTTAGGCATCTGATATGGATGCCTCCTGGATGCCTCTCTGTGGAGGTTTTATGGGCACAGCCACTGGGGAGGAGTCTGCTGCGAGTATTATATCTCCCAGATGGCCTGTGAACGCCTTCCCACAGTATGAGTTGGCAAGTGTGGCTGGGGAAAAGGACGTATGGGCCTCACTGCTAATACTGTTGCCCCTGCAACCCGGCTTCTGATAAGTGGTTGAAAATGAATTAATGTTTGTTTACTTCAAAATGTGTGCTTATGAAAGGTAATGTTGCAATGATGTCTATTTTAAAGTATTTTCTTTATGAATATGTGTGTGAACTGTGACTGTGTAATTTGTGAGTAGTGTCAAAGGCCGAATTGAATTAAATTGAAATAAATTGACTGGCTCCTCGTCCAGGGTATGTTCTTGCCTCAAGCCCATTGCTGCCAGGCTAAGCACTGGCTCCTTGCCACACTGAACTTCTCAGGAGACTTAGAAAACAGATGGATGGGTAGATATTGACTTGAATACATGTGAGATAGTCAGATTAAAAAGAAATATGTGCAAAGAGCAATTAGGAGATGAAGTGAACCATTTTTCACACATTGGGGAGGGCTGCATTTGATTTAGAGCTGACTTAAATTCATTATTTTAAAATAGAACTGAAAGATCATGCACCTAAATGTGTCCCTTATTTTCTAGAGGAGTTCTTTTGCAAAGAGTGGTATAATATGGAAATGCTATTTTTATCTTTGTCGCAGACATAAAGTATAATTTCTGCAGTATATTTGGAGGGAACTTACAGCACAATAACATCTGGCTGGTTTCTTTTCTTTTTTTTCGTTTGAGAAATAGTGCAGCTTGTATGACCTCTAGTGGAAGGGAAATGATTTCAGAAGTACGTTTTGGTTGAGTTTACCTATTGCAAAAAAACAACACAATTTGTTTTAAGCGGGCAATAGTCCCCTTCCCAAAACGTTACGTTTAAACCCCAGCTAAATCACTAACGGGAGAATTGCTGTACATTTACTTAGTTGTTATTGCATAAAATAATAAAAGTAAAAATCATCCCGCAATGATATAAATGAATAAACAGCATTTTGAGAGCTACTTGTAATTGAACTCCAGTCCTGTAGGTGGAAGTAATAAATAGTTGAAGGCACTCTGGAACTCTTTTAAAACCAAGCACTCTGCCTCTTCCTAACAGTGAATATCGATTACCACGTGAGTCCGAGGGATTCATCCGTTTTCACAATAGGCTGCGTTTCTTGTTAGACGAAACCTGACGGTAAGAAGCCTATCTCATAAACACATGTTGGTATGAACGCGACACGTATTTTATATTTTACTATGCGCTACAGTAGTCGTTTAGGGAAGGCAGACTCTCTGGGTGACGCTCGGAAATTTTAACAAGGAAATTACTGTGAGGATGCCTTAGGTTAGAAGATGCAACCAGAACAGAGTACTACAGCGATCTCCAACGCAATAAGATGACGATTAAGTAGCGTATATGTAATGTATATTCATAAAAATGTGATTCTGCTTGTTTTTTATTAGTTTACGCAGTATAGTTTCAGTTGTCATTCCTGAAGGCAAATTGTGGCACGCGCTGTTTACGTAGACCGATGCAACCTGTGGAAGACAAGTTTGTACATGTAGTGTTCATTTGTAGTATGTAAAGTTATTCAGATTGAGTTAAAACGCAAACAAAAATGCTGTTGACAGAATTGGAGTATCCTCGGTGTTAAATTTGAGCTCTGAGACATTTTATTTTACGGCATAGAAACGTGGCGAGATAAGTTATTTTCATACATCTTAATTACATAATTTTGAGGAAGCCTTGTATGGAATGTATAAAATGCATATTTTTTTAGGTTAAACTTTACCAGATGTTTCATAAAAAAATAATAAGGTAGATATAATTTACACCTGAGTTTTTTTTCGGTTTAGTTAAACTTAGAGAATGTTAAGCTACTTTTTAAACCGTATGCATTTTAGTTGTGGGAAACCTGTTTAGAGTTAAATTATATATTACAATAGTATTGTGTCGCAATTTTGTCTTCTAAATGTCAGAACAGATGCGGAGCGATCTGTTGATATCATGAGCAAAGGTATAAAGTATTAACTTTTTTTGTGTGTGCATTAATGAATGTCCCGGTAACGTTTGGACTTGTACATAATTGGAAAGGTAAAGGTTGAATAGTTTTATTTAGTCATTCTTACACAAGAAAAAAGCATGACATTTCTGTTCACGGCATCGTCAAAACAGATGGCAACCAAAAAACATCGCGACAACAGTTTAAAATTCGGACCTGTCATTTAAAAATAATCATTTTAGAGTTCTTCAGTCAGATTTTTAAAATTGTTTTTTATGTAACAAGCAAGTTACTTTTTAGCACATTAAACATGCAAAGTTTGATGAAGGTGCTGTTCTTGGAGAAAAAAAAAAGCTGCCCTTATTTCCCCCTTGCTAATCTGTTGAAATTCCTGATTCAGTAGATAGATAGATAGATAGATGGATACTTTATTAATCCCAAGGGGTATCTCCACATCATCCAACCTTCTCTCTCTCTCTCTCTCTTCATTCATCAGCCTCTTGAAGTACTCTTTCCATCTTCTCAACACACCCTCCTTGCTTGTTAGTACGTTTCCATCTTTATACTTTGACTCTAACCTTTTGCACATCTTTCCCAGCTCGATCCCTCTTTCTAGCCAATCGGTACAGGTCCTTTTGTCTCTCCTTAGTGTCCAACTTCTCATACAACTCATCATACACATTTTCTTTAGCCTTCGCCACCTCTCTCTTCACCTTGCGCCTTATCTCCTTGTACTCTTGTCTACTTTCTGTACCTCGCTGACTATCCCACTTCTTCACCATCTTCTACCCCTGTATATACTCTTGTACTTCCCCATTCCACCACCAGGTTTCATTTTCCTCCTTCCTCTGTCCTGATGTCATGCCAAGCACCCTTCTTGCTGTCGCCCTTACTACTTCTGCTGTAGTTGCCCAGCTGTCTGGTAACTATTTATTGCCACCCAGTGCCAGTTTTACCTCCTTCCTAAATTCAACCTAGCAGTCTTTGCTTTTCAGCTTCCACCATTTGATCCTTGGCTCTTCCCTCACTCTCCTCCTCTTCTTGATCTTCAATGTCATCCTACAGACCACCATCCTATGCTGTCTAACTACACTTTCCCCTGCCACCACTTTGCAGTCTTTAATCACCTTCAGATTGACTCTTCTGCATAGGGTATGTTACCCTATGTTCCTTCCTCTTCTTAAAATACGTATTCGCCACGTCCATGCCCATCCTTTTTGCACTATCATCTGACCATCTTCATTCCTCTCCTTGACACCATACCTACCCAACACCTCTGTTCCCTTCACCAACATGTCCATTGAAATCCGCTGCAATCGCCACTTTCTGTCCCTTGGGTACACTGTCCATCACTTCATCCAGCTCACTCCAGAACTCTTCTTTCTATTGCACACCCGACTTACGGGGCATATGCACTAACAACATTAATCATCACACCTTCAATTTCCAGCTTCATAATCATTACTCTGTCTGACACCCTTTTCACTTCCAAAACACTACTGACATACTGTTTCTTCAGAATAACCTCTACCCCACTTCTCCTCCCATCCACACCATGATAGAACATTTTGAGTCCATCTCTGATCCACCTGGCCTTAATCCCCTTCCTTTTAGTCTTTTCCATCTTATCGGCTAATTCTCTCCACATAGCAGTCATACTGCCAACATTCAAGGTTCCTACCCTCAGTTCCACTCTCTTTATCTTACTCCTCTTTCCTCCAGACGCATCTGCCCCCCTCTTCTTTTCCTTCTTCGGCCATCAGTAGCCCAATTTCCACCAGCACCATGTTGGCTAACAGTACTTTTGGCGGTCATTGTTAACCCGGGTCTCAACCAATCTGCTGTGGAAATCTGTTTTGTTGTCTGCATGTTTATCTGGAAAAATTTTACACCACAAGCCTTTCCTGATGTAACCCTCCCCATTTATCTGGGCTTGGGACCGGCACAAAGAAACACATTGGTTTGTCTATCCCCTATGGCTGGGTTGATTTTATGCATTGTATGTTATACAAAATTCATACAATCTCTGTAAATGTTTAAAATGGTAAAGATTCCTTAACAACTAGTTAATAGAATCAAATTTTTTAATTTGTTTGTAGTGTCCAAATTTCTGTGACAATGTAAGTCACACAATTTAAGGACATTTTGACATGCAGACTTTTATAAACAAAAAGATAATTTAAACAAAACCTTTATAGTTCAATATCAAAACCCGCCCGTAATTAAGTGTGAGGTTATAGTAAAAACCAGCCGTCATTCAAAATTCAGAAAGTGGACCCATTGATATAGGTGTTGTGCTGTGAGGATTAATATCTTGAAAATGATGCTCAAACAGACTGACTCTCTGACAAAAGATACTTTAATATAGTATTGTCCTAGACTTTGATTTTGTATAGATTTGGTTTTCGTATGAGTATGTGGGCTCTGTAAATCTGGCATTTATAAAAGGTACCATTTTTTTTTTTTTTTTTTTTGTATTCTAGTTCCCGAATCCTTTGAAACTCTTGCTACCCGAGAGTCTGCAAAATGATAATTCCTGTAAGGTGCTTCACATGTGGCAAAATTGTTGGCAACAAGTGGGAGGCATACCTGGGCCTGCTGCAAGCAGAATACACAGAAGGGTGAGACTGACTTTTGTACTTTTAGTGTTTGCCTATTTTGGACATGACCTGGTTAATAAATTATACATACAGCATAAAAATATTTATTTAGTTTTGCTTATTCGGTAGTAATGCATCATGTATCTTAAATATTGAATTTATATTCTTGTTGTAGTGTGCTTTTTCTAAGGACAGCTTTGAAGTGCTGACACATGTTTACCACTATAACACACAACAGGAAAGTTCATATCAATTTAATATCTTGACACACAAGAAGATAAAACAGTAATACAGAAATCCATAAAGTTTGCAGATAGTATAAGTAAGATAATATAAAAGATCTGCCTAACAAAATATATGGCTAGTTGTCAAAGAAGTAGAAAACTAAAAGCTCTGTCCACATTCTTCCTTCCTAGCTTCTTCTCATTCATCATATGCAGAACTCTGTAAAAGTAGTAGTTTATAACGATGTAGTGGTTAAAGATGCTAAGATTTGCATTGGGTGTGACGACCATGGATAGGATTAGAAATGAGTACATTAGAGGGTCAGCTCAGGTTGGATGATTGGGAGACAAAGCCAGAGAAGCAAGATTGCGTTGGTTTGGACGTGTGCAGAGGAGAGATGCTGGGTATAATGGGAGAAGGATGCTAAGGATAGAGCTGCCTGGCAAGAGGAAAAGAGGAAGGCCTAAGCGAAGGTATATGGATGTGGTGAGAGAGGACATGCAGGTGATGGGTGTAACAGAGCAAGATGCAGAGGACAGGAAGATATGGAAAAAATGATTTGCGGTGGCACCCCCTAACAGAAACAGTTGAAAGAAGTAGTGCTGTGTCAATAACTTTTAATGGCTAAGGTTTTCATCTGTGTTCATGGTCAAGAAAAGTAAAATCTATATAACAAAAAAAAACTATATTAAAATAGAACTGGAACATTGATAAAAATTCTTGATATACCTAAACCGGCTTATTATCAGTATGTAGGAGTTCAAGAGTTCAACACTTTTTTTTTTTTGTTTAAATTATAGTGTTTAAAAACAGTTTTTGAGCAGTTCCATTAAAACTGTTTGTGAAAAAGTTATAAAACTTAATTATCTTGTCGCCCCCTTACCATTGTTTACCTCTGGAAAATGAGCCAAGAGTGTTGAATATTTTTCAACAACAAATACTATGTGAAGCAGAAACTTCATGAAAGTTACCAATGTACATAGGCACTGTTCAAGCAAATTTTGAAAGTTTTTGCTTTTATAATATTCCAAATGAACCCAGTGCTTGCTTTGTAAAGCATATAGATAGAGCTTGCTACTGAACCAGGCACATTTGGATGTGACGTACTGTATCTGCAGCAGGTTTCCCTTATAACCCATGAGACTTTTATCCATAGTTATGTCACAATCGGGAGCATACACCTTCTGCATATTTTTGGTGATCACCTAATACACATTCTACAGTTTGTACAGTTTCTGTGCTGGGTGACTGGCTTCATTCTAGTCATTGTTATTACTGAAAAGCAGGTATTTCATAATGAGTAAAAAGTGAAGTCACTCATAACTTTGCCGAAAATGGGCGTCTAAAACAACTAGTTTGTGGTCCAGTACTTTCTGTGGACTGGTTTAACCACTATGCAATGCGGTATCAGGAGCCTGAAAAATAACTATATGTTTGCAACGACATACTTCCAGCGGTTGTCTGCACCAAGCAAATAGTATACTGTGACTTTTCTGATACCGCTTAGTATAACGGGTCATTTCAACAACTATTTTCTCCACCGTACTATCATCAACAGATTATAGGTAGTCCAGAAAATCAGGGCTGTGGAGTCGGTAGATAAATGCTCCGATTCCTCAGTTTCTACGACTCCGACTCCCCGACTCCGACTCCTCTGTATGTATATACTATGCCAATGTATTTTCTACATCCATTGAAGGAAAGGAAGGCAACATACATGTCATTTCACCACAGAACTACTGGCTAGGAAGCCAACACTCTACTGTAATGCCAGATTAAAGACAAACACAATGAAAACAAGGTTTTTTTTATTTATTTTTTTTTAAACAAGTGTCTGGATAGTAATAGCAGGGCATAAAAATCAGGAACAGGAAATGTATTGGTTCAAAAATACAAACCACATTCTTTGGTAGTTTTAACTTTTAAAACAAAAAAAAAAGCTTAACTATATGAACTAAAAACATCTGTGCATCTGTAAATGTATGGGGGGCTTTAGGCTAGGTTCACAGTTCCCTGTAACAGTGGAACACGACACAATGGAAAGCGGTGCCGCACCTTACCTGTGCATTACATCCCATATAGTGACGCATACAGTCAATGAAAAGCATGCTTCATGGTTACTTGACATGTTCGTTTTGTGGTAACATTATGCACTGCATGCATTGGGCTTTATTCTTGCAGCAGAGAAGTAGTTCATTATGACTGTTTGTGAATTGGGACATTTCAACTTACTTTTTTAATTCCCATTTAAATTTAGTAGGAGTCGGAGTCGGTTAACTTTTTGCCGACTCCGACTCCAGGTACCCAAAATTGTCTCCGACTCCTCGACTCCGACTCCACAGCCCTGCAGAAAATCATTATTAACAAACCTGTTTAGACTGGAGTGCCCTGTAAATGAGCAACAGAGAGGTGCAGGATTGTCAGCAGTAGTATGAAGCTGACACCAAAGACAAGCATCACTGAGACTTGGTGGGTCAGAATCTACCAAACAGGTGTCAGTTTCACTATCTTTGTCAGCCACTGATGACCAGTTCACATCCTCATCACTGTCTCTCGAATCAGGCAAAGGTTTATGTTTCATACTGTTCTGTGAGTTATTTGAGCTTAACACTTTAAAAGAGATCATTACACGTCACCCTAAGTCTAACTCTGGTTTTATCATAATTTATAGAATTCTGAGTCCAGGCTATGCTCGGAGTGAACTCTAAAGGGATTAATGTTGTGTCTGACCAGGGGTTGGCAACTTTTGTGTTATAGGGGGGTCACAGGAAAAAAGGGAGCTTGTTGAGGAGGACCAAACTGTTACATTACGGTAAATGTTATTTTTCCCCGAATTACAATTTAAATAGACCACATATTCACAGATTTTGTTTTATTTGGAACCATGGAACTTATGCACACAATAGCATGCTTTCTAATACAGTCTACAATTCCTGATTATGTAAAACAAAATAATACGTTTTACTGCATTAATCACTGATAAAAGTATTTTACTGTGTACCTTTTGACAACCTTAATGGGAAGTCTTTGAGGAGCTTCAATTAGTGCACTGAACTCGGGTGTAATTCCTGATGTTGCTGTTCACAGTACAGCAGACATATGGTCATCACTTAGAGAAGATCCATACCTGGATTTGTTGTATTTCATTACTAAGAATATCTGTTCACTTATGTATGTTGATCCAAAGAGGAAGAGCATTCTCTGAGCTAGTCATCTCAACTATGGGAAATTCTCCTTTTTGAGAGAATAGTAGAATGTCAGTAGTGGCACTGACCTGAAGTGTTCTGCCAGCAATGCATCAGACTGCAAGTCTAAGTTCAAGATGTATCTCAATGGGGGCACAGTCCACATCACACATGAAAGGAGAGGAGATGGTGAACATTTCAGTTTCCACTACATTGAGGTCTTGGGATCACGTGGAAAACTCGCCATGCAATGCCTGGAACATGGCAGCATATCAATTAAGTTGATCAGCAGATTGACACACCTTCCCACACTGAGAGGGAGGAATCTATGTGTTTCTCTCTACTTGTTGAGAGAGAGAGAGAAGCAGCAGTTTTCTCATGAAGGACTTGACTAGGCTATGCATATTAAGTGCAAAAAGACCTTTGCCATGCAATTTTGTATTCAGTTCATCCATAAGTGCAGTCACATTAACAGCAAATGCTAAATCTGATAGCCACTTAGTGCTGCTTAGTTTCAGGGGTGGGGTTTCCTTTTGACAAAACTCCTGAATCTCTGATTTCAGATCCCAGACCTTTTTGAGATTTGAGTATGGTTGTCTATATCAGTGTGATCAGTCTCATGCTCCTCCAGCAGTGCAACTAGCTGTCTGTGATTTAATGCCCTAACATGGATTAAACCTCATTACCAACAACGTCAACCAACTGAGTAATTTTCAGCACTGATTTACATAACACTTCTTAGAGAATAATGTAAAAATGAGTTTTTGGACTGGGTTAAACTCAGACATTTTTTCCTGCATCCTGTCCCAACATTTTTACCTGTCAAGTTAGATCCTTCAGTTGTCACACCAACTAACTTTTCACTACAGTCGTAACTTATGCATGCACGTCATACATCTATACTAATAAACGGCAAAGCCCTCACTCACTCACTCACTCACTCACTCACTCACTGACTGACTGACTGACTCATCATCACTAATTCTCCAACTTCCCGTGTAGGTAGAAGGCTGAAATTTGGCAGGCTCATTCCTTACAGCTTCCTTACAAAAGTTGGGCAGGTTTCATTTCGAAATTCTACGCGTAATGGTCATAACTGGAAGCTGTTTTTCTCCATTTACTGTAATGGAGATGAGCTTGAAACCCGTGGGGGCGGAGTTTCGTCTGACATCATCACGCCTCCTACGTAATCACGCAGTACGTAGAAAACCAGGAAGAGGCCCAAAAAGCGCTTTAGAAAACATGCATTATATAATTGAGAAGGCAGCGAAACAATAAGAAGCGAGCGAGTGATATATACAACCATATTCATGAGTTCTGCTACTTCGGAAACAAAGCACAGTGTAAACCTACACTTTAAATTAAGTTCATAGACAGGCTGCCGCTGGCGTTTGTAATTTAGTGCCTGCCCATATAAGGCCGCCCGTCAGCGGCAATCCAATAGCAAACTGCCACGGGTAAATATTCACGGGTGAAGGACTGTGCTTATGCAGAGGAAGATGACATAGTCAGGGTGGTGTTTGGCACAAACTCAGCGAAACTGCGAGAGAAAGTTTTAAGTACCGGGACTTCGGTAGCATTAGATACAGCCATGGACATAGCACGACATGGCAACAGCACAGCTGGGAAAGTTCGATGCCTATACACCGAGCGGCTCACGTGAACTGACGCAGTGCACAGACAAAAAGCAACAGTTCCGAAGAGCGCTGAACAAAAACCGAATTACACAATTGAAAAGGCAGCAAAAAAATATGAAGCGTCTGATGAATACAAGATAAGTATGTAATAAGTACAGCTACTGCAGAAACAAAGCACACGGTGGAAAAAGTGAATGTCCCGCTAAAGGAAGACAGTGTTAAAAAAAAA
>JANRMT010062854.1:138181868-138195907 GCA_026402145.1 Polypterus bichir lapradei
ACACAAACTGCAGAACAGAACTCTACAATAAAGAACAGAACGCTACACTGCTCCCTCCCCACTAAGACCCTTGTCCCGAGGGTCCCACAAAAAGTCCCTGAGGTGCCCGGGGGGTCTTCTCAGTCTCCGAGGCCTGCAGGGTGTGAACGCAGGTGGCTGTGCCTGTGGTCCCGCAGCAGGTGGGTGCAGCGCAGGGGGGGAAGTCAAAGGGTTAGCAGATGGAACAGCAGCTGGGAAGGGGGTGGTGACCACCCGGTCCCTTTGAGAGGGCATGGGCCGCCTAGGGCTCTGTTGAGGCTGACCGGTGCCCCTGTAGGGTGCCAGCCTGTCCCTGTGGAGGGCCACCCGCCTTCCCCTAGGAGGGAGCTGGACTCTATAAACCACCTCCCCAGTCTTTCAAGCACTCTACAAGGGCCCACCCAGTGGCAGTCCAACTTAGGACACCGACCCTTCTTTTTTTTCGGGCTATAGACCCAGACCAGATCCCCGGCCTGGAAGTCATGACCTTTAGCCCGCATGTCATAACACCTCTTCTGTCTTATGCCCGCTTTTTGTAGCTGGTCACGGGCAAAGGCATGAGCTGAATCCATTCTGTGCTGGAGCTTCCTGGCGTATTTCGGCCCTGGCGGAACAGCGGGTACGTCAGGGGGTCTCCCAAAGGTCATCTCCGGTGGTGTGCGCAGTTCTCGTCCCAACATGAGCAGGGCTGGTGTGCATAGGGTGGAGTCCTGTACAGCAGACCTGTAGGCCAGCAAGACGAGGGGGAGGTGAGTGTCCCAGTCCCGCTGGTGCTCTGCCGTGAGAATGGCTAACTGTTTCACCAGGGTTCGATTGAAGCGTTCAACCAAGCCGTCGCTCTGGGGGTGCAATGGTGTGGTCCGGGTCTTCCGCATGCCCAGGCGTACGCACATGGCTAAAAACACAGCCGACTCAAAGTTCCTTCCCTGGTCACTGTGGATGGTCTCTGCGGCTCGAAACCTTGCAAACATGCCCTCCACCAGGGCATCAGCCACGGTCTCTGCCTCCTGGTCTGGAATGGCATACGCCTCTGGCCACTTGGTAAAATAGTCCATTGCAACAAGGATATAACGGTTCCCCTTATCTGTACAGGGGAACGGGCCCACTATGTCCACCGCGACTCTCTCCATCGGGGCCCCCACTGCCATCTGCTGGAGCTCGGCACGGGACTGATGAGGGGGACCCTTGTGCGCTGTGCAGAGGTCACAGCGACGGCAGAAGTCCTCCACGTCCCTCCTGACCTGACCCCAGTAAAACCCCTGCCTGATGCGACGGAGAGTCTTTGCCACCCCAAAGTGACCAGTCCCTGCGGCACCATGGCATGCCTAGAGGATATAATCCCTCAGGACCCGGGGAACCACCACCTGCCACCTCTCCTCTCCAGTGGCCGGCTCCTTCCAGGCCCTCTGCAGTACCCCGTTCTCCACCCTAAGGGCATCAAATTTCTCAAACAGTCCTTTGGAGGCAGGAGAACACCCTGCCACCTCCTCCCACTGTGGTTTGCGGCCTGCCTCCACCCAGCGTAGCACCGGCTGTAGATCAGCGTCCAGCCCTTGTTGAGCTCTCCACTCCGTTTGGTCCAACATTTGAGCCAACCTGCAAACCGGTCCACCCCCCTCACATGTAGCATCTTGCTCCTCCTCCCCCTTGATCTCAGCCTCCCTGGCCTCTCTCTTCTCGCAGTACTTGCAGCCCGCATGCACACAAGGGCGTCGGGACATGGCGTCAGCATTAGTGTGCCGGGTCCCAGCCCTGTGCTCCACCGTGAAGGAATACGATGCCAGCTCCTCAAGCCAGCGGGCTATCTGGCCCTCTGGTTCTTTAAAGGACATCAGCCACTGTAGGGCAGAGTGGTCGGAACGGACGGTGAAAGGGAGGCCGCACAGGTAGTACCTGAAATGGCCTATGGCCTTAACAACTGCAAGGAGCTCCCTGCGGGTCACGCAATAGCGCCGCTCAGCTTTGTTGAAAGTCCTGCTAAAATAGGCCACTACTTTTTCCCCGTCCTCCCCCACTTGACTCAGCACCGCCCCCATCCCAACACCACTGGCATCCGTGTCAAGGATGAACGGCCGACTGGGGTCGGGGGGGGTGAGGATCGGAGCGTTTGTCAGTGCCATCTTCAAGGAGCTGAAGGCCTGCTCGCACTCTGGTGTCCACACAAAGTCACAGCCCTTTCCCTGCAGGCGGAACAGGGGTGCAGCTATACAGGAGAACCCCCGGACGAACCGCCTGTAATAGGAGGCCAGCCCAAGGAAGCTCTTCAAGTCCCTGATGCTGGTAGGCGTCGACCAGTCCCTCACCGACCGGACCTTGTCCTCCAAGGTGCTGATTCCCTCACCCCCGATCCTGTGTCCCAAAAACTCCAGTTCCTTCCTCATGAAGCAGCACTTTTCTGGGTGCAGCTTCAGTCCTGCTGCTGCTATCCTCTGTAGGACCCTCCTCAGCGAACCCAATGCTGCCTCGAAGGAGCCCCCATGCACAAGAATGTCGTCCAAATAGACCAAGCATTCTTGGCGGGGAATGGCATCCAGGACCCTTTCCATCAGCCGCTCAAATGTGGCTGGGGCGTTGCAAAGGCCAAAGCTGAGGACCCTGAACTGCCACAACCCCCGCCCGGTGCAGAAAGCGGTCTTCGGGCGGGCCTCTGGGCTGAGTGGGACCTGCCAATAACCGCTGCGTAGGTCTAATGAGGAGAACCACGATGACCCCGACACCAGATCCAAGGACTCATCTATGCGGGGTAGCGGGTACGAGTCTTTTTTAGTCACACTGTTCAGAGGCCTGTAGTCTACGCAGAACCTCATTTTCTGACTCTTTTTTTTGTGGACCATCACAACCCCCGAAGCCCACGGGCTGTTGGACGGCTCAATGATCCCTGCGCTGAGCATTTCCTCAATCGCCCTGTCAGCGGCCTCCTGATGTGCCAGGGGGAGGCGGCGGGGACGTGTCTTGATCGGCCGCGCGTCCCCTGTGTCGATCTCATGGTGGACCAGGTGTGTCAGGCCGGTCTCTTCTGAGAGTGCGAAGATGTCTTTGAATTCCCACAACACCTGCCACAGCTGCTCTTGTTGCTCGGGTTGCAGGCCATCACAGCTGCGCCTCCAGATCTCTTTCACCGCCGTCAACCTGTCAGCCTCCCCCGACACCGGCTGCTGGACCAAGGACTGTGGCTGTACATCTCCCCTGGTGTGGATGACAGGGTGCACGGGGACAGGCGGGTCCACCTGCAGGGGTATGTCCTCCATCTGAAGGGTCCCCGCTGCTTTCGACGCCGCTGGAGTGGAGCTTTGGGACTGCACAGGTCGGACCATCTGCACCATGGGACCCCCCGGGAACTGTAGTGTGTTTTTCCCCAAGTCCATTACACACCGAGCTGCCCTTAGAAAGTCTAGGCCTAATATGCACTCATCCTGTACAGCTGCAACCCACACCCTAAAGTCCACTACTAGGCCACCTACCCAGATGTTCACCAGCCCCCGCCCCAGCATGGGAGTTAAATCCCCCGTCACAGTTCGAAGCTTGACGGATGTGGCTTCCAACTGCGTCCCTGCTGGAACCATGTCAGGTCTGAGGAGCGTGGCAGTGGAGCCCGTATCTATTAGAGCTACACAGAGCGCCCCCTTCAGGGTGATAAGGACATGGCAGAAGTCCCCAACATGAGTCCAGCCGACGACTCTGGTCCATTCCGTGCCGTCGTCTGCTTCTGGGGGAAGCTGAGCCATGCTTCCCCGGTTTTGCAGGTGGGCTCTATCCCCCGACGGACCCACGGAGTGGGACTGATGAGTAGGGGTCTGCGCCGTCCCTTCTACGCAGACCCTGGGCCATTTCCCTGTCGGTCAGCACGCTTTGGGCACCGCACGCTGATGTGGCCGCCCTGGCCGCACACCCAGCAGACAAGATCACTGCGGCGAGGTCGGCCGCTCTGCGGGGGCTGGAGTGACACAGCTCGAATCATCTCTGTCAGCTCGCTGACCCATGCCGGCTTCTCTGGTCCTTGGACTTCGCTACCCACGGCCCTTGCAACAGGGCTACAGGTGAAGGCATCAGTCTCAGCCGCAGCTCCCACCAGCTCCCTCTCCAGCGCTATCTCTAAAGCGTTCTGCAGCGTGCAAGGGTGGGCCAGCTGCGTCTGTACCCGCAGGTCCCTCGGGGACAGAGCCCGGATGAATTGGTCCCTTGCAAGCTCGCTCTGCACCACGGCTGGCATGTGCGAGTAAGCCCTCCTCGTCAGCATTTCAATCTCTGCAGCCAAAACGCGGAGCGGCTCCCTGTCAGTCTCTGTCTATTAGCCAGTTCAGAGCGCAGGACAGTGGGCTGATTAAATTGTCCAAAACGCCGCTGCAAGGCCCCAACTAATGCCTCATAGTCACCCCGTTCTTCTGGGCTAAGTAACAGCAGACAGCGCGAGGCATCATCCGTGAGGCACAGAGCCAGCTGAAGTGCTTTGATGTCTTCGGACCAGCCCGCAGCCTTCGCCAGCAGTTCAAATTGGGCATAAAAGGCCTCCCAGTCAGTCTTACCAGAATATTTCGGCGTTTTCATCTGCGGCTGGTCACATAGGGGGCCGCCATTTCTGTTTACGTTCGGCTTCACCTGCTTCCTGGTGGGTATTTGCGCGCCAGCGCCGTCCCCCGCCAACCCCACGCTGAATCCGGCGTCAGCAGCTAGCTTCCTGGCCGTCTGCCTCAGGCGAGCTACGTGCTCCATATCGCGGAGAGCGTCTATCCTACATCCCGGTGTATCAGCGTTATCACCGTACTCCACCTCCTCCTTGACTTTTGGTCGAGCGCCTGCGTTGTCCCGCTGTGCGGCCATGCTGCTCACGGTGATAGCAGGGTTAGCTGGAAGCTGCTAGCTAGCTCACCCGAAAACCGAGCACAATCCGCTGGTGTTTACTTCTGACACCAGTGTAGCGTCTCCCCAGACGTAATGACGATCCGAGACGGTCATTTGGTTAGTTCCTTGTTTATTAATCACAAACAAAACGGTAGCTGTTGGCCGCAACCACGCAGAACAGACAGAACTAAAAAAAACTCCGAGCGAGAGCGACATGAACGTGTTCTCCCGCACTCCCTCACACATTATCACCACACAGCGCTCCCCCCACCTCGGCTCCACCCCCCCCACCTCGGCTCCACCCCCCCCCCCACCTCGGCTCCACCCCCCATCCCTCCGGAACCTCCTTTACCTTCCACTCTATTACAGTCTATCAGAAATAACAGGGACAACAGAATAAATAACTGAGAGGGATGCAAATCACAGAACACAAACTGCAGAACAGAACTCTACAATAAAGAACAGAACGCTACAAAATGTTAGAGCTTTAACTAACAAGACGTTTTTTATCTATGATCCTATTAGTGATAGAAACATTGATTTTATTGCACTAAATGAAACGTGGCTCAGCTCAGACGGCGCAGCTGTTTTAATCGAATCTGCGCCTCCGGATTACAGTTTTACTCGTGCAGACCGCCAGGGAAAAAAGGGGGGCAGATTGGCAAACATTTACTCGAGCCGATTAAAACTGCAAAGATGTTAGTTTTGGTAAATTTAAGTCCTTTGAGTATCTCGCCGTTGTTATTCATGGAGTTTCTCACGTTCTAGTTTTATCCGTGTATAGATCTCCTAAATTTAACACGTCTTTCATTGAGGGATTCTCAGACCTAATGTCAATTTTAATTACGAATTATGACACACTCTTAATTATAGGAGACTTTAACTTTCATATCGATAATCAGTGTGACCTAAAAGTAAAGGAATTTAATTTAGACTCTTTTGATTTGAGACAGCTCGTTAATCAGCCTACACATAAAGCAGGTCATACGTTAGACTTAATTATCACCAAAGGACAAACAGTTGATGTGAAGCAGATCGTTGATATTGGTCTTTCAGACCTCTTTCTTCTACTATTCAGTATAAAAATAATGATAGAAAACATTCATGAGAAGCATATTGTTAAAAAACGCTTCTTTGACTCCTCAGCAGCTGTAAAACTTACAAACATTCTAAGCAATCAGTCCGGTTATAGTGCCAGCTACAATAGCAAGGATGATGTTAATAGTAAGGTGGAAAACTTTAATTCTAAAGTGAGAGCTGCTGTTGACATAGTTGTACCTGAAAAGACAATTAAAAAATCTTCTAGCATTGTTATACCTTGGAAGACCCAAAGAGTGTCTGACTTAAAAAGAATATGTCGTAGAGCTGAGCATAAATGGAGGAAAACTAAACTAACTATCCATTATGAGATATTGAAGGTTAAAATAACAGAATACAATAACACAGTCCGTCTTGAGAGGCGCTGCTATTTCTCTCAGATTATAAATAACAATGCTAGTAATCCCAGAGTCCTATTTTCTACAACTGATCGTCTGCTAAACCCAGGTAACACAAAGGAATGCCCCCATAATACTTCCAGCGAAACCTGTGAGAACATTGCTATATTTTTCAATCAAAAAATTAATGATATTAGAAATAATATATACTCAGCAAAAAAAGAAACGCCCCTTTTTGCAGGACTGTGTATTTCAACAATAATGTTTTAAAAATCCAAATAACTTTACAGATCTTCATTGTAAATTGTTTAAACAATGTTTTCCATGCATGTTCAATTAACCATAATCAATTAATTAACATGCACCTGTGGAATGGTCGTTAAGACCTTAACAGCTTACAGAAAGTAAGCATTTAAGGTCACAGTTCTAAAAACGCAGGACACTAAAGAGACTTGTCTACCGACTGTGAAAAACACCCAAAGAATGATGCCCAGGGTCCCTGCTCATCTGCATGAACGTGCATTAGGCGTGCTGCAGGGAGGCATGAGGACTGCTGATGTGGCTAGGGCAATAAATTGCCATGTCCACACTGTGAGACACCTAAGACAGCGCTACAGGGAGACAGGAAGGACAGCTGATCATCCTCGCAGTGGAAGGCCACGTTTAACAACACCTGCACAGGATCGGTACATCCGAATATCACACCTGCGTGACAGGTACAGGATGGCCACAACAACTGCCCGAGTCACACCAGGAACACACAATCCCTCCATCAGTGCTCAGACTGTCCGCAATAGGCTGAGAGAGGCTGGACTGAGGGCTTGCAGGCCTGTTGTAAGGCAGGTCCTTACCAGACATCACCAGCAACAACGCCGCCTATGGGCAAAAACCCACCTTCGCTGGACCAGACAGGAGTGGCAAAAACTGCGTGAGTTTCTGCATGACAGCAATGTCAGTGTTCTGCCATGGCCAGCGAAGAGCCCAGATCTCAATCCCATTGAGCACATCTGGGACCTGTTGGATCGCAGGGTGAGGGCTAGGGCCATTCCCCCCAGAAATGTCCAGGAACTTGCAGGTGCATTGGTAGAAGAGTGGGGTAACATCTCACAGCAAGAACTGACAAATCTGGTCCAGTCCATGAGGAGGAGATGCACTGCAGTACTCAAGCAGCTGGTGGCCACACCAGATACTGACTGGTACTTTTGATTTTGAGCCTCCCTTCATTCAGGGACACATTGTGAAACATTTTTAGTTTATGTCTTATGGTGTTGACTCTTTTAGTGTTCATACAAATATTTACACATTAAGTCTACTGAAAGTAAAAACAGTTGAAAGGCAGGGGACGTTTCTTTTTTTGCTGAGTATAGTATATCTCCCCAACACTGTGGAACCTCCTAAGCCCCAGTACTCCGTTATAAACAAATTCAATTCTTTCACCAGAATAGATTTACCTGATTTACATAGAATAATCTCTCAAATGAAACCCTCCACCTGCGTCCTTGACCCAATACCAACAAGGTTTTTCAAGGAAGTATCAGACGCGCTTATTGATAATATCCTTGACATAGTAAACTCGTGATTAGATACGGGGGTTTTCCCAGACTGTCTTAAGACTGCTGTAGTTAAACCCCTACTCAAGAAAAATAATCTTGACCCCTCTGCTTTTGAAAATTTTAGACCCATCTCTAACCTGCCCTTCTTAAGTAAAATTCTAGAGAAGGCAGTAATTATGCAGTTAAACGACCACTTAAGTAAACATGCTATTCTAGATAAATTTCAGTCAGGTTTTAGAACTAATCACAGTACAGAAACTGCACTCGTTAAAGTAGTAAATGACTTGCGATTAAATGCAGACAGAGGCCATTTATCTGTTCTCATCCTCCTCAATCTGAGTGCCGCGTTTGATACCATTGATCACAATATTCTTAGAAATCGCCTTAGTCAATGGGTGGGCCTCTCTGGTAATGTCTTAAATTGGTTTGAATCCTACCTGGCAGGGAGAAAATTCTTTGTTAATTGTGGTAATCACAACTCAAAGACGCATGATATTCTATATGGGGTTCCACAAGGCTCTATCCTGGGTCCGCTTCTTTTCTCAATCTATATGCTTCCATTAGGTCAGATTATCTCAAGTTACAACGTGAGCTACCACAGCTATGCTGATGACACACAGCTGTACTTATCAGTAGCACCTGATGACACTGACTCTCTTGAATCAATAACACAATGTCTTACTGGTATTTCTGAATGGATGAATAGTAATTTTCTCAAGTTAAATAAAGAGAAAACTGAAATTGTATTGATTGGCAAAAATGGATTCAGTGAGGTTATCAGAAATAATCTTGACGCATTAGGATTAGAAGTTAAGACAGAGCAAACTTAAAAGAAGTGGTGAGGCGGCCTTCTGCTGCTATGCACCTAAAATCTGGAATAGCCTGCCGATAGGAATTCACCAGGCTAATACAGTGGAGCACTTTAAAACTCTGCTGAAAACACATTACTTTAACATGGCCTTTTCATAACTTCACTTTATCTTAATCCTGATACTCTGTATGTTCAATTCATCATAATAACTATTCATGGTGGCTCTAAAATCTGTACTGACCCCTACTCTCTCTTCTGTTTCTTTTTCCGGTTTCTCTGTGGTGGCGGCCTGCGCCACCACCAACCTACTCAAAGCACCATGATGCCCCAGCATTGATGGACTAAAAGCCAGAAGTCCACGTGATCATCGTCATCATCATCAAGTCCTTCCGTGAAAACCATAAATACAAAGAGGACTGTTTCATTTATGTTAGGTAGATTGCCCAGAGGGGACTGGGCGGTCTCATGGCCTGGAATCCCTGCAGGTTTTATTTTTTTTCTCCGGCCGTCTGGAGTTTTTTTTTTGTTTTTTCTGTCCCCCCTGGCCATTGGACCTTACTCTTTTTCTATGTTAATTAATGTTGACTTATTTTATTTTCTTACTGTGTCTCTTATTTTTCTATTCTTCATTATGTAAAGCACTTTGAGCTACATTTTTTTGTATGAAAATGTGCTATATAAATAAATGTTGTTGTTGTTGTTGTAGTGTTAAGTATTATCAAGCACCAGGATCTATTTATAAGGTTTATTTAATTTAGACATAAACAAAATGATTGGTTGCATTTTGCTTTGAAATTAACAATAGTTTGATAGAGCTTTAAGAATTTGAATGCAAGACAAACCTTTACACTATATAACAAAATGTTGCTGTTCCAATAGGAGTATCTCGGATCTCTGTTTTATTTTAACCTTTTGACCCTGGTCAGGGAAATATACCACATATATTGAAAATGAACAGCGCCGACATGCCAACTAAATAGATATAAGATATTTTAGAATATGGACGTGGGCGCTAACACCGTGATTCTGACAGGGTCTTCACTTAATTGTCGGGAGCTATGGATCTCATAATGGAGAGTGCAAAAGGTTCTATAATCTTTACTCTGTAATGGCCAATATGAAGGAGATCTAGCGCCTGTGTCCGCAGTGTTAACCAGTCATAGGACATGATGTTCAAAATTCACCTAGGGTTTTTCAAAAGAGATAGGATGAGTGCAGAGTGTGTTCTGTATTCTCTTTTCTGTATTATCTATTCACATTGACCATACTCCTGGGACCTTAGGTTTTTTATGCAGAAGTACATTTCACAGACCCAAATAAGAGACGTCCAATAAAAATGCTCTTGACACAAAGGAGGCCCAATCAGGCGGGTGGGGTGGGAGTCTCTTTTTAAAGAGTCTTTGCCCCCCAAGCGGCCAGGATTTGTCGGGCTATAAAAAACTTTTTTCAACAACCCTCCATCCTCGACGGTGAAAGAAAAATGTCAATGGTTTAAAAATCAAATGGTACTTTAATGGTCATTTTCAAAAACAATATTAAAATTCAGAGGGGTTTTACCAAACACTTCAAAACATATATAACTAAACAGCATGATTAAAAGCCGACAAAAAATATGTGATCTCACCGGTATATTCAGTTCAGACACTTCATCCGATTTTCCAGGTTGTTTACCCGTAAAACCTTAAAGGTCCATCAGACCTGTTAGGTCCAGAAAATGGCGTTTAGAAAAAGCCTCAGCTACTTCAAGTATTTTTGAGTAAGAGTCATCGTCCATGTTATGAAAGGCTTGTACAATGGACTCATGAATACTGTAGAATGTTCATTTTTCCGATCATCGACAGCATTTTGTACAAAGGAGTGAATCTGGTGAAAAGGCAGAAAGATGTTGAAGCAGCCCAGTCTTTATGACCAGGCTGCTGAGCCACGGTTTGCATAAAACAGACACCCGCTGCTGCTGAGCCGGGCAGTCTCAATCAGACATGTAGGCCGTGTCTGGCTGGGTCAGTCTATTCAACATCCTGGCCCGGTACTTTTTAGGTGCTGATCCGTTATTATATCCGGCAGAGCTGCTATCAAACTCTTGAACAGCTTCAGAGCCTTTCGAAATGTCTCACCCAGGGTCCATCAGTTTGTTCAAGGCCATGCCTCGCATAATCCGCATCCTTGAATGATATTTTCCAAATGGCCGGAACCTCTACCAGTCGTCCACTGCCTCTTCTTGTTGCCCGGCCTGAATGGCTATCTGCTCAGCCCGTTAGGCTCCCCGAAACATCATTAGCAGATACAAAAATGTCAGGTACTGCGCGGTTCTCCAGGAAACTATCCGACCAATATAGACCACCAGTGGCAGGTACCTGAGACTCAGGCTCCTAGATCTGGTCAGTTGAAGGCATAAGAAGGTGTGGCCGAGAAGGCTGGTCTGGAGGCTAGCTGTTAGGCGTAGAGTACTCAGAGTCGGGCACGATAGCCTCAGGTCAAAACAGGACATCGTAGGGGGCCGTCTGGTCCGTAGACCATCATGCCTGATCAGGAGCATAGCCGGAGAGATGCTGATTGTTAACCAGTCAAAACACGTTGTTGAAAAAGTTTTTTATAGCCCGACAAATCCTGGCCGCTTGGGGGGCAAAGACTCTTTGAAAAGAGACTCCCACCCCACCCGCCTGATTGGGCCTCCTTTGTGTCAAGAGCATTTTGATGGACGTCTCTTATTTGGGTCTGTGAAATGTACTTCTGCATAAAAAACCTAAAGTCCCAGGAGTATGGTCAATGTGAATAGATAATACAGAAAAGAGAATACAGAACACACGCCGCACTCGTCCTATCTCTTCTGAAAAACCCTAGGTGAATTTTGAACATCATGTCCTATGACTGGTTAACACTGCGGACACAGGCGCTAGATCTCCTTCTTATTGGCCATTACAGAGTAAAGATTATAGAACCTTTTGCACTCTCCATTATGAGATCCATACCTCCCGCAGGAAGTTTGACAATTAAGTGAAGACCCTGTCAGAATCACGGTGTTAGCGCCCAGGTCCATATTCTAAAATATCTTCTTGTCAAAAGGTTAAAATAAAACAGAGATCCGAGATACTCCTATTGGAACAGCAACATTTTGTTATACAGTATAGTGTAAAGGTTTGTCTTGCATTCTAATTCTTAAAGCTCTATCAAACTATTGTTAATTTCAAAGAAAAATGCAACCAATCATTTTGTTTATAACTAAATTAAATAAACCATATAAATAGATCCCGGTGCTTGATAATACTTAACACTAATTGATATCATTAAATGATACTTCTGTGTTTTATTCAGGTTTAATATTTTTAATTTGCCTTTTTAAGTTTAAATTAAAGATTAACTCTTTAAGACATATTCAGACTATTCCAGACTGCGCATGTCAAAAAAGCTTATTATTTATTTCAAAAGGTTTCTTTTCATGCTGGTTTTGTCACCTATCAATGTTTTTTATACATCACGGCAGTTTTTCAAATTGTAATAACTCCTTTATAACTTCACTTTTTCATGTGGTTATTTACTTCATAATTAACTTTATTTACTTATTTTGGCACAAATGTCCTTACCATCATGACTACCAGTCTAGTTCATATTCTAAACTCCAATATTTAATGCTCTTCCTGAATCAGGAGGAACACAAGCCTCACTTTTAGTACCAGATAAGATTCTAACAAAAACAGGCTAATGTTAATTAGCCTCATACTAGCAGATATTAAATGTTTTTCCCCAACTCTTTGCAACCCCGTGGAACTGCCTACATAGATGACAGTTTAGCTGATAATATACCGCAGAACACTTAGGTTCAGTTGCAGTGTGCGGTGAGCTTGGGGTGATCCCTTGTTGATCCGGTCTTAATATGTTTTTTAATCTCCTCTGTGACTTAGTATTTGTAAATTTCAGTTTTTTACTATCTTATATTTGTGATAGGGGAGAGTCAATGTTTCATTTTGGAATAATAATGTCTAGCTTAACTCTGCCCTTGACCGTGATCACCCCACAAACCCTGGTCCTTTGACTCGTATTCAAGAAGATTGCAGACACTTGTTGACTCTTGGAATCACAGTTTAAACTTACATCCCCTTCACCCTGAATGCTACTAAAACAAAGGGTGCTTTTTCACAAACAGAGGGAAAAAGCAGTTTTCAATGACAGCTGTCCTATGTCACCAGGGCTACCTAAAAGAAAGAATAAGCCTCACAGTTTTAGTAAAATTTTAATCCTTGTGCTAACACATATAATAGATATGATGTAATTATTCACTAAAAACATTTTCCATCCTGATTGGCCTAACGTGTCCAAAATAAGCCTAATCATCAGCCCTGTAGAGTATAGGCTCCTATAACCTACTATAACTGTTCTTATTTTTCAGGGTCTCATAACTGATGTAAAATGGAAGGCTATTACCATGCGTTAACAGAATTTCTAAAACTTTGTATTATACAAAGCACCCTTAGTACCAAAGTGGTTATAGCCTGTTGATGAAAATGCTGTTTTAAATTAAAGCCTGAACAAGATATGTTTTCTATTCAACATATAAAATGTTTAGTAAATAAAGAGAGACTAAATACAATTTATAACAAAAATGGAACACCGATGGACAGCTGAATAACCGAGGAAATCTAATTTAGCTTGAAGTGCCACAGAGTGTTTTACAAATAGCCCCCTACAACAGTGGATCTCAAACTGTGGGGCTGGTCTCCTAGGGGGCGCGAAGTAACAAAAAGGGGGAAGCGAAGATAAGAAAAAAAGAAAGCAAGAATCGAAAATATGAAAAATACATCTATTGAACGCAGAACACATTAACTTAAACTACATTCTGATACTAGAAAAATAAATGTTGATAAAAGTTAAGTAGTTATAATAAAATATGCAAATAAAGTGTAATGAGAATAAAATCAGATTTTTTAATTTTTTCATTTATTTATTTTTTCATGATTAGCATGCCAAAGATTTGTCCATTTGAGAAAAAATAATCGTACATTTGTGTTGTTGAGCTAAAGCTGCTGCTTTTAAAAACATGATTTTAGTTCAATGAATTTCGGATGTGCAGAAGAGCTCTTCTTACATCACTTGCCTCTAGTTAAACAAGCACCCCTCACTATAACCTCCTGGCTTTTTGAGTAGACAGAAAATATCAAACTTTTGTGCTAGTGTAACAGTGAGTGCTTTTACATGCACGTACAAAACTGGGATAAGGTAGAAAACTGCTTTTTTATAAATCGCCGCTTAAATGCACAAGTGTATTTACAGAGTTTTCCTTTGTCAAATGGCTCCTATGTTATAGAAATGAGTTAAGCAAAAAAAATTAAAAATCACTGGCCACAGCAAATCCTAAAACACACATGGAATCTGTCTCTCTTGTGCGGT
>JANRMT010062854.1:138208890-138227525 GCA_026402145.1 Polypterus bichir lapradei
ACAGTCTTATTAAAACTAAACAGCTCAGCGTCCATTAAGCGTGTCACAATGTACATTTCCGCTCCACCCATGAACCTTATCATGTGACCACTGCGCCCTTCCGTTCAGACCAACTTGCAGACTTATGTACAAATACACTGATTATAATATAAATAAAATTACAATTAGAAAAGCAATTATTATCAACAATAAGACTGCACCACAACTATACGATATACAGTATAATTTACAAAACATATTTTACAATTCAAACACTAAATTTACATATATACACACATATTTTGCGACAGCTACACATATACTATGCTGAAACACAGCACTAAAGCTGTATATTAAAAGCGAAGAGTTTTGGAATTATTACTCTTTTTATTCTATATTTTATTTTATTGTAGAATCAACTCTTGGCAGTGGGTAGCATGTGTAATATATACAGTACTAGCAGAATACCCGCGCTTCGCAGCGGAGAAGTAGTGTATAAAAGAAGTTATGAAAAAGAAAAGGAAAAATTTTAAAAATAACGTAACATGATTGTTAATGTAATTGTTTTGTCATTGACATGAGTGATGTTGTCATTTTTATATATATCTATATATCTATATCTATCTATCTATATATATATACTCAGCAAAAAAAGAAACGTCCCCTGACTTTCAACTGTTTTTACTTTCAGTAGACTTAATGTGTAAATATTTGTATGAACACTAAAAGAGTCAACACCATAAGACATAAACTAAAAATGTTTCACGATGTGTCCCTGAATGAAGGGAGGCTCAAAATCAAAAGTACCAGTCAGTATCTGGTGTGGCCACCAGCTGCTTGAAGTACTGCAGTGCATCTCCTCCTCATGGACTGGACCAGATTTGTCAGTTCTTGCTGTGAGATGTTACCCCACTCTTCCACCAAGGCACCTGCAAGTTCCTGGACATTTCTTGGGGGAATGGCCTTAGCCCTCACCCTGCGATCCAACAGGTCCCAGACGTGCTCAATGGGATTGAGATCTGGGCTCTTCGCTGGCCATGGCAGAACACTGACATTGCTGTCATGCAGAAACTCACGCACTTTTTGCCACTCCTGTCTGGTCCAGCGAAGGTGGGTTTGTGCCCATAGGCGGCATTGTTGCTGGTGATGTCTGGTAAGGACCTGCCTTACAACAGGCCTGCAAGCCCTCAGTCCAGCCTCTCTCAGCCTATTGCGGACAGTCTGAGCACTGATGGAGGGATTGTGTGTTCCTGGTGTGACTCGGGCAGTTGTTGTGGCCATCCTGTACCTGTCACGCAGGTGTGATATTCGGATGTACCAATCCTGTGCAGGTGTTGTTACACGTGGTCTTCCACTGCGAGGATGATCAGCTGTCCTTCCTGTCTCCCTGTAGCGCTGTCTTAGGCGTCTCACAGTGTGGACACGGCAATTTATTGCCCTAGCCACATCAGCAGTCCTCATGCCTCCCTGCAGCATGCCTAATGCACGTTCACGCAGATGAGCAGGGACCCTGGGCATCTTTCTTTGGGTGTTTTTCACAGTCGGTAGACAAGTCTCTTTAGTGTCCTGCGTTTTTAGAACTGTGACCTTAAATGCTTACTTTTTGTAAGCTGTTAAGGTCTTAACGACCATTCCACAGGTGCATGTTAATTAATTGATTATGGTTAATTGAACATGCATGGAAAACATTGTTTAAACAATTTACAATGAAGATCTGTAAAGTTATTTGGATTTTTAAAACATTATTGTTGAAATACACAGTCCTGAAAAAGGGGTGTTTCTTTTTTTGCTGAGTATATATATATATACTAGCAAAATACCCGCGCTTCGCAGCGGAGAAGTAGTGTGTTAAAGAAGCAATGAAAAAGAAAAGGAAACATTTTGAAAATGACGTAACATGATTGTCAATGTAATTGTTTTGTCACTGTTGTGAGTGATGAGTGTTGCTGTCATATATATATAAATATATATATATATTTACACACACACACATAAACATATATATATATACATATCTATACATATACACATATATATACACACACACATATATACATACATATATATATATATCTACATATATACACATACATATACATACACACATACATACATACACACACATATATACACACAAATACATATATATATATATACATACACACACACATATATAAACATATATATACATATACATACATATCTACATATATACACACACAGCTATTTCGTATCAGTGCAAGACGCTGCTTGTTAAAACGGATAACTCCCGCTCTTACGTGCAAGTCTGCGTGGATATTATGAACTATCGTATTTGTTCAAGTTCTATTTAAATTTTAAATAGAAGGAATTTTTATTTAGTCGACAGAAATATCTTTGGTAGGAATGGTAAAAACAGACAGGAATATTATTCCTGAATAAATCAACTCAAACCTTAAACAACTTATAATATTTTGCTCTCCATAAAAATATATCCTGTCTAAATTATACAAGTTAGGAATAAAGTAAACGTTAAAAGAACAAACATTCAAATTTCTTTACTCTTATGTAATTTTATATAAAAAATAAACTTAGATTTTAAATATCCCAAAAGATTTTGCTCTCCATAAAAATATATCCTGTCAAAATTATACAAATTCAAATATGAACATGCTGCATAACAAAACCTGGAAATATAAATAAAATGTGTTCCTTTCAGCAATAACAAATCAAATCATTCAGTTGTCTTTGCTCATATGTCATTTTAGAGCTGGACGCCTGGCATCTTTTTTTGGCAACAAGTTTGTTTATGTTTGGTGTGAGGTTCTGTGTTGTGGAGATTCTCAGGATGGACTGCAGGTGCTCATGAGTGAGGCGACTCCTGTGTGCTGTTTTGTTAGTCTTCATCACTGAGAAGAGCTTCTCACACAGATATGTGCTACCAAACATGCACAAGGTTCGAGCCGCATGTAGACGGACTTTTTTTGTTCTTCAAAGTCACCAAAGCGCCGTGCAAACTCAGTGCGCTCAGTTTATCAGCAAAGTGCGTATTTGGGAACACCGTAGTGACGACTTGGTTCAACATTACTTGGCAACAGGAAAAGTGGGGCAAGTTGCACTGGTGCATTTGTGTCTCCCATAAAAGCAGCTTCACTTGAAATCACTTTGTGATTGTGCACGGGTAAAAACGTCCGCTGAAGTGTCAGATTCTTATTTAATTCTTCTGCTTTCTGTATCTTCTGCATTGCATTCAGGTCTTTCAGGTTACCGTGATGTTTTGTCTCATAGTGCCGTCTTAGATTAAATTCTGTAATTACAGCCACATTAGCTCCACAAATGAGACACACGGGCTTACCGACAATGTCAGTAAACATATACTCAGCCTCCCATCGGTTTTTAAAGGCTCTATTTTCAGAATCAACTTTTCTCTTAAGCATCGTGTGGGCTAGCTTCGCAATAACTTGCAGCATTATAAGCTAGACTTGATTAACGCGGTAAGTGTTCGGCAAGGCAGCTGAAGCGCTGCATTATGGGATCTGTTGTTTATTGTGTTACCAGCGCTTCATATACCCGGGCCATTAATAACAATAAAACAGTATATAAAATGATCTCGCGGGCCGGATATTATTACACGCCGGGCCGGATGTGGCCCGCGGCCCTTGAGTTTGACACATATGGACTAAATAGAACTTGAAAAGATATATTTTTTCAAATGTGATCACGCAATTCAGATAGAGTTGACGCGCACTACAGTACATCGAGCCCGCGTGCTATTGTGGTTTTGCCTGCGTGCCTCAATAAGTCATCCTCCCCTCGCTCTTACTTTTTTACCGTTCATCTAATGAATACACTGAGTATGGCTTTACCAAAACAATCATTGATGGCGAATAAAGTATCCATTATTCGAGTATGTAGATCGGGGTATATATATACATATATATATACCCGCGTATCGCAGCGGAGAAGTAGTGTGTTAAAGAAGCTATGAAAAAGAAAAGGGAACATTTTAAAAATAACGTAACATGACTGTCAATATACAGTAATTGTTTTGTGAGTGTTACTGAGTGTTGCTGTCATCAAGGATTTAATTATCATTATTTCTTTCAATCAGGTTCGTATTTGTAGGATGTGTTGTGTTCAAGTTACATTCCGTGTTTGTCAATCGTTGTAAAGATGACAGATTTCATTCATCGATTCGTTTCTTACTGCATCAATAAACAGCTCGTCTTCTTCTTTATCTGAGACCTGACACACTGCATACACGGGTTTATTTTTACACTGTCTTCCTTTAGCGGGACATTGACTTTTTCCACCGTGTGCTTTGTTTTCGCATTAGCTGCACTTATGAATATTCTTGTATTTATGAGACGCTTCATATTTTTTTGCTGCCTTTTCAATTGTGTAATTCGGTTTTTGTTCAGCGCTCTTTGGAACTGTTGCTTTTTGTCTGTGCACTGCGGCAGTTCACGTGAGCCGCTCGGTGTACATGCATCGAAGTTTCCCAGCTGTGCTGGTGCCATGTCGTGCTATGTCCATGGCTGTATTTAATGTTACCGAAGTCCTGGCACTTAAAACTTTCTCTCGCAGTTTCGCTGAGTTTGTGCCAAACACCACCCTGACCATCTCATCTTCCTCTGCATAAGCACAGTCCTTCACCCGTGAGTATTTAGTGGCAGTTTGCTATTGGATTGCCTCTGACGGACGGCCTTATATGGGCAGGCACTAAATTACAAACGCCAGCCGCAGCCTGTCTATGAACTTAATTTAAAGTTTAGGTTTACATCGTGCTTTGTTTCCGAAGTAGCAGAACTCATGAATATGGTTGTATATGTCACTCGCTCGCTTCTTATTGTTTTGCTGCCTTCTCAATTATATAATGCATGTTTTCATTAGTGCTTTTTGGGGCTCTTCCTGGTTTTCTACGTACTGTGTGATTACGTAGGAGGCGTGATGATGTCACACGAAACTCCGCCCCCACGGCTTTCAAGCTCATCTCCATTACAGTAAATGGAGAAAAACAGCTTCCAGTTATGACCATTACGCGTAGAATTTCGAAATGAAACCTGCCCAACTTTTGTAAGGAAGCTGTAAGGAATGAACCTGCCAAATTTCAGCCTTCCACCCACACGGGAAGTTGGAGAATTAGTGATGAGTCAGTGAGTGAATGAGTGAGTGAGTGAGTGAGTGAGTGAGTGAGTGAGTGAGGGCTTTGCCTTTTATTAGTATAGATAACAGTCGGTGTAAATTTATGGTACTTGTAAAGGTTAGCGTTTTTTTTTGTTTTTTATTATTCAGTTTTATTCTGTCAGCCACATTCACGCTCCCCCCAATCTGACACTGCTCTTTTCAAATAAAGACATGCTATAACAGAGGTGAACTCAAATGAGGATGAGGGTTCTACATCGGAGAAAGAGAATAGAAGCCTTCCCCGCAAGAAACGTCCAGTCACACATGAGAACAACGAAGCTGCACCAGGTGTAAAAGCGAGAGATGGCACCGTTTGGATGCAGCAAGACGTTGGGCATCATCCTGCCAGTCAATCTGCCTCACAAATGTCCTTCAACGAAACAGCAGGGCATGCCGAGCTCACCAAGGTATTGTGCAAAGTTCTGCTTGTGATTATGTTTTGTTATGGTCTTTATATGAAAAACATTTATATGTTACTTATATAAAACCCACATCAAATGTTATTTACCTATTTACCTTGATTTATTGATCTTCCTACAGCGTAAAGTCACAAGTAGACTGCAGAGTTTCCTGTGTTTGATCGACATAGGCATGCTGACAAAGTACATGTGCAATGCTACTTCAGTACGCGAATGGCTTTAGCTGCAGGAGGAAGCTCCTTTCGCACTTTACACAACTGTTGTTACGGTTCTACCTTTGTCCAGAAATGGCTCCATAAGCTTTATGACCACAGATTCAGAAAGTCTTTGCCCTGGGTTGTAACTCAAAACGCAGTTTCCCAACAAAACATTGCCAGATGTCCGAAATCACAGCAAATCTGTTGTTTTTCACACGTTCTGCATGGGTGTCTTGATAGCGGTCACGGGGCATCATATCTTTGATTGCCGGTAGAACACATAGTTCTGAGCAGGCATCAACCACAGCACCAACTGTGGCCATCACTGCTCTTGTGAAAAGAATGGAGATAAATGCCATCAACTAAGAGAGTGAGAGGCAAGTTTGTACCCCATGAACGTCACTGAAAGAATAAAAATGAATAATAAAAAAAAATGCTTTTACAAGTAGCCAAACTTTATACCGGGTGTTACAGACTCAAATCAAATGTATGTTCTTATTATATTCCAGTAATAATAATAATAGCACCTCACCACTCAAAACGTATAGCACCCAGACTTGAACCTGGAACCTTTTGGTTATAAGGGAGGAGTTTTTACCTCAGCACTATCCATGAATACATATCAACTTTCTGTCGATTGACATTTGAGCTTAGGTTTTTAACTCATTGACAGCAACATGTATATTGAATGGTTTTTTTTTTGGTTATACTCTTGAATAAAAGCGCATATTTATTTGATATTTGGACTAAAGTCTTCACACATTATACACTTCACATCACTATTAGTATGACATAGAAATAGTTTCTGTTTTAGGTATGTGTTCCGCATTTCTTGCCTCCCATTTCCTGTCATCCTACACTTACAGAGATCGTTGTAGACATGGAACACACATGAAATATATGTATTCCAAATAACGATGCACAGTTTTATTTACTCTATAAAACTCCAGGCACCTCACACCCAGATAAACAAACTTGAGCACTGAGAATTTTATGACTGACTTCAGCTCCATTGGGTCAGGGGGATAGGATAGCAGGCTGCTTGCTGCTTGTGCTGATCGACACATTTGCAAAACAAAAGATGCTGATCAGGAGAGGTGTGAAGGAATTTAAGGTGGCCTGGGATTACGAGTTTTTTTGTAGTTTTCAGGGATTCTAGTGTTAAAGATTCTCACATGGCTGTTCCCTTCCCCAGTATGGCATTTTCAGACCACCTCTGTATTATGCTTCTCCCAGCATACAGGTCACTGCTGAAATGATTCAGGCCAGTACAAAGAACCAACTCAGCATTGTAGGACTGCTTTGAGTGTACAGATTGGAAAATATTCAGAGAGGCAGCTAACTATGACCAGCATATTAATTTAAAGTATTATACTGACTCTGTGACTGGATACATAGGGAGGTGCATTGAGGATGTCACTACTGAAAAAAATAATCATTATACGTGCCATCCAGAAACCATGGCTGACAGCTGAGGTCCATGCACATATTACGTTCTTCCTTCTTACACATTTTTGGGACCTGCACGGTAGATACCTACTGTAGGAATTCAGTAATTTGAGGCAAATGAGCTTTCATAAATTGCATGGTGGTCCTTGATGAAACCTGGTTAAAATTAAGTATTAAAGCTATGCACAATCAAATCAATGCATGGCTACTATTGTGTATTTGGACATCTTCAGCTCTACATATACAATTACTTCTTTTATTTTTATTGTTCTGCCATCTTAAAATACATACTTCTTAGTCTTAAAATCAGAAATTTACTAGGAAAATCAAGGGTTTACCTGCATGACAAGCCATTCCTTGTTCTGGTCACGGTCAATCTCCATTGGGATATGGTTCATCTGGGTTACCCACACAAACCAGTTGCTCTCAAGAAATCTAAAAAGGGGAGAATGGGGCCAAAAGAGCATTCAGAGTTATGTTACTCCTTCATTTAAACTGTTGCTTTGCTAAAAAAAAATGAGGTAAGATAGTGAAAGTCTAATGTCTCCTGATTTTTTGTTTGCTTTTCAGCATACACTTGCTTGTGACTATTAAATATACTGGCATACTATTCAAAATGTAATAAGGAGGACAAACATCTTATTAGGCAAAATAAAATGCTGAATATATAACTTGTTGCTACAAATCAAGAAAACATCATATTTTTTATTTCTAAAATAAATTTGCTTGAGCTAAATAAATATACCATTCAAAGCTTAAGAGAAATGTTAATAATGATGCCACAACATATGTTAAGAAATAAACTTTCATTGTCACACTTGAAAGCAGCATACAATCTGAAAAATATATGAGTCTATCACATCAAGTTGATTTGCTGATCTTGTTCAATAGTAATTAACTACTGTAGTTGGTAAATGATGAAAATTCTAGCATCTTGAAAAACATGAGGTAATGAGGTAACAATGCAGGTAATTTGTTAAGTGAAGAAAAAGAAAAAAATGTGTTTCCTATAATATGTCAGCATGAATTTCAGTTTTATCACTGATGGTTACACTTAAATGCTATACATTTATAACAGACTACAAAAGTTTGGAACTATTTTCTGTGCATCACCCTGGATAACAGTTTTCATAGTGAGTATCATGCAGTTTCATTTATAATCACTCATGATATGAACTGTTTATTCTGTTATTAATATTTTTTAACAATTCAGGCTTGTAGAAAAATGACCTACATGTGCATTATTGGAATCCATTTAATTTCCAGTTGGAGTTTTACTGAACAGTCAGCATGGGTTCAAATGAGGAAGGTGTTGTTTTACTAACATGTTGGAATTCTACAACGAAACAACAAAACAACGTGATCAAAGTGGAGCTTATGATATCATTTATCTAGACTTTCAGAAAGCATTTGACAAGGTCCCACATAAGAGGCTGGGCATCAAACTAAATGAGTTGGGAGTTCAGGGTGTAGTGTGTAGATTGGTACAGAATTGCCTAAAACACAGGAAGCAGAGGGTGTTTGTGGGAGGAACCTTATCAGAATAGGGTAAAGTTAAGAATGGTATCCCACAGGGGTCAATACTAGGGCTGCTGCTATTTACTTTATGTACTTTTACTCTATGTAAGTGAGGGAAGGTGGGGAGAAGTTATAAAGTATAATACCTTATAAACAGTGGCAGGTCTATGGGTTTTGAGGCATTCTGACAAAGGCTACACATTAATAATACAAATGGGGAAAGTAGAGTAATATAGAACTCTACAAAGACAAAACACAAAGAAGCAAAAAAATTCACAAATAAATTAGAAAGGGTAGAGATATATATTGATACCTGACAAGAAAGAACAAAGTCAGCAGTGCTGGAAGTCCAAGCATTGGCAAGTAGATCCAGGTGAAACGTATGTAGAAGCTAAGCATCCAAATCAGGTCCTAAAAAAAAAAAAAAAAAAAGGAAAGAAAAAAAAACTCATCAAACTTTCTTTGCTCTAACTGATAGCCAGGTTGAGCTGCTTGTCTGCAAATTGTAGTAGTTAGTATAAGAGCAATATAAAAGAATGTAGTCACTTGTGGGTGAGGTGTCTTGTGGGCATGACACCGCCATATTTCAAAGTTGTTGTATATGTTGTAAAAAATCCACAAGTCAAACAAAAGCAATGATGGTATTTTTACATTCCCAAGGGATTTCATTCAAATAACTCATTTCTAATACATTTTAATGCATTTCTGTATTATCGTGATGTTTGTGAGTCTTACTATTTATTGGGTTCATTTATTCTCGCCCTTGACAATTAATACACACACACACACATACACAGAGCGATCCTATCCAGACGAAGTCTTGAGTGGTGGAAGTTGCCCGTCATTCCACAATATTCCACATAGGACACAGCTTCTCACACATGCATATAGATATCCTAGCCAGACAAAGTCTCAAGTGGGCCAATTGCCAGTCAATGCAATATTCTGCATACAATCCTCTACACAGAGATTCAGTATCACCAGCTGTAACAAACATGCATGTGTCACCACGATACACTTAACAGGGCAACTCTTTTGGTTACATGCTATTTACTAACCAAACTACGTCTTGCTTCCACTGCAACAGTTGTTCTAATTATTAAAGAGTGATCTCAATAGCCTTGATAAATCCTGTGAATATGACAGTAGCAATTTAACTAACATTTGGTACCCATTTATTATTTAAATCAAGACAAAGTATAGAAAATATGAAAGCAATGGTATTTATTAATGTGGAGTTTGCATTTTTTCCCCGTGTCTGCGTGGGTTTCCTCCGGGTGCTCTGCTTTCCTCCCACAGTACAAAGACATGCAGGTTAGGTGCATTTGCGATCCTAAATTGTCCCTAGTGTGTGCTTGGTGTGTGGGTGTGTGTGTGCCCTGCGGTGGGCTGGTGACCTGCCCGGGGCTTGTTCCTGCTTTGCGCCCTGTGCTGGCTGGGATTATCTTCAGCAGACCCCTGTGACCCTGTGTTAGGATATAGCGGGTTGGATAATGACTGACTGATTATTTATTAATGTGTAAAAATACCAAATAGAAGAAAATATAAAATAAAATAGATAGTGTATCTGTCTATAAAGTCTAAATGATTACTGAAAATCAGAAGTGTCAGTGAGTTAATGTCCTGGGCCATTTTTAGTTTAACAATCTGCATTGTTCATAGTTACATTTTCTGACATCCAAATCAGATGATGTTGTGTATCTTGATCTCTGATGTAGCCCTTCTGTCACTGTTATTTTTCCTCTTCTTTTCTCTTTTTCTTAAGTCCATCAGAAGAGCCACATTAAATTTAAAATTCACATGTGGGATTTTTGGACCTATGACATTGCACATATTTGATTGGCTAACTTGTCCTTATGAAAAATGATTCTGATCAAAGAGTTTGATTTTTTAAGTACCTCCCCACTCCTTCCTTTCCTAAGCTTTTGACTAATTTGGTAATTCCTAGTCCTGCTGCATCCATCTGCTCACAGGTTATAAATGAATTAAAACAGGTTCTGTGGTATGTACTTATTTCCTTTCCCAGATAATAAAGTAATTGAAAAACATCCTGAATAGAACAAATGCATACATTACTAGTACAATACAAAAGGATGCTTGCAATGCCTGTAATTAAAGTCCTGTAAATTCCTGATGATTCTTTTGAGCAAAATAAATAAAATTTATATAAAAAGTTTGAGAATGAAAATGTCTTCTCACCTAGTTTGTTTCAAGCTGAACACATGGCAATGCCCTTCCAGATCTCATTGTTTTTAAAAATAAATACAAAATAATAAAACATACATATAAAAAGGTATTGATGCTTTAAGTAACAGTGTTTGAAAACACAAAAATGTACACCAAAAGCAATTATACTTGCAAGGGGTTTCACTTAAAAGACATACTGATTCAGTCTCAAAATAAGTATATTCCAAAAACAAACAATAAAATAAAAGAAAGAATACAAGAAAATAAAGAAACAGCTTAATAATTTAGACTTAGATGAATACCATGCTCTACAGAAAGAGATAAAAAAAAGCTTTTGAGAGGCCAAAAGAGAAAAAAAGAAGGAATTGCTAGTGAAGCCAAAACATGCAGTACATAATTTTTTGAATATGACTTCAGTAAAAGACAGTAAAAGAGAATTTCAGAAATCTTAGAGATGAACAAGAAGAAATAATTGAAAATGAAAAGGAAATCACAAATTAACTAGATAAAAATTTCATTGAAACATCTGTAAAGGAATAAGCAAACTGAATACCTCAGACAGAAGTAAAAACATGCTGAGTTCACAGATTTTAAAATAGAAAAGTCAGATGTGCTTCAGGCCTTTGATATTCTGAAGACTAATAAAACCTATCTTAAGCAGTCACTTCAGAGAGGAGAAGTACGTGCTGACTGGAAAGCTGCAAAACTGGCTCCAGTCTCCTGCTAATAATTACAGACCAATAAGTATTACATTTATACCATGTAAGAGTGTGGAAACTATAACACGTATTTGAGGAGGATTTTGCATGAGGACTTTTATTTCCATTCATACAAAATGATGGTAGCGTAGGAACTCACTGACAGAGACTGGGATAGCTGTAGAGAGTTGTATGCAAACATTCTTCAAACCATTCATCAAGATGCCATCATCATGTGCAGCGACAAGGTACATTTCTGTTTGAATGGTTGCGTAAATAAGCAAAACTTTCGCTATTGGGCTAAAACCAACCCTCTTAAACTTCATCAGAGACTCTGCACAGTGAGCGTGTTACAGTTTGGTGTACCATTGCAGAATTTGGCATTGTAGGACCTTACTTTTTTGAGGAGGGGGGAGCAACTTCATCAAAAACAAAAACAGAATACGCCTTACTGATGCACATCCACAAGACTCACTAAGAGTTGCAGTGTCAATTCATACCCCATATTACAGTACACTAGTGAGCAGCAAGCAATGCCAGGCTTCCCACTAACAGACATTTACAGAGAAAGAAAAAGATAACAGATGTTTTCACTGAAACACCATGGCAATGTTAAACTCAAATATTGTGCAAAAATTTGAAAAATAATGTGTTTAAAAAGTGTAACTGATGAGATTTGTTTAAAATGCAACAAATTTGGTGATTAGTACAAATGTGATAGGATTTGTTCTAAAATGTGAAAGAGTTGATGTTTTTGAAATCTTACATGGGGCAGAGTTAGGGTTTGGTTTGTTCACAAATGCTACAAAGGTAGTACAAACAGGACATTTCATATGAATATTCATTATCATTGTTTTTATTATTATTATCTTTAAAGGTGAATCATGCAAATTTATTTTATTCAGGAAGTTTGCATCAAACAACTAGCTCTTCGTATTACTCCGTACCCTTGAAGTAGCTCTCAGTTTCAAAAAGGTTGGTGACCCCTGATCTATAGCATCATTCTGTTCCCCTGATTACATGCATCTAATTATTCACTAAAAAATCTGATATGTTGTTCTCTCATGGATTTTTGCTCACTATTACAGCAAGATTCCAAAGTGGAGAGTTTAGGGAGGATGAGATCTTGAACCTTGTTTGCTAATTTTTGTTTTTTATGTTTACTAATTATTGGTAAGGATGGAAATTTAATTATATTCAGTGTGTTACTGCAGTCTAAGTATTTAATAAGCTTGGCATTCTTATAAATTGCCTTGTTATGAAAGAAAATTATTCAAATTAAACCAAAAGCAGAGAATACCAGCAGATGATGAACCTAGGTTGCCCTGGCAGGTGGATCAAGGTATAGTTCACTCAAGAGACAGCCACCAGAAGAAATGAAATTCAGAAATATAACATTATCTTAAAGTTATCACACTCTGGCATTTGACACCCCACATCCACTGGATCCAGGACACAACGGAGCACCACAAATCTTGCTGACCTGCTTAACCCTGCTACTTTTGAATTGCTGCTCTCTGTAACCTTCCACACTACAATTTTTACACACTTCTGCATACACTTATGATGTGGTGGCACAGTAAATGGAACGTCCTTTCCACAGTGCAATTTTGTGATTTTACAATTCATTTTGAAGGCAGCCTGACTCCTTTAAGACATCACAAAATTGCTTAATAAACTAATGATGGAGCCCAGGATGACAGCCGCAGTAGTTTGGTGCTCTAGCTTCTGTTATTATTTTTATGTTAAATTCGTTGTCACCATGCAAAGTCATATAACATATACATAGGAAGAACTTCTGAATATTAGCCACCTGACATTATACTACATCCGTGGATCTTATAACTTTGTTAATCACAGGTGCTCATGCTGCTAAACAGGTAGCCCTATGGTGGAGGACCAGAGGCAAAACAGTTGGAGTCCTGGTTTGATTCAGGAAGCAAGGACTATGGCAACCACTACCTGGAATATGTCTATCTAACATGTACTTGATAGCAAACAAAGTTGAACAAGTGCAGTACTAAAACTGCCTTTTCTTTATTATCTGCTCTGTGCTTCACTGAAACAAGGCTGTATGACTCTTTTCCTGACACTGCATTGGACTTACCCGACTTAAATCAGTACTGAGGGAACTGCATTACTGAACTTTAAAGGGCAGAGGAGTGCATTTCTACATGAATCAAGGCTGCTGTAATGATGTGACAGATCTTTTTAAATCATGCTCTCCCAATGTACAATTGCTTATTTTGAACCGTAAGCGGTTTTATTTACCAGGCTAGTTCTCCTCAGTGATTCTGGCCATTGTTTACATTTGCCCTTACATGTGATGTAATCACTGAAATTGGAAAAGACAACCTAGAATTGCAAAATCACTGTTTTGGGTGATTTTAACCATGTAAATTTTAACCAGGTCCTTTCTAAATATCAATGGTACATAAAATGCCAGCGATCAAATATTATAGATCACTGCTATGCAGCTATTAAGGATACTTATCATGCCTTCTCCTGTGGCCCCTTTGGTAATTCTGACCATTTTATGATTGACCTTATTCCTGCTTACAAAAAAAAAAGCTGAAAACTGTAAAGCCAGTCAAAAGAATAGTTAAAAAGTGTACAGGCAAGGCAATAGAGGAGCTTCAGGTCTGCTTTACCTGTACAGACAGTAGTGCCTTCAAAATTGCCATCTTCAACAAAAACAAATACACTGATGTTGTAACTTCATGTATTGGTTTTTGTGAAGAAGTTTGCATTCTAACAAAAGCAATTGTGAAGTTTAGCAATGATAAGCCTTGGTTCACCCCAGAGCTCAGATGACTGTGCCAGGATGAAAAGTGAGCTTTCAGATCTGGCAGTCATGAGGAATATAGAAAAGCTAAGTATATTGTGGAGAAGGTAATTAAAGGTGACACAAGAAAGTACTGCAGGATAAGCTGCAGAAACAATTTTTTGCAAATTACACTACATCAGTTAGGAAATGCCTTAAACAGGTCACTAACTACTAGAAAAAAAATCAAACAGCTCTGTTAATACCAGTCTTGCTAATCAGTTAAATCCGTTTTATGGTCGCTACCTGATGGTCTCACTGTCACTATTCTACACTCCTCTGCTTCTCAGCTTCACCCTACAGTCATTACTGCAAAAAATGTGTGCCGCTTATTCAAAAAGCAAAATATTAAAAAAAGCAGCAGGCCCAGACATTATTTACCCTTTCAAGCTCAGGCACTGTGCAGACCAGTTGTCTACAGTATTTTCAGACATTTTTAACTAATCTCTAGATCTGTGCACTGTTCCTGCCTCCTCCAAGACCTCCACCATCATTCCAGTAGCAAAAAAAAATCTAATTTCACAAGCTCAAATGATTACAGACCAATACCTTGACCCACTGTTGTAATAGAAACCTTTGAACGCCTTATTTTGAATTAACTCAAGAATGCTACAAAAAACTTGTTGGATCCATTTTATTTTGCATACAGAGCCAACTGGTCTGTGGATGATTCAGTGAATTTAGTTATGAGCTTTATATACTAACACCTTGATAAGCCAGGGACATGTATGAGGATATTGTTTGTGGACTTTAGCTCTGCTTTCCATACACTCATCTCAGAGCTCCTAGATGAGGAACTCAGCCAGTCTAATCTGCCACTTCAATCTGTCATTGAATTACATACTTTCTTACAGAAATGGAAACAGTGTGTGCGGTCGGGCACATACATACATGACTAACCCATTAACCCTTAGTACTGGTGCACCTCAGGGATGTCTCCTTAACCCACTACTCACTATATACAAATGACTGTATCTGTAGCATCATCTGTCAGACATCTTAAATTTGCAGATGACATCACACTAATAGGCCTCATTTTAAATAATAAGTCCATATACAGACAATAAGTGAAACATCTGACATTGTGGTGTAACCATAATAATTTGGACCATAACATTCAAAAAACTCAGGAAATTATCATAAATTTCAGGAAATAGTCTCCTGCTCACCTATCACTTGCTTTAAATGGCTCAGCTGTCAGGATGACAGAGTCATTTAAGTTTCTGGGCACTGTCCCATCATAGAACCTTAAGTGAGACAATAACATCACATGTATTATGAAGACAGCCCTTCAGGGAATATTCTTTTTGTGTCAGCTGGGGAAATTCAGTCTCCCTCAACCAATATTAGTCCAATTCAACACAACCTATATTGAGTTCATTCTGACCTCATCAGTCACAATCTGGTTTGGCGTTGCCCCTGTTCATGCTAAAGCTAATCTGCAATGCATCGTCAGAACCTGTGAAGAGATTTTGGCTGTAACTTACTTCACATTCAAGTCCTGTACAAGTCCAGGGTAAGGAAGTGAGCTGCAATGATCATTGCTGATCCGACTCAACCAGGAAATCACCTATTCCAAAGACTACCCTACACCAAATGCCTTTGTGCAGTGAAAACTAAAACAACACCTTAACAGTTTTTTTTCCCACAAGCAGTTATTCTGACTAATGAGGTCTGAGCTTCTACTCAGTATCTGTGTTTACCTGCACACTAAACTAACTTAGACTTTTTAATCCTACCTTATTTATTTTTTGTATTGTCCTTGTATGCTGCATGTTTTATCATTTAATATTTTATTAATTATATTTACCTCTCGTATTCTGTGTTATCCTTATATGTTGCCCTAATAGTATCAGTACAAATTCCTAGATCACATTAGTGTACCTGACCAATAAAGTGAACTCTGACATAAAGCTGACATAAAGAAGCACTTAAAGCTGTTCAGAGAAAAGCAACCAAATGCATCCTAGGAATTAAGTACATGTTGTACTCTGGCAGAATTAAACCTGTTCAGTTTTGAGCAGAGGAGAACACATTGGGGCCTAATCCAGATTTTCAAAAGTCTTAAAGGTATTGAAAAAGTAAAACAGCAAAATTCTTTCAACCTAACAATGAACCACATACTCAAGGACACCAGTGAAAGTTAAGGGTAAGGGCATTTAGGACTGAAGTCAGAAAACACTTTATTATGCAAATAAGTTGTGGGAATTTGGAACAAATATCCGATCTATGTAACTGAAGCAGAAACCTTGACAGCCTTTAAGAAGTATCTGAATGAGACATTGGGATAGCTTGGATCTTAGCTAAACAAACAAGCTTGATAGACTAGATGATCGGGCGGACGTGGAGATAGCAGATGACATCATCCATTCCGCTGTTGCTAAATTACAAACACAGCACCCCAAGGCGCTTGTGCTAATCGCTAGTGACTTTAACCATGTGATGCTGGACAAAACATTACCTGCCTTCTCCCAGTATGTGGATTGTAACACCTGGGGAAATAGGACAATTGACCTACTGTATGCAAACGTTAAAGACGCATACAGCACCACCCTGCTGCCTGCGCTTGGGAAAGCAGATCATAACCTGGTTCTGCTTCAGCCTCACTACAAACCAAAAGTGAGGGAGCTACCTACAACCACACGCTCATTTAGGAAGTAATCCCCTGAGGCAGAGCAGGCTCTGAGAGACTGCTTTGGAACTATAGACTGGGATATCCTGCAGGGATCATATAGTGAGAACATTGAGGAGGTTGTTGACTGCACTACTGACTGCATCAACTTCTGTGTGGACATTGTAGTTCCAGTAAGAACAGTGCGCTGCTATGCTAACAACAAGCCATGGATTACAAGTGACATCAAGGGCATTTTGAACCAGAAGAAAAGGGCTTTTAAAGGCGGAGATCAGCATTAACTCAAGCGCATGCAGAAGGAACTCCGAGTCCAGCTCAGGGTGGCGAAGGAGTAGTACAGGAGAAAGCTGGAGCAGAAGTTGCAGAATAACAGCATGAAGGAAGTGTGGGATGGGATAAAGATCATCTCTGGCTGCAGCTCGAAGCGGGGTGCCACCATCGACAGAGACATAGAAAGAGCAAACCAAATGAACAACTTCTTTAACAGGTTTGACCACTCTAACCCACTCTCACCTTGGAGTACTGCACCCTTCACCCATCCTTCTGCTGATACCAGCATAGGAGAGACTGCTGAAGGCCTGTGCACTGGAGCTGGGGAGTCCTCTACAGCACATCTTCAACCTGAGCCTGGAACAGGGGAGAGTCATCGAGGCTTTGGAAAACATCTTGCATCACCCCAGTCCCAAAGGTATAGAGTTCTAGTGAGCTGAATAACTTCCGGCCTGTTGCTCTGATGTCACATATGATGAAGACCATGGAGCGGCTGCTGCTTCACCACCTGAGGCCACAGATCCACCACACCCTCGACCCTCTGCAGTTCGCATACCAGGAGAAGGTGGGAGCACAGGATGCCATGATCTATATGCTACACCGATCCCTCTCCCACTTGGACAGAGGCAGTGGTGCTGTAAGAATTATGTTCCTGGATTTCTCTAGCACCTTCAACACCATCCAACCTCTGCTCCTTAGGGACAAGCTGACAGAGATGGGAGTAGATTCATACCTGGTGGCATGGATTGTGAACTGTCTTACAGACAGACCTCAGTATGTGCGTCTCGGGAACTGCAGGTCTGACATTGTCGTCAGCAGCACAGGAGCGCTGCAGGGGACTGTGCTTTCTCCAGTCCTGTTCAGCCTATATACATCGGACTTCCAATACAGCTTGGAGTCCTGCCACATGCAAAAGTTCGCCGACAACACTGCTGTCGTGGGCAGTATCAGGAGTGGGCAGGAGGAGGAGCATAGGAACCTAATCAAGGACTTTGTTAAATGGTGCGACACAAACCACCTACAACTGAACACCAGCAAAACCAAGGAGCTGGTGGTGGATTTTAGAAGACCCAGGCTCTTCCTGGACCCCGTGATTATCAAAGGTGACTGCGTGCAGAGGGTACAGACCTATAAATACCTGGGAGTGCAGCTGGATGATAAATTGGACTGGACTGCCAATATTGATGCTCTGTGCAAGAGAGGAAAGAGCCGGTGTCACACACGTGCGCATGGGAGGCAGCTAAAGGGCTTGAGTGAAGGCAGTTCTGAGGCATGCCGGGATGTGGCAGAGTGCAC
>JANRMT010062854.1:138330280-138342261 GCA_026402145.1 Polypterus bichir lapradei
AGAGGTAGATAGGACGAAGGTGATTAGTCTTTATTATTTTGGAGGTGACCCCGTGACCCAGACAACGGGCGGCTGTAGGGCACCGTTTATATCGCGGCATATTGAATAAAAAGCCAGTCGGCATTTGAAAGACTTCCCCGGACAAGCGGCTCCTGAGTGTGTTTATTCGACGGGATGTCACAATATATATATACCTATATATTTATTGTTGATTTCTATGTGTGAACTTTACTTGTGTTGTAACTCAGACAAATTTAGTTAAGTTGAACTGTGATAATATCCCATAAGCGGTGTGTTTAAATAAATGTGTTTTATTTTATTTTTTTTTGTTTGTTTGTTTGTTATTTTCTATCCATGATTGTGTGAAGTGCTTACATGGTGTTTGCATTCAAATCTATACTAATAAAAGGCAAAGCCCTCACTCACTCACTCACTCACTCACTCACTCACTCACTCACTCACTGACTGACTGACTCATCACTAATTCTCCAACTTCCCGTGTAGATAGCAGGCTGAAATTTGGCAGGCTTATTCCTTACAGCTCACTTACAAAAGTTAAGCAGGTTTCATTTCGAAATTCTACACGTAACGGTCATAACGGTCGATAACGGTCGACAACGTCCGCCATGTTGAACTTTCTTATTTATGGCACCATCTTCACGAAATTTGGTAGGCGGCTTCCCTGCGCTAACCGAAACCGATGTATGTACTTATTTCGATGGTATGACGCCACTGTCGGCCGCCATATTGAACTTTCCAACGTCACTAATTTTCCAACTTCCCGTGTAGGTAGAAGGCTGACCCCATCTTCACGAAATTTGGTAGGTGGCTTCCCTGCGCTGACCAAAACCGATGTACGTACTTATTTCGGTGGTATGACGCCACTGTCAGCCGCCATTTTGAATTTTCCAAACATCATTAATTCTCCAACTTCCCGTGTAGGTAGAAGGCTAAAATTTGGCAGGGGCATTCCTTACAGCTTACTTACAAAAGTTAAGCAGGTTTCATTTCGAAATTCTACGCGTAACGGTCAACAATGTCCGCCAAGTTGAACTTTCTTATTCATGGCCCCATCTTCACGAAATTTGGTAGGTGGCTTCCCTGCGCTAACCGAAACCAATGTACATACTTATTTCGGTGGTATGACGCCACTGTCAGCCGCCATATTGAACTTTCCAATATCACTAATTCTCCAACTTCCCATCTATGTAGAAGGCTGAAATTTGGCAGGCTCATTCCTTACAGCTTACTTACAAAAGTTAAGCAGGCTTCATTTCGAAATTCTACACGTAACGGTCGATAACGGTCAACAACGTCCGCCATGTTGAACTTTCTTATTTATGGCCCCATCTTCACGAAATTTGGTAGGCGGATTCCCTGCGCTAACCGAAACTGACGTATGTACTTATTTCGATGGTATGACGCCACTGTCGGCCGCCATATTGAACTTTCCAACATCACTAATTTTCACAATGTCCGCCATGTTGAACTTTCTTATTCGTGGCCCCATCTTCACGAAATTTGGTAGGCGGCTCCCCTGCGCTAACCGAAACCAATGTACATACTTATTTCGGTGGTATGACGCCACTGTCAGCCGCCATATTGAACTTTACAACGTCACTAATTCTCCAAATTCCCGTGTAGGTAGAACGCTGAAATTTGGCAGGCTCATTCCTTACAGCTTACTTACAAAAGTTAAGCAGGTTTCATTTCGAAATTCTACACATAACGGTCATAACAGTCGATAACGGTCAACAACGTCCGCCATGTTGAACTTTCTTATTTATGGCCCCATCTTCACAAAATTTGGTAGGCGGCTTCCCTGTGCTAACCGAAACCGATGTACGTACTTATTTCGATGGTATGACGCCACTGTCGGCCACCATATTGAACTTTCCAACGTCACTAATTTTCCAACTTCCCGTGTAGGTAGAAGCCTGACCCCATCTTCAAGAAATTTGGTAGGTGGCTTCCCTCTGTTAACCAAAACCGATGTACGTACTTATTTCGGTGGTATGACGCCACTGTCGGCCGCCATATTGAATTTTCCAAACATCACTAATTCTCCAACTTCCCGTGTAGGTAGAAGGCTGAAATTTGGCAGGGTCATTCCTTACAGCTTACTTACAAAAGTTAAGCAGGTTTCATTTCGAAATTCTACGCGTAACGGTCATAACAATCAACAGCGTCCGCCATCTTGAACTTTCTTATTCATGGCCCCATCTTCACGAAATTTGGTAGGCGGCTTCCCTGCGTTAACCGAAACCAATGTACGTACTTATTTCGGTGGTGTGACGCCACTGTCAGCTGCCATATTGAACTTTCCAACGTCACTAACTCTCCAACTTCCCGTGTAGGTAGAAGGCTGGAATTTGGTACTTATTTCGGTGATATGATGCCACTGTCGGCCGTCATATTGAACTTTTCAACGGTCTTTGTTACTTATGGGCCCATCTTCAAGAAATTTGGTACACGGGTTCCCAACGCTAACTGAATCCTACTTACGTACATATATGCGTCCATAGCCTGCAGCTCGGTCACCGTGTGAGGCGGCGTTGGGTCCCCCATCCCAATGCCTCCCACGTTGTTGGCTGCCTGCCTATATAAGGCCGTCTGTCGCTCCAGTCTCTACATTCCCTTCCTTGCTTCGCCACGGTATTCACGTCTCCCTGCTGATAACTACAGCCTTTTTATTTAATCCACGGCTTCTCCGCTGTTTTATTGTTCATTTATTACGATTATAGTTATTGTGTAGGTATTTTAGACTTACTTTACATTGTTCAGGTACCCATTTCCTTTATCATTCCAACCGTACCCCCATTAACATGTCTATCGAGGTGATCACCATCGATCAAACAACTGTCACTTACCAAGTGGTTTCCATGCCCGGAGATGGCACCTGCCTTTTCCATTCTATTTGTTACATATTGCACGGCCATATCTGGCTCACTCTTGATATCCGGAGGAACATTGTGTCTTATGTATTGAATGACTGGGACAGGTTCAAGGTGTGGACTGATGACGGTACAGGAGATAATTATACTACACAGGAGCACAAGAAGAGTGAAATGCTTAAGTGTACCGAAATGGCCAAATATTTTACACCTTTGGACAACCGCCAATGCCTCTTAAACATCTTAGATTCACAGGTGACGATTTCAGTAGTGGACACTTTGATGTTTAGAAATGTTTAAACTCTCAAAAGCTGGATGTGAAGTTATCAATCAAACTGGTTGTATACTTACAACGCTTGACAGATGCCGAATGTCTCTTCAACACAAGTCCTACAAATACTGTCGTAATTGAAACAAACCATGAAACTCAAACCGATTATGACAGCAGCAATCCAAGCTGTGAGATTTGAAACAAGATTACTGTTCACATGGCCAACTGTACGTTGCATGCTCAAGAGTAAGCTCAGCGCACAGCTACAGCTTGGTCATATTACAACTGGAGGGCCGAACTGACAACGTGGCATACAAAGAGATCCTTAACAAATAATTATTGGTATATTTTCCCTCAGTTTTAAAAAGGTTTAATTGTCTTCTTAATAAAAATTTTAAGGCAGTACTTCGCCGCTGCGAAGCGCGGGTATTTTGCTAGTAATTAATAAAAGGGAGTGAGTGTTTACAAATCATTACTTTGAAACAGTGTAACAATTATAAATAATAATTGTTTTCATTGGACCCATTGGTTTTTAAAATTTATTGGGAGATGTTTAATGTAGGTCCCACCAGTGAAATTTCATCCTATGTCATAGGTAATGTGCCAGTTAAATGGTGGGAGGGCTGCAAAAGCTTATTAGGGTACAGAGAAAAGAAAAAAATACACACACAGTAGGAAAAAAGCTCGAAATGTCAACTTTAATCTCGAAATTTCCACTTTAATCACGTAGTTTATTTTGTCATTAAAATAGAACATCATAAACTTCATCTTTAAATCGTTTAATTTACAAATACCATTGTAACCATTGTAGCACATTAAATGCTTTGTTTTGTGTATGTTCTTCTATGTGCTCTATTTGTGTGAATCACTATATGCTTCTTAAACGGACTTTCTCTTCCTCTGGCAGGACACAGAATCCACTACATTCGTAATATTACAGCTCTCTGAATAATTAAAATACTGACATGTATTATTGATATAATTTTCAGGATGATAGGTGTTAAAGCATGTTATTAAACATGAGAACACGGTGGCACAGTGATAGTGACGAGCTGGCACCCTGTCCAGAGATTGTTCCTGCCTTCCGCAAGATGCTTGCTGTGTCATGCATGACCTTCGATTAAATAATTTATTGCAGCAGTACTGTCTCTTTCAAACATACTAACCCCCAATTCCTGTCCTTCCTTTTCTTTCTCTATGTTACCAATCGCCACGCAATCAGCTGTGTAATGGATGTTAAGCCATCTGTAAGCTTAGAACGCTGATTCTTCAAAACTTTTAAGGCACACTGAAATATCTTCATAGTACATGTTTAATTATTCCATCCATCTATCCATCCAGGGTCACACCAGTCCCAGCAAGCATACAGCGCGAGGCAGGAACAATCTCTGATCGGGGCACCCGATCGTCGCTAGCACTGCGCCACTGTGTCCTCATATGTTTAATTATTAACAATATAGATTATTTAAATGATGTTAACATTTTATCTGTATAATGTAATAAACATATTTTGCTGAATTTCATCTTAAAAATGATGTTTTCATAATATGTAAATACACTCTTTATAAAGTGGCTCAGGTTGTGCAATATTCAAACTGTGTCGTAAGTTTACAGTGAGGTGATTTTACTGATAAGTAAAAACAGTTCTACAAGGAGCACTTGATGGACTGATTGAGCGCGTTTATAGTTCTTGGAATGAAACTGTTTCTGAACCACGAGGTCCATAAGGAAAGGCTATGAAGTGTTTGCCGTTTGAGAGCAGTTCAATAGACAGTGCACATGGCTGAGGCAGCGTGTGCTTGATGCTGTATACCGATAATTCTCTTTCTGATCAGCTGCTGTAGAGCTGTGATTTCACACTCAGATACAGTGGGATAAATACTCTGAGTGGTGCATTGAGAGAAACAACGCTAAAGCAGCTATGGTATTTGGAATAATTTGGCCATTCGGTGGACCATTATATTGTTACAGGTTAATTACAATCAGATGCCATAAACTAATAAACAATATGCAGTTAATTTGAGTGTATTTTATAAAGCCACGTCAGGGATATGGCTGTAAAAAAGAAAGGGAAACCACACTGCAACAAAAGCACTGCTTTGATGCTGGGTGCCACCAGTTTGCAAAACCGAGCAGAGAACTTGCGTATGACAATCATTTAGCTGTCGTGAAAATGTGCATGGCTTTACATCAAGTTTAGGTTTTACACATCGTAATGTGAGCGTGGAAATGGGCTTATGCAACATTTTTGTGCATATGCACTGTTTATACATGAGGCCCCGGTGTGCATCAAAAAATAGATTCTATAAGAATAAGTTCCAAAACATACGTAAACCTTTTGTTATTCTATCCCAATAATAATTTATGTAATTTTTAATTTGAATTATAGTTGACTTTTTGCTGCATAGTCTATGTTGTAAATTAAGGTTCCACATTTCCTATTTACCGAATAAGTGTAATATTACTGATTTAAGTCATCAATAGAATAAAAACATAACTTTTATAGGCTATACTAGGGGGTTCGCCCCATGCTCACTTTTCTCGCCAACCCCCCAGCCTGCGCTACACACCAGCCACTTCGCGTCTCTGCCGCTCCTGTTGTGAAAAGAGGGGATGAACACACCCCAGGAAGATACAGTCGCTCCTCCGAAAACCCCTCTTAAATGGTGATACAATGGAAAACAAATAAATTTTTTTTTAAACCTCCTCTTTGCTCGATCAGCTGCTGACTTGCTGCTGCTGCTGCTGCCGTGCCGCGTGATCTGCATCTCGTATGGCGCTTTGAAAATTTAAAAGCATGTACGACAGCTGTCCTACTCTTTGTCTTTTATTTCCAGCCCTGGGCGTGGTTAATTCTCTTGGCACAAAGTCTCGTCTTATTGATATTTTTTTGTTTATAATTTAAAAATGGAATAAGAATGTGAAAATCTAACAACATCACATTAAAGTTTGATAAATTCAGAAAAAAATAATACCAAACATACATATGTAGGTTTTAAAATAAGCCTGATTTACAGTGTGACAAAAAAAATGACATCACATAAAATCATTGCACAAAATCGTTGCACTTTTAGGCTTAGGATTTTAAATATACAGAGTAGATTTAGATCTCATATTTAGCGACAACCCGGCTAAAGACTTTAGTCCATAAGAATCAGAAGAAGAAAGTAGGGGAGGGGAAAGATAAGGTTAAGTTAAAGGTTAAGAGTGGAGACAATGAATGTTGGGACAATGACTTAGAAAGGAAGAAAGTTGACAGATTTGATGGAAAAAAGGAAAGTAGGAGTTTTACATGTGCAGGAAACTAAATGGAAGGGGAATAAGGCAAGACAATTAGGAGGAGGCTAGAAGTTCTGGTACAGTGGAGCAAATAAGCAAGGGAGAAACGATGTAGGTATAGTAGTATGCAAAGAACTAAAAGATAGTCTTGGCAATGTGAATAGAAGGAATAGTAGGGTGATGACTATCAAGCTGGATCTTGGCAAGACTGTAGTTAATGTCAATTGTGAATATACTCCTCAAGTGGGCTTTGAGGAAGTGGAGAACTTTTACTGGGTACAAATGGATGAAGAGCTTAGGGTGATACAAGAAGGAGAAATGGTGATTGTTGGTGGGTATCTAAAAGGGCATGTGGGAAAGAGTAGAGAGAGAATAGAGGAGGTACATGGAGAGTGAGATGTAGGAGACAGAAATTGGAATGGGAGAGGATACTAGATTTTGCCATGGCATCTAATTTGGAAATAGTTAACTAATTTTTTAAAAAGAAAGTAAATCAACTTGTGACTTACAGTAACGGAGAAAGGCAAAGCCAAATGGGTTTTCTAATGTATAGAAGATTTCTTTTGAAAGAGATAAATAATTGTAAGGTAATGAATGGGCAAAATGTGACAGTGCAGCATAAAGTGGTTTTGATGGAATGGGAGATCAGAATCAGCAGGATACTAAAACCAGAGCAAGCAGCAAAAAGGATAAAGTGATAAAGATTAAAAGAGGAAGGACTTAAAAACAGGTTTAGGGAGAAAGTTTTAAATAGTGTGAAGGAATAGTGGAAGAAGAATAGCAAGGTTGAATTAGGAGTGGGTGAAGAAGTGTTGGGTAGGACGACAGGAAGGAGCCCACCTGGGGACAAAAATATATGGTATTGGAACAGAGAGGTGCAGGATGTGATAAAGATTAAAAAGGAGGCAAATAAAACATGACACCAATCAAGGAGGGAGGTAGACAGAGAAACATATAGGCAGACAAACAAGGAGGCAAAGAGGGCAGTGGCAGGAGCCAAATCACTTGAATGTAGTGTGTGAAAAATCAGAGACAAAACAGGGAAAAAGCGAATGATTTTTAGAATAGTGAACACTAAGAACAAGGATGGAAAGGATTTTATTCAGATAAAGCAGATGAAAGATGAGGAAGGTGTGGTCTTGAGTTAGCAAGATAGGATCAAGAATAGATGGAAGAGGTATTTTGAAATGTTGAGTGTTGACTCAAGTTATCAGCGGTGTTGGGGTAACAGACATGATACTAGTTAGATTAGGTCTGTACCAGGGAACTTCTTTAAGTCCTTACCTCTTTGATCTGGATATAGATGTGCTGAGTCATGGGATAAATACTAATCCCCTGGTGCATGCTTTTTGATGATAACAAAGTATTGTGTAGTACTAGAAAAGAGGAAGTTGGAAGAATGGAGAAGGGCTTTGGAAGATAGAGGCCTAAAGATAAATAGAAAGAAGTGAGAATATATGAGGTTTAATGATGATCAGGATTTAGAAGTCAGCTTGAAGTGAGATTTATGGAAAAGAGTAGATGAATCTAAACATCTAAGATCAGTGGTAGCCTAAAAATGGAAAACTAGATGCAGAGATAACCCATAGAGTGCAGTGTGGATTGAACAAAAAAAGTAGCTGAGATTATGCACTGACTTTATACTTGTAAAACAAGAGTGAAATAAACAGTTCAAAATACTAGTTGGTGCTTCTTTGGGCTTTCCATGCCAAATTGTCTAAACTCATACAGGTGCAAATCACCATATCTCACACTGGCTCATTCATCTTGTGAGCATCTTGTCTGTTATGCCATATTGATTTGTAATCTGTCTTACTTTTAAACCACATAAGACAAATCGTTCTATTGACTAAACTGGAATGTCAAAGGATGGGCATCCAGGACAGGAAACTTCATCTTGTGAACTGGTGTGTTGCCTAGATCATTGCACCAGTTCTTCGATGTCTTCAAAAATAGTTTAATCGATATCCTAGTCTAAAAAAGCCACCAATGTAATTTTTTCTGATAAATCATCAATTTTCTCTCTGAAATATGTGATAACTTTGGCAGAATACATTTCATTGGCAGTAGTGAACATTTTTCTAATTAATTCTTGTGTTATTTCATTAACCTCTTTCTCTCGCACAGACATATCGAACTAGACATGAGCAATCTGCAGAAGATGATTCACTAATCAAAACACAATATATAGCATGCTAGAGCCCAACTTCTCTAAAGCCCACCCTCTGAATTTTGCTGAATGAAAGTGACAGTTTTATTTCAAACCGCATTTCATGATGTGCTTGAATGAATATTATGGACAAAATTAAATAAAAAAAATAAATAAGCAACAAAAAGCCTATTTTGAGACAATTTTATTATTAATGCTCACATTTCATGAAACATTTATTTATTTATGCTTACATTTCATGACACATTTATTTATTTATGTTCACATTTCACAGTACTTTTATTTATTCATTTAGTTTTGTCCATAATATTCCTTCTTATCAAATCCTTCAGCATTTGTTTAATTTAAAAAACTCAGCCACAAAATCTACATAATACACCAGAGATCATATTAGATTTGAATGCAGAAAATGCCTTTGACAGAGTTGAATGGAACTATGTATTTACCACATTGCACAAATTCAGGTTTGGTCAGCTTCAGCTGTAGAAGTGTACGTAAGGAGAAGAACAATGGTATAAAAACAAATATGCATGATAACATAAATTATAACCAAAAATTTAAGTGCAAAGGTAAAACACTGTTACACATGTGTGAATAGGAGGCAGCTGAAGGGCTTGGAGAATAATGGTAACACATCTGCCCAGGGGGTGGAGGGGTGCACTAACACTCTTTCTAAGTTCCCTGCAGACCTTTCCCGGGAAATCTCACCAGGAGCCACTGCCTAGACACGGGACACACCACTTCCGGTACCGGCCCCGAGGACACTTCACTCCCTTCGTCTTGAATTCAGTTCTGTTTTGGACTCTGTCTTCTAAACTTTACTTGCTACCAATCCTTTGACTTTTGCAGCCAGGAACACATTATACGAGTGGCTGCCCCAAACCTTTACAACGTCTCGGGTCTCTTTTTGTCACAACATGTAACAAATTAAAAATAGGTTTCATATTGTTAAAAGTATCAAATATATAAGAAAGTGAGTTGGACTTGCACGTAGCTGACCATAATTATGATATTATAGTAAGAACCAAAACCTTGTGAAAAAACAAAGATGGGGATGAGTATAACATAGATGGGTGCACAAGTTTTTGGCAAAGCAGAATTTAAATACAAGGCTTCTTCAGTTGGATGATAAGCTACTTGTAGGTGAGGATGCCTGCATTCCCCTGGAAAGCATTAAGAAATTATGCCTTATTTTAGGGGTGTGCTATAGACCCTCAAATGCAGACTGTAATTTCAAAGCACATTTTTAACTACATTAAAAAGGCACATTTACAGGGGGATATTATAGTCATGGGGGACTTTAACTATGGGTATATTAAATAAGCCAACTTTGCAAAAAGTGGAGCACAAGAGCAGGAGTTTTTAGACATAATCAGTAACTGATTTTTAACACAGCATGTCAAAGCAACAACGCAGGGAGAAGCCAGACTAAATGTAGTATTTTGTAACAACTGGGATAGAATTGAGGGTATAAAGGTAATTGAGCTGCTAGAATCAACTGGCCATAATATAATACATTCCTCAATGTTTTGTAAGAGTGTGGATGCAAAGACTAAAACTGTTAAGTTTAACTTTGGTAGGGCAAATCTTGAACAGATCCTGCAAAGTTTAAAAGGGATAAACTGGGATAAGTTTAGTCCAGTTGAGGAGTAATGAAACAGGTTTAAAAATGTTTTTCACATAATGCTGGACAAATACATACCAAAAATTGGAATTAGTACCGAATCTAAAAAAAAAACATCCACAGTGGGTATAAAGGGGATAAGAGAAGCTACAAAGGAAAAAACAGTTTTAAAAGGTGCATAAGACTAATGCTAATTGTAGGGAGTATGAGAGCATGAGGGCAGCCAGTAAGAAGAAAATTAGGGAAGCGATATAAGATAAAAGATGATCCGTAGACATTATTCAGTATTTTAGTAGTAAAACAACAGTCAAGGAGAAGATGTAATGTATCAGGAATAGTAATGGGGAATTAAAATATACAGACAGTGGAAAAGCAGAAGCTCTTAACTTGCATTTTTCTAAGGTCTTCATATGTAAGGAAATAGATAACCTCTCAGCTGTCCTTGAGTGCTTAAGGAAGATAGTGAGTACATATATAAACCCTTGATGCATAGTTTTAGGAAGCCACTCTGCACTGGTGAAATTATGAAGGATTGGAAAACAGCAAATATTATCCCATTACATAAAAAGGATAATAAGGCAGATACAAGTAACTATAGGCTAGTAAGATTAACATGCATAACAAGTGAATGTTTACTAACATGCTATGAAAAAAAGGATATGATCAAAGTGGAGCAGATGATATTATTTATCTTGTCTTTCAGAAAGCATTTGATAAGGTACCACATCAGAGGTTGGTCATTAAATTTAAAAAGGTGGGAGTTCAGAATGTAATATGTAGAAGAGTGCAGAATTGAGTGAAACACAGAAAGCAGAGGGTAATGTTGTGAGCAACTTATTCAGAATCGGGTGAAGTTAACAGTGGTGTTAAATAGTGGTCAGTGGTAGGGCCTCTTCTATTTTAATATATATAAATTATTTGGATAGGAATATAAATAACAAGCTTGTTAGGTTTGCATGTGACACCAAGCTAGAAGAACTGGCAGATAACCTAGAACCACTGAATCAATAGAGTGGGACTTGCACTGCATACACGCTTGGGCAGATTTTTGGCAATGAAATTTAATGTAAGTAAATGTAAAGTATTACACATGGGAAATAAAAATATTAGATTTGAATATACAATGGAAGACCTGAAAATTGAAAGTACACCTTATGAAAATAATTTAGAATTTGTAGTGGACTTGTTACTATTAACTTCCAGACAGTATTCTAAAGCCAGTGTTAAGAAAGCTAACAGAATGTTAGGTTATTTAGCACAATGTGTACAGTACAAGTCAAATGAGGTTATGCTCAACCTTTATAATGCACTAGTGAAGCCTTTTCTGGAGTACTGTACACAGTTTTGGTCTCCAGGCTACAAAAGACAGAGAAGTGCTAGGAAAAGTCCAGAGAAGAGCAACTAGGCTGATTCCAGGACTACAGGGGGATGAGTTATGAGGAAAAGTGAAAACACCTGAGCCAGTTCAGTTTAAGTAAAAGGCGATTAAGAGGTGACATGATTAAAATGCTAAAGGAAGTCCTGCAAATACTGTCGTAATTGAAACAAACCATGAAACTCAAACCGATTATGACAGCAGCAATCCAAGCTGTGAGATTTTAAACAAGATTACTGTTCACATGGCCAACTGTACGTTGCATGCTCAAGAGTAAGCTCAGCACACAGCTTGGTCATATTACAACCGGAGGGCCGAACTCACAATGTGGTATACAAAGAGATCCTTAACAAATAATTATTGGCATA
>JANRMT010062854.1:138350203-138434097 GCA_026402145.1 Polypterus bichir lapradei
ATGAAGAACTCAGTTTAAAGTAACAATTGGCATCCACTATACTAATAATAACCTTTCATAATTAAAAAAAATGTAATCTTTCCTTATAACTCATAGCTTGCAGTCCCAGAATCAGCTTAGTCACCCTTCTTTGTACTCCAAATGAGGCATCACCAGTGTGTTATTAAGCTTAAGCATAACTTCCTTCAACGTGTAGTCTACACAAAATGTGCTCTATAACTTAACATTCTGTTATCCTTCTTAATGGCTTTTATATACCATCTTGATGGTGACAGCATTCACAGTGATTCTTGGATCCTTCCCACGAAGTGCATTTTCAAGTTTTGGATCTTTTGGTGTGCGTTCAAATGTACAATTTTTACTTCCTATGTGCAATACTTTACATTTACTTACAATAAACCTCATCTGCCACAAATAATAACTTGGTTTAATCAAGATTATCTGCCATTCCGCCTAGTTGTGGCATCATCTGCAGACTTAACCAGCTTTTGTTTATATTCTTTTCCACAATTTTAAGTACAGTATAATAATAATAATAATAAAAATAATAATAATTAATTAGTTGCATTTATATAGTACTTTTCTCACTACTCAAAGCATTTAGAGAGAGGGAAACCACTTCAACTATCACCAATATGTATCTGGATGATGTAATGACAGCCATTATTGTTCCAGTATGTTCACCATATATTAGCTATTAGGTGGTGAAGAGGTGAGAGAGGTAGGCAAGAGACAGAGGATGATTAGGAGGCCAGAATGGATAGGGGCCTTGATTTGCAGTTTAGCCGGGACATCGGAATAAACACTGATGTTTTTGAAAGATGCCCAGGGATCTTTAATGATCTCAGAAAGTCAGGACCTTAGTTTTACATTCCACTTTAAGGACGGGGCCATATTTACAGCATAGTGTCACAATTACTGCACTGGGGCATTGGAATCCACACACAGACCACAGGGTAGGCACCCCCTTATGGTCTCACCATAATTCTTCCATCAGCAACCCAAACTTTACATAGATGGTCTTCCAATCTAAGTTCTGGCTGAGCCCAAACATGCTTAGCTTAAGGTGGACAACCTATTCTGAAGCACATGTGGTATGGCTGCTGGCCCCAGCACTGATCCTGGAAGGACATCAGTTTTAACATCATAATGTAATAAATGTAATAAGATTCTGTACTGGAGAACTCTTTGCCTTCTGTGTTTGATCTAATTTTGAAATCCATACAAACACTACTATGCCCTGAATTCCCTCCTCTTTTGCTTTGCTGCCTAGCCTTTCATGTAGTATCTTATCAAAAGATTTTTGAAAATTTAGATAATACAGTATCATATGTCCCTCTCTGATCATAATCTTTTATTGTTTTATTGTTTGGAATTCTAGTATATTAAAAAAAAAAAAAAACTTTTCCTGTTTGAATCCATGCTAACTGTTCACTAATGCACCAGTTGATGTCATGTGATGCTGATTCTTTTCCTTAATATAGTTGCCTGTAGTTACATGGAACCACCCAATCATTTGTTTTACATAACAGGATAATATTTGCTAGCTTCCAATTCTTAGGAATTTCTGCCATATCGAGTAATTAAAAAAAATACTCATTACGGTTTTATATATGTAGTCACTAATCTCCTTAACCACTCTAGTAAGAATGTTATCTGGTCCCTTGAATTTGTCTGACTTTGGCCTTTTTTTAATCAAAGCAGCACTTGTCCTTTTTCAGTTCTCAAATCACTAATTACCTGCTTGACAGACCCTGTTACTTTTTGAAGGTTATTAGCTTGTTTGCATTTGAAAAGTTTTGAACATGTGCTATTTCAGCTTCTGTATATTTTAATTTTCCCTTAGTGTTCCTGATAAATTTCACCTCCTCCTTGACCATTCTTTTACTACTAAAATACTGAAAGACACACACATACATGACAAGGTGCACTCATTCATACACACACTGTTCATAATGTCAATTTAGTTTTGCCAAATGTCCCAACCTGTATGTCTTTTGGATTCAGAAGAAAAAATTGAGAAGGTAGATATAAATGCAAATAGCTGGAGGAATTTTAAATTTCACATTGATAGTGACAAAGCTGGAGTGTGTATCCAGTTGTCTGTGGATGTGATTCAGTAGTGCTAACAACAGCTTGATTTCGTAAACCCCTACCTCAATCTGTCTTAAGAATAGTTTAGCAGCCCAGTTTGTGTGGGGAACTTACTGAATAGTGGAGGGCCAAGAGTCATGGCTAGAGTGATGTAACTAAGCTCCCGTACCACCCTGGTCATTATTATATTGTTTAAAAACCCTAATCCTACCATCTTCAAAAAATATGTGTGTTTGTAAATAGGAAATATAATCCAATCAAGAAAACTTTACTATAAACTTCCTACATGCATTTTTGTTCCAGCCTGTGGACTACTAGATGTATATCACCTGATGGGGCCATGGACCAAAGTTCAAGTCTGCTATAGTTTTTTGAACAGTGATAAGAAACTTGAGCACTGTGACCTAGCAGCTAAATGGTTTCTCTGACCCAGAGCCAGGCTTCACATCATTTTCAGATGATCATGTGGATACATCAATACTGTTGAAAAAATAGTGTTGATGAAGTATATTTGTTTTTACAATCCTTAATGAGCCAGTTAAATTGCTACTGCCATGTAATGAAAGTTACAGGAGCACTGCTAAAGGCTTGAGGAGCATAAATAGGTATCTTACCACACACTTAATAATTAAAAAGAAAAAAAAAATAATCAAAAGAAAAGCAAAACATAATGATAGTAATTACTGAATAAGGTTAAGCAGTGGAAGGGGTAATTAAAACTCAAAAAACTGGGTATAACTGTTAAATGATAGATTTTTCAAGTTGAAGTTACAAGTTTCTTCATAATCATGTTATATGTTAATTTGCCTCATAAAACTTAAGTGGAGTGTTTTTTTTAATATATTTTAAAAATAATGTTTTTTTAGCTTAAATAATTTCCCTCAGTTTTAATAAAGTTTTCTGATTCTGACTACAGTGGGGCTCTATGGAATTCTGCATACATTTCTGATATAAACGCCTTAAAACATATCAAATATGTCAATATTTTAAGCCAAAATGTTATCTAGTACTGTGGCTTGAAGTTACACACTTAAAACAGCGTATCCATGTCATTTTAAGAGGGAACAAGCAAAAATCAAACCATTGTTGTGAGGTTCAGCCATTTTAAAAGGAGGCCGGCTGTGAGGCTAATGTGAACACTATTGGTTTATGAATATTTACTGTCGGTTTGTGTGCATACTTAATTGGTTTGCCTGCGTACAATACTGGTTTCATTCATATGAACTATATTGGTTCGTGTCCGTATATTATCGGTTTGTGTGTGAACTATATCCATTTGTACGTGCATATCACTGGTTAGCACATGAACTATATTGATTTGTGTGTGTATATCACTGGTTCCAGTATGTTTGTTATTGGTTTGTGAATGAACTGCATTGGTTTTCGGTTGAATGTTATCGGTTTGCGTATGAACTATAGGCCTATTGGCTTGCGTTCTGTGACGGTCTAACAATGGATTTGCTTATGCACTATATTGGTTTCATGCACGTCTTATACTGGTTTCATGTGGGTAACCTGTCAATTTTGCGCTTGAACTCTGTTGGTTGCATGTATGCACTAAGTCGGTTTCGCGTATGAAACATATTGGTTATGTGTGTGCACCCTATTGCAACTCTGTGTATAAACTATATCGGTTCTGCGTGTGAACTATATTGGTTGTTCACGTGATCTTCACCGGAAATGGGCGGGGCAAGAAACAGGAACTCAAGGGCCGGTAGAGTCATGGAGTGTAAAGAGATGTGTTTAGGAGATGCATCGGTGTTTAAACGGCACTATATATTTTTTCCCACACCATACGTTTGCGAAAGAACTTGGTGGTAATTATTACTATTTAACAGAATCTACCCTTGAGTCTGTAATGAACGCAAGGGTGAAGTATGTATTCGGCCGTCTTCTTATTCGGCCCCATCTACGTGCTTGCTTGCAACCCGCAGCTGTACTTGTTCACACAGTATTTGCAAAACAGTTACTTATGAGGGGGGACCCAAAAATAACCAGAAATATTTTTAAAACGTGTTTAATTTAGTTTTCTGTACAAACTACAATTAGTCTCCTTCAAAGTACTCTCCATTGGCGGAAATACACTTATCTAACCGTTTGTTCCATTGTTCGAAACATTTTTTAAATTCGTCTGAAGTAATGCCCATTAATGCTCTGGTCGTTTCTTGTTTTACATCTTCGACGTCAGCAAAACGCCTTCCTTTCAAGTCTTTTTTCATCCGAGGGAACAAAAAGAAATCACACGGAGCTAAATCCGGTGAGTAGGGCGGGTGGTTCAGGGTTGTCATACCATTTCAATAACAATAGTTTCTGCAACACTTTATTCAAGAAGAAAACAAAATTTTACTGCCACGCGTTGCTCACGATAATTGGCCATCGTAAAAAAACGACGCTTGCACAAAACTACTTTTACAAAATTTACTGAACACAAGCACAACCTTCCAGACTAATGGCACTTGGCAGTAGTGATGGGCCGCTCGATACTCAGGTTTCGACACTGTGTCGAGCTATCGAAGCACTGGAGATAGTGATGGGCCGCTCGATACTCAGGTTTCGACGCTGTGTCGAGCGATCGAAGCACCGCTTCGAGGCTTGCTTCAAATGCGCCCGTCACATGATTTTGAGTACGCTAGCGTAATGACGTCATAGATATCTGCGCAGTCAGTAGTTCATTTGGTCAGTAAATAGTCTGCTAAGGTGCTTTAGCTCAAAGCGTAAAAGCGGTTGTTTGTGTTATGTTGATAAAATACGCTAACCCGAGTTCAAATCCTAGTTGGGGCTCCCATATATTGAAATAAGGATTTTGTATAAAACAGTTAAGTAGTACTTGTCTGAAAGTTAACAAATATATTTTGGAGACATTATGAACGATTTACATGGAACACCTTTTTCCTCGGTGTGGAATCGTGTCCACCAAGACTCTGTAACAAATCGATGAGCATATTTTGCGTAAGGTAGCACGTATTATAACAATCCAGAATCTATTCTACCCCATGTCGATCATATCACAGAGGCTAAGAAATGCTTCACTAAAGCCGACGTGGTCATTACACCAGTATATGCGCAAGACATTCCTCATTAAACGTTTTTACTATTCAGTGATTCCCAGATCTGTTGCTGATTTGTATTATTGATTTCCAAAAAGCAAAGTGAGTAAAAGCGTGTTCTGCATAACTAATCACAACTGTCTTTAAAACAGAATCAGCGCCATCAACAGTGTCTTCTGCAATTTTAGGAAAGCCTCGGGATTTCTGCGTTAATGAGACAAAAAAGTTGTAAAGAAACTTTGCGAATTCATTCAGAGGTGAATGTAAAGATCACTCAAGTACTGAGAAATAGGAGCAGCTGAATAAGCACATCTGGAGCCAAACTTTCAAAAAAGCATCTGACTTTGTCAGCAACATCCTTTACTTGTGAATTCAACTTATCAAAGGCTGCGCGCGGGGGTAAATAAGTAATCTTCCGAAGTGCAGCACAACAGAGTAAATAATTGACGTAAATAGAATTACTGAAACACTAAGATTTTGTCGTTTCTGTATTCTTAAACCATCTTCCAGTTACACAATCCCCCGCAGTCAATGTCACATTCAACGTTCCCTGCTCCTTAACCTGTCTTGTTACCCAAAGCATCAACACTCAGTTTCATTCAAGGCTTTACCGTCCTTCCTTTCATAGACATAAAATAAAACACATTTCCTCTACATGTCCAATAATAATAGTAAACTTGCAGCAACGAGACAAAGCACAAGATGGGAATATTTATGACAAGAGCCTGGGCATCAGGATGAGAATGTGCTTTGTCACCCATTACGTTAGCTCGTCTGCCATCCCTCGGTTACACTGGCACACGTTACACTCGGGGGCAAATGCAATGGAGAATACCGACAATGTACACCTTCAGAAGTGGAATAAATCGACTGTATAAGTAGAACATTTCCGATAAACGATGAATTTTGTTAATCTTAAACAATGCAACATAACTATTATATGTGTTGTTACTTTTTATTTATACTCACCAAACGTTACATATCTACACGGGAAATGAACATAAGTAATATGTTTATAATCATTCTCACTAAAATACACTGTCAAAATATATTAATGAGGAAATTGAGACAGATTGGCCTTTAGGAAATATAAAAAAGCGTGTGCGCTGTCATTTAGGACAGAATGCATTGTTAACGTGACGCACTCTCTACTGACACGATGTCACGAAAAAAAAAGAAACAGCGCAGTCCATGCAAACTCAAATCCTCCTTGATGTTTGGACTTATGATTAATTGTCAATATCAAATCAATAAAGTCATTTTAAGAAGATGACAAGTCTTCTATAGTCAATTTAATCAACGCTCCTTTTAAAAAGTTTGCTTATACAGAATATAAAACAGAATCTCAATGAAGCGGGACTCGCGAGTAGTAACGAATAATATGTGACACTGAGAAATTATAATTCCTAATAACGGGAACAAGTAAAAACTACGACTTCCTAAAACGGACACTGTAAATGTAGGTATTTCAATAAATAATTTAGGAGACTTGTGTGTGCATTTCAATATCGATTTAAGAACTACGTATGCCACCTGTTGTACTATAAACGGTAGCTCAAGCAGCACTTAACAGTAAATAGTCTAACAGGACAATGACTGACTGAAACGAAGATGCTGCGCCGCTACAATAAAGGTTCACACTGTCGTTCTGCATGTTTAGAAGGCGCTGGTTGGCTGAAACTGTTTATAGCGAATTGTCCCAAGTTGGAAGTGCCGTATTGCGATCAGACACGAAAAGACACATTTAGGCATGCTGGACAGTAGTTTGTTTTTCTACAATACAAATTCAGTACGACACCAGGGTCTCCAAACACACAAATATGAAGTTTATTATGTTTTACAGTGAAACTCTTTACATACACAATATAATTAGGGGCGTGTGCGTGTGCCCCCTGCCCGACTACGGTGGCCCAACCTTCCCTCGATAGCTCAATTCGCTCGCTATCCGTCCAAGCTTGTTAAATGGAGGAATAGAAAAAAAACTTTCAGGAGGATCAGCGACGCGAACCTGAGCGACAACACCACTGAGCCACCTAATCCGGATAATTAACGAGCTCTGAACGACTACTACTGTTCTTACTGCGGCGGATAAAATATGTTGTTTGACATATGCACGTTAAAATGGTTTAATTGATACGAGAGTATCATTGTTGTATTTTCCTAATAAAGACGAAAAAATTATATTTATAGATGTATAATATATGACGTACGGTTTTGAACAAAATTAAGTGTTCCATAAAAGGGTTGAACGATTTACCTAATCTTTTCATATATATATATAAAGTTAATATAAGACAATATATCTTTGACACTCTGTATCAGACAAAGGAAATCACAGCAATCCACAAGAACAATAATTAATTCTCAGCAACTACCTGAATTGTAGCTTAACCATATCAACTGAAATGTGTAATGTCAATACGAATTACAAAATATAACTAGAGAGTTAAGTGTCAGATAGACTCTCAAAATATAGAGGTCAATGCCTTTCAGTGTGCTGAGGCTTCACAAAGATTCAGTAACCAGTGACCATGTCTGCTCGAAGCCCCGTCATGACGCAATCTCATTTCTACGCATGTCTGAGGCTTCGGAGCCTCGTCATGATCTCAGTAGTACGCATGTCTGAGGCTTCAGTAGCACCGTCATGATCTCAGTAGTACGCATGTCTGAGGCTTCAGTATTTCCGTCATGATCTCAGTAGTACGCATGTCTGAGGCTTCAGTAGCCCCGTCATCATCTCACTAGTACGCATGTCTGAGGCTTCGGAGACCCGTTCAAAGCCCGTCATGACGCAATCTCAGTACTCTGAACAAAGCTTCGACTCATTATTTGTTCAACGAGCTCCCGTTTGAAGTAGGCTACATATGGCATCAACAGAGTTAAAAAACTCAACAGAATTCCCATTGAAATGAAAGTTTGTAGATGATCAATACATGTTAAATGGTCGTGCCCGATAATACGTTGTGGCAAAAAATAAAATTATAAATTATACATCATACAAACGCCGACTTGTTGAATGCATAATGCTGCAAAGAAGAGCTTTAGCAATACGGGTGACGACACATCTCTCACTATAATACTCTCATAAATATCCATTCTTCGCCTCATGCAACGTTTTCATGCAACACTGAAGGTATGTCATATAGTATACATCTATATATAATTGTTGTCGCCTTAAGTATATACATACATGTATACATTAAAAAACATACATTATATACCATTTTTCTGAAAATAGTAGTGGTGCAGTGGTAGCGTTACCGCTTCATAATAAAGCATACGTGGGTTCGGGTCCCACGTCCACCCCCTGTGAATTATGACCCAAAAGAGTCTGATTTTTTTTTTTATTAAACAGCAAATTCCAGCGTGGACTGGAAGCGAGCATGGCGCGAACACTAGTAAAGATATATCAAATGGAAACGTGCATCTTGTTTTATGTCTATAACAAAAAAAATATTTGAGTAACGATTTCAACTGTTTTTGTAGTTGTTGATGGCGGGTTTAGCGGTTTAAATTTTTAAATATTAAATTGATAAGGTGGAATGTGTTCTTACTTTGAGTGTTAATGTGTTAGTAACTGGGATTGCGCCTCTATTACTGGAAGATTGCTTAGGAATGATACAGACTGGACAACTATATGTTTAAGGAAATGTTTTATTATTGCACTGTGCTGTGACTAAAAAAACTTTTTACTGATCACCTGTCCGGACCTTGAAGATGTGTTCACGAGGAAGGGATGCTGCTGTTAAAAGCAAATGTTTTTTCAACAGTAGGTCCAGATGTGTTTATCACGCTGCTTTTTGTTGCCTCAGCACTCAATCTTTAATGCCGACCTTGATATGTGCACTGCTCACCTTGGAGTGTCCCGTGTGTGTCTGTGTGCCGGTGACTGATCTGCGCCGTGTCTCTCAGCCTCTCTGATGTACTCCGGATTGACACCTTTGAATGTTTGGTGCAGCAGAGCAAATTCAACCTGATCTACCACAGTGGGTTTGTTATCACCTTATTCCAGCGTTTCTCAACCTTTAAGTATTTGCGACCCGAGTTTTCATAACAGTTTTAATCGCGCCCCCCCACCCCCAACATTTTTTGAAATGTAGATGCATATTTGATTATACCTACTTAACTTTTATCGATATTTATCTAACTCTATACAGTATTTATTGTTCTATTATCAGAATATAGTTTAAGTTAATTTGTTTTGGTTCCCACAGATGTTTTCTTTTTTTCACATCTTCGCGCCCCCCTTTTTGTTACTTCGCGCCCCACAGGTTGAGAACCACTGCCTTATTCAATGGAGGGGTTCATGGACGTCAAATGGCAATGAATAGAAATGGATTAATGTAAATACGTGAGCTGCCATCCGCAATTAGACATCGCATTTTGATGGCGATTTTGGTGATTCCCGAACAGATCCATTTGGTATTTTTAAAGTGAACTCTTGTGCTGTAACAAAACGTTATCAAACTCCGAACAACTAAAGAAAAACTCCAAAGTGATTGTTTGCCTAAGCATTCAAGGCCAACATATTCATAATTTGTCAAGAGCGTTTTTGCTGCAGTAACAGCCTTCATTCTTTTGGGGTATGTAAATATGCCCCAGTTTTGCACATTGCTCAGGAGTGATTCTTCCCTATTCTTCTTGGCATGATTTCTAGGTACCCTCTATGTTGGTAGGATGGTATCTCTGATCAGCAGTTTTCAAACAATGCCCCAGATTCACAATAGGGTTAAGATCAGGACTTTGACTTGGCCATGCTGAAACATTCACCTGTCTGTTTTTGAGCCATCCCAGTGTCACTTTGGTCTAATGCTTAGGGTCATTGTCATCTTGAAAGATGAATCTTCTCCTGAGTTTTAAATTCATAGCAGACTGGAACGAGTTCTCTTGCAATATTGTGTGGTATTTGGGCCCATCTATTGTCCCTTCAACTCTGACAAGATTCTCAGTCCCAGCACATGAAAAACATCCCCATAGCAAGATGTTACCACCACCATATTCCACTGTAGGTCTGAGGGCTGTTCCACGAAGCGAGCTTATAAAATCGAGGATTATTTGTAATAGCCTCGCTTGAGTTAGCCTAACAGTTCACTTCAGGCTCATTGAGTTCCACGAACAAAATTCAGGTGTATTTAATCTCCGCTAATTCAAGACAAGCTTGATAAGCGAGGCTTGTGCGCGTCCGCGCGATATAAAAGGCAGCCTTGTTAATCGATGCTGGATAAGTAAGAATGGAAACTAAGGAAAGAGCTGCGTTTTTTTCGCAGGCGGAGCAAGAATTATTATTACAAGCCTATGAGGACTACAAAGCTATAATAACTAGAAAGGGGAACACGAGCTGTATTATCAAAGCTCGTGAGGCTGCATGGCAGAAAATAGCTGACAAGTTAAATGCGTAAGAAAATGATTTTAGTAACTTTTGTGTTAAGGATGTCAAACTATTTAACAACTAAATGAGAACAGTTTCAAGCCTTCAAAATGTATAGTCATTAAAATTTCCTTTTACATATGCATTTTGTTACCAGTTGTAAGGTACTTTAAGGTTATTTTAACACATTGATAAACAGGACAGCATGTTAATTATATGGGTTCATCTTGGATAAAAAGTGATATATAATTGTAATTATTAATATAATTATTAATAATGCTTGGTTTCAGGAGCAACATGAGTGGAACGAAAAGGTCCTGGCAGCAAGTGAAGATTAAATACAATACAGTATTGCCACATTATGCAAAACTGCACAGGCTACTACAATGTCACACGCTCTGTCTGGTGTAACTCTGAGATGCCGCAGGCAGTTAAACCTGGATTTTAACTGTCCAAATGTCATTTCAATGCGTGCCCTTGTCTTACAATGGGCATGGTTGAAATGTCTTTCTGCTTGTGTTGCAGGATCTGTATATGGTGTGAGAAGAAACGGTAGACATGGGTATCCTCTGTCACCAAGCAGCACACCAGGAAAAATTCCTATAATGGAAAGTAGACACATTAGACTGTAGTATAATAAACTATAGTATATTTGTGAATTTTAGTTGACTTGCCTTGTCTGAGGCTTTGAGCCAGTGAAGACTCGCGAAAAATTCTGGCATCATGTACTGATCCTGGCCATTTTGCCGCAATGTTTGAAATTAGATGTTCAGCAGTGCATACCATCTGAAACATTTTAGGAAATGGTAATGACATACATTGCTAATGTTGGACGACTACACTTTCACCTCTTGTACATAAATATGAGATATTATCAGTACTTACCTGTACATTAATACTGTGATATGATTTGCGGTTTATGTAATCAGGCTCTGTTGGACCTGCTGGAGCCTTTATCCTCACGTGTGTACAGTCAATGGCTCCAATGACGTTAGGAAAGCCTGACAAATTAAATTCAGTTACTTATCAGGTAATGATTTATGTGCTGTAAATGAGTAGATGTTTAAAGATTAAGCACCATTAATTCCAAAGAAAGTTTCCTTAATGGCAAGAATTCCTCGGTGGCCAGGAAAGGTAATGAATATATTTAAAAAGGACTTTAATGCAACGCAAACCTTCCTGATTTCACGGCACACTGTAGCTTTGCTTAAATGTTCAGCATCCCCCACACTGTACAGAAATGAACCACTGGCAAAATAACGCAAAGCGATACACAAAGACTGTGCAACCATAAGGGCTTTAGAGCGACGTGTGTTTTTGGAAATGTAAGGTTCCAATAACTGACACAAATATGCAATACTGTGTCTACTAAATCTATAGCGCTCGTATAAATAATCATCTGCAAAATGCAACGGATCTATCCTGGGCCGAAGTTATTGTGGAACCTGTTGCCTTAAAGCTCTACGAATGAGCCTCGCTCCCTCATCAACTGGATTATGAATAAATGGGCACGCCATGGTTATTCATGTAAAAGCCTTCAATGCACTCCTTGTCATTTTATACTTTCTAAGTAATTAGAATCGCCTGCATGTAATCTGTAATAATTTTATATTGGAGGGTCGATGTGTGCGAAAGAGGGAGAGAACAGCAGCAGAATAATCCCAGCCCCGCAGAATGTCGTGCTGTGACATCACATGGCTTGTCCAATCATATTCATCAAGCTAAGCTAAGCTTCACAACTAACCTGCCACGGAGCAGGCTTGTCCAAGAGCATATGTTGACATGGTAATTAAGCGGAGCTTCAGGTTAGCCTCGTTCGTGGAACCGAATTTGGTGAAATTAAGCCGGGATTATCGAAATAAACCTGGATTTTGAGGTTAGCTCGCTTCGTGGAACAGCCCTCCGGTGTTTCTTGTGGCATGGGCAGTGTTTGTTTTACACCACACATTCTGTACCGCTTTGAAGTCTGAGAAAAAAGTTCTATTTTGGTTTCATTTGATCAATAACCCTTCTCCCCACATTTAACTGGAAAAACGCCATATGTGCTTTTATGTAGACCATCCTAAGGAATGGCTTCCTTCTTGCCACCCTCCTGTACAGGCCTGTTTAATGGAGAGCTCTTGAAATTGTGGACCCCTGCACCTTCACTCCAGTTTCAGCCAAAAAGCATTGCAAACATCTGAGAGTGACGGTTGGATTTCTAGTTTCCTCTCTCTCCAGTTGATGTCTAACTGTGATGTTCAGTCTTAAGGGGTTCTAGTAAGAGTCTGGGTGCTGTGATGAATATTCCACTTTCTGATGATGGATCCAGCAGTGCGCACTGGGACATTCAAACTCTTGATATTTTTATAATTATTTCCTGCTACCTTGTGCGTTTCAATAACTTTGTTTCTCACATCAGCAGAATGCTCCTCTCTCTTCATTTTTTCAGACTGTCCACCAAAGACAATGGCCCCTATGAAGGGGGCTTTTTATATCCAGAGAGAAAGTAGCACGTCATTATGTTTAATATGACTGTCAAATGTCTGCCACCTTTGTAATTAATTTGTCATTGGTGTAAACCTGGAGCTTCCAAAGCACAAAGGTTTAAACACTTATGTAAACACTAACTTTGGAGATTTTCTTCTTCAATTAAATGTCTACATAAAATAGTTTATTTTGACTTTGGAAATGTTTTGTTACAGCATAAGAAAAAATACTGAATTAATAAATATGTGTGCAAATATTTTATCTTGCATAATATTATGACAACTTTCAAGGGGATTGAATACTTTTGCACATCACAGTATGTTTGTGAAAGGAGTTTGATGGTAATTATTTTTAAGTTAGGTGCACATTCAGCTGCCTTTTTATTCACTCTAGCTACATCCAGTATAAGCTTGCAGTCAGCTACTTATTCACAAACCAGCTTCTTCTTCTATATTATCAGCAAGGCAAAATATTCTACAGTGTGTACATTAATCCGCAAAATGATCCATTATTTGAAAAAATAAATATTCCAGATTTTCAACCAAAACTTGAATGGGCTAAAAATGTTAAACTCAACTTTAACAATGGAATCTGTCCTGGACAGGTTTATATTATGCCAATTGATATACACGTTGTAGATGTGCAAGCATTGTGGCGTAGTGTTTAAGACTTCACTTTTAAACTGAGTTCGTGGGTTCTAGTCCTGATAATGACACTATGTGACCATAAACAAGTCACTTCACCTGTCTGTGTGGCATGGGGGGTACTGGGCGAATGTAACCAGTGGTATATAAATGTTGTATGTTGGATAAAGGCGTTAGTAAATGTAGAATATTTTGCTTTCAGAATGAATAACTGGTTTCAAAAGTTGTGAGAAAAATATCCTGTGGCTGGGTGCGAGCAAACATGATCCTGGAAGCAAATAAGAAGACGGCCCAATACGAACCTAACTTCAGCCTTGTGTTCATTACAGACTCAAGGGTAGATTCTGTTAAATAGTAATAATTACCACCAAGTCCTTTCGCAAACGTATTGTGCGGAAAAAATATATAGTGCCGTTTAAACGCAGATGCGTCTCCTAACCACTTCTCTTTACACTCCATGACTCTACCTGCCCTTGAGTTCCTGTTTCTTGCCCCGCCCATTTCCTCTGAAGATCACGTGAACAACCAATTTATACTCAGCAAAAAAAGAAACGTCCCTTTTTCAGGACTGTGTATTTCAACAATAATGTTTTAAAAATCCAAATAACTTTACAGATCTTCATTGTAAATTGTTTACACAATGTTTTCCATGCATGTTCAATTAACCAGAATCAATTAATTAACATGCACCTGTGGAATGGTCGTTAAGACCTTAACAGCTTACAGAAAGTAAGCATTTAAGGTCACAGTTCTAAAAACGCTGGACACTAAAGAGACTTGTCTACCGACTGTGAAAAACACCCAAAGAAAGATGCCCAGGGTCCCTGCTCATCTGCGTGAACGTGCATTAGGCATGCTGCAGGGAGACATGAGGACTGCTGATGTGGCTAGGGCAATAAATTGCCATGTCCACACTGTGAGACGCCTAAGACAGCGCTACAGGGAGACAGGAAGGACAGCTGATCATCCTCGCAGTGGAAGACCACGTGTAACAACACCTGCACAGGATCGGTACATCCGAATATCACACCTGCGTGACAGGTACAGGATGGCCACAACAACTGCCCGAGTCACACCAGGAACACACAATCCCTCCATCAGTGCTCAGACTGTCCGCAATAGGCTGAGAGAGGCTGGACTGAGGGCTTGCAGGCCTGATGTAAGGCAGGTCCTTACCAGACATCACCAGCAACAACGCCGCCTATGGGCACAAACCCACCTTCGCTGGACCAGACAGGAGTGGCAAAAAGTGCGTGAGTTTCTGCATGACAGCAATGTCAGTGTTCTGCCATGGCCAGCGAAGAGCCCAGATCTCAATCCCATTGAGCACGTCTGGGACCTGTTGGATCGCAGGGTGAGGGCTAGGGCCATTCCCCCCAGAAATGTCCAGGAACTTGCAGGTGCCTTGGTGGAAGAGTGGGGTAACATCTCACAGCAAGAACTGACAAATCTGGTCCAGTCCATGAGGAGGAGATGCACTGCAGTACTTCAAGCAGCTGGTGGCCACACCAGATACTGACTGGTACTTTTGATTTTGAGCCTCCCTTCATTCAGGGATACATTGTGAAACATTTTTAGTTTAAGTCTTATGGTGTTGACTCTTTTAGTGTTCATACAAATATTTACACATTAAGTCTACTGAAAGTAGAAACAGTTGAAAGTCAGGGGACGTTTCTTTTTTTGCTGAGTATAGTTCAAATGCAGAACCGATATAGTCCATACACAGAGTTGCGATAGGGTGCGCATGCATAACCAATATGTTTCATACGCGAAACCGAGGTAGTGCACACATACAACCAACAGAGTTCAAGCGCAAAATCGACAGGTTACCCACATGAAACCAGTATAAGACGTGCATGAAACCAATATAGTGCATACGCAAATCCATTGTTCGACCGACACAGAACACAAGCAATATAGTTCATACGTAAACCGATAACATGCAAGCGTAAACCAATGCAGTTCACTCACAAACCAATAACAAATCATACTGGAACCAGTGATATACACACGCAAATCAATATAATTCATATGCAAACCAGTGGTATGCACGTACAAACGGATATAGTTCACGCACAAACCGATAATATACGGACACGAACCAGTATAGTTCATAAGAATGAAACCAGTGTACGCACGCAAACCAATTAAGTATGCATGCAAACCAATAGTAAATATTCATAAACCAATAGTGTTCACACGTAAACCAATAGATTACACACAGAAATATATGATTTATGGCCTGTTTGGCCCCTCATAGGTCTGAGATCTCTTTTCTTTTAACACACTGGTCATCCCGCACGCAAGATCAAACGCGCGAGCTACTGCAAAACTCCGGCTGTGATCTAGTTAGCCTTCCAATTTATATCGACTAAACAAGGGATTAAAAAAATTGTTTGGGGAGGGTATAGGCTAGATGTGGAATTAGAAGAGGATTTTTTTCTTACAATGTCACAGTCGAAGTGCGTTTGTCTGATCTGTCAATCTATCATTGCTATTCCAAAGAAGGAAAATGTGGAAAGGCACTTTTGAACTTTTCATAAAAAGTACGAAATTGACTTCCTTCCGAAAAGCGATATGAGAAAGAGAAAGGAGAGGGAACTAAAATCGCAGTTAATCGGACAGCCGTCATTTTTCACTCGGCTGAATTCAAAAGCTCATTGACTGCATTATTCGGCTCTACTTATTTATGCGAGTCAGCCTTTTCCCACATGAAGATTATTAAATCCAAATACTGTAGTGACCATAAATGTATTGAATTGTTATTGTGCCATAAAGGTTATTCAGTTATGCAAGGTACGACAGCATATATTTTATGTATAAAGTATACTCAGTATATATAATTTTTAATGTAGGTAGATCATTTCGACCTGGTCATTTTAAAAGTAGCTCGCAAGCCGAAAAACTGTGGGCACCCCTGCTCTACGGTATCCTTGCTCTCTTTCACTATGAGGAAAATACTGCCTGCTCTAGCTGGACTGACAAAGCATGCATACAGTATGTGTCAGTGAGAGAGAATGTTAAGCTGTCATAGCTGAAGTAACGAGAACTGAACAGACATTATAGGCATACATCGAGTGCTTGAACTGGAAGAAGCTGGTATGGCGTATTGGTGCACATTTTAAGCTCTGAATACATCTATACATTTTTCCATCCATCTTCCTAACCCTCTTGTCCAGGGCAGGGTCAAGGTCCAGAAGGAGCCTATCCCAGCAAGCAATGGAAATGAGGCAGGTACAATCCCCAGAAAAGGGCAGGACAAACACACACACAGTACAGGTACCTTTTAACAGTGCAAATTCATTTAAGTTTAATCAGGTTGAAGTTTAGTAAGTTCAGTACAGATATTTTAACATGAGCAGAGTGTGCTGTCATTTCTGTCTCACAATGACAGGTTCTACATAGATTCTGCATGTATTTACAGATTGATTGAAATCAGAGTCAATGAATTTACTCTTTCAAAAAAATGTAGCTCAGTTATTTTATTACTATGCTGTCAGCAAGAGTGACTCATTATAAATTAAGAAAAAAATTGTTTTGATGCACTTCAGTCTCTGTTGTACACTCCTTTTTCTAAACTTTTCTTGCACTAGTGTGCAAGGCGTGGCAAAAGTGGCTTTAAGAAATGTAAGGGCTTTATTAAAAATACAATACACTACTGTGTAATCACTTCAGTTCAAATTTATTATTATGTGAACAAAGTACAGTGAAACTATGTGCTGTTTTCAATATGTTGCCACTCAGAATGCATCTCATTTTGTGGCCTATATAAAATAACAACATATTTTGTAATATAATGGGTTTGGCATTACATTTTAAATCTCTACAGCTGCTGCAAGCACACAGGCAAGCAAGAAACATATCCTTACCTCAAGAAAAAAGGGCCAAGAATCCGCCTTAATAAAAAGATAAGTGTCTGTCTGGTTGCTATGTCTCTGTCATTCTAAGAGAGGGCACACCACAAACGTTTTTAGTAATAAATTTCATTGCATTTGTAATTCCAATAGATGGACCACCACAAACATTAACAGTATTTTTACGAATTCCAAATGAAAGGGCATATAACAAGAGACCTCAATTGCATGCTGCGCTGCAAACGTCAATGCTAAGCTCTACATTGATTATTTAGATTTCAACCAGTCTTAGGTGGTAAGCACAACTAGCCTATGATAAAAAGATTATTTTAGTTTCCTTCTGTTATCACAAAGTTGCGTCACAAACACAGAAGCTATGTTTTTTTTTAAATTCAAAGTAAATGCAATTGGTAAGTTTTACAGCTTTGTCTATCAGTTATGGATGTGTAGTTCCAAAATACAAAAAATTATACAGTAAGTTGACACAGAGATAATGCAGTCACATTGCTTTCAATGACCCAATCGTGCTGTTTCTTTCTTCATAATTTTCAGAGGATTCAACCCTTCCTCACTAATTATAATACTCAACTGCTTGCTCAGGCACTAGTTATTTCTTGGCTGGACTATAACACTTGTTTCCTGGCGGATCTTCCTTTGACTAATATTAGACATCTCCAGCTCCTTTGGAATAGAGCCTCTCAACTGATATTTTCTGTTCCTCATTTCACTGCTACTACTCTTCTGCCTCAGTCACTCCTCTGGCTTCCTGTTGTTTTAAAGATCTAGCAGAAAACTCTTATTTGGACTTATAGTTCTGTGAATGGTTCACGTCATCAATGTCACCAGTCTTTAGTCTCTCTGTGTGTCCAATCAGGAAGTCTCTGTTCTGTCTCTGCTTTCCGTTGAATGTCCATCCTCTTGCCAGACATGTCAAGACTGGACAATGCTTCTCCATTCTTGTTCCAAAGCTGTGGAATGATCTCCTTTTGTCCATTCACACTGCACCCAATTTACTCATGTTTAGTAGCCATTTGGAAATGCATTCCTTCGTTAAATAGTTTGGAAATGCTTATTTTTTCTTCTACAGGATAGCTGCTGCTGTACTGACAAAGAGCTTACGGTCCTGATGTTTTGTATTAATCAAGTTTCAGGTATAATTGTGTAATACTACTACTTGTTCTTGCTTGGTTTTTATTTTGTTCATTGTTGATTTTAATGCTTACACCTTCTAATCATTCTTACATATATTATAACTTGGATAAAGGCACCTGCTAAATAAGTAATAATAATAATCTGAAATGTACCATTAATAATGATAAGGTACCAGTGCAAGGACAATAGAACAGAACAAAATCAGAAAAACAATAACAATTATAACAATATAACACAAAATAAAAAGCTCATCACACTCCTTAATTGCATGATTTGAAAATGTTGTATGTCAAATTTAAAAGGAATTTATGAATAAACAAGACAGTGAAAGAAAGAATACATTTTGAATTATTTAAATTTTAATATAAAATATAAGATGTAAAGTATAATTTGGTTTCATAATAGATAGTCCATGTAGAAAAAATGAATACTGAAATTGATATAATCAATACATTTAGAAAAAATGAATATTGTAATTGATATAATCAATAGCCTTTTTATATAATTTTGAATGGTTATCTTTTTGAAATACAGATATAATCAGAAAAGATTTTTAAACACTTTACCGGTCCGCTAAACGTATCACTGTGCATCTCATCCTATTCTTTTTCACTCCTAAACCTACTGTAAGATGTTTGACTTATAGTTAAGGTGTTCTCATTAATGCATGTTATAGAAAATAACTGTCATCATTCTGATTTTTTCTTTTATCATTATAACATTTTAAATTCCCACTTTAAAAAGTCTTTTCAGTGTCAGCAGGGCACTTTTAGCAACATCAACCACCATGTGGTGTCACACAATTAGCCTCCTTTTTACATGGCCACTGGTTTGATCCATAATTTCTAAAACAATGAGGCGTCATTTAAAATATTCAGGCCACTGTTATTACATTTTTGCTGCATCAATAAAGGAGAATAACACTCCATTTAGTTTAATCCTTTTACATTTTTGCAAAACTTAACAGTGTCCTTGTATAATGTGATATTTTTTAAAATTCCCTTTTTGTCCCTTTTCCGTACTTTTTGGGCATAGAAGTATCTCCACATGATGTGTTCTGCGATTTCCATTTCACAACACTTTTTCCTTGGGCACATTATGCTTTTCACACCTTTTCTTTTAAGAAGACTTTGCTTTGTTTTCAGTATGATATGTTCTGTCTCTTAGGCCATATCCGTCAGTTTGTTTGGAGGTCTTTGGGGGCTGTCATTTTCCAGGCTTTCCCTGTTTTGGCTTGGAGAAGTACTTTTATCCATATACTGTAGCTCCTTCATTTCCTTCTGTGGTTTTCTTTAATAATTTTCCCTTGTACCAAACATTAATTTCTTCTCCCCTTAAAGGTACTTGCTTCAATACATCTTCTACTTTTGTTAAATGTATAGGTGTTACAACAGTCATAGGTTTATTATTTGGGGGATTACACTTATCGCAGTTAGGAGACCTGGGTTCGCTTCCCGGGTCCTCCCTGCGTGGAGTTTGCATGTTCTCCCCGTGTCTGCGTGGGTTTCCTCCGGGCGCTCTGGTTTCCTCCCACAGTCCAAAGACATGCAAGTTAGGTGGATTGGCGATTCTAAATTGGCCCTAGTGTGTGCTTGGTGTGTGGGTGTGTTTGTGTGTGTCCTGTGGTGGGTTGGCACCCTGCCCGGGATTGGATTCCTGCCTTGTGCCCTGTGTGGGCTGGGATTGGCTCCAGCGGACCCCCGTGACCCTGTGTTTGGATTCAGCGGGTTGGAAAATGGATGGATGGATGGATGGATTACACTTATATTTTCTAAGGACATTTCCTAATTTGTATTTTCCTAATTTCCTTGTTTTTTGTACTAAACTTAGTATTTCAGCTCCATATTTTACTTTTAATAATGTTCTTTTACCTCATAATTCTTTGTCTTCTTTTCCTTTTGACCTTTTTACCATATAATGCACCCCAAAAGAAATAAAACAGCAGTCTTTAAATTTATTTAAGGGTCTTCACTATGGCAAGGAGATTGTTTCCAAATACAAAAGCTTTGGTAAAATAATTGACTTTATCAATAAAATTTTGCCCTCATAGCTTAGGACCCACATTTTCCACAACCATGTTAACTAACATGTTTCTTTTCAGGGTTTCCCAATATTTCCTAATGCCAGCTTTATGTCTAAAGTTGATCCCTAATATTTTATTTTTTTCCTTTTGAATATTAGCTCCAATGTGTCTAAATCAAATGCACACATTGCACTTTATTAGTGGTAAACAGTTACTACATTCCAGATGTACATTTGTTATCTGGTTATATTGCACTTTTTTAGCAAAATAACATTGCTACTGTTAAACCGTTTATCATCCAGTTTTAGCTAATCTGTTGTACTTTGTTCTACCATTGTCGTGTCAATTTACTTTGCCTGTCGGACAGAGATTGGAGTGGAGGATTCAATTATCTATCTGCTCCACAAGGCTTATTCTCACCTGGACAAAGCTGGGAGGACAGTGAAGATTGTATTTTTTTGATTTATCCGGTGCCTTCAATACCATCCAGCCTTCCCTGTTAGGTTGTAAACTCTAAGATATGGAGGTGGAGGAGCCTATAGTGTCCTAGATAATGAACTATCTGTCGGACAGACCGGAATTTGTAAGACTAAAGGAATGTTTTTCTGATATGGATGGAAGCAACACTGGAGCACCACAATGAACAGTCCTGTCCCCTTTTCTATTTACTCTGTACACTTCAGACTATAAATGTAACACCAGGTCATATCACTTTCAAAAATTCTCAGATGATTCTGCACTTATGGGTTGTACTGATAAAGAGGGTGAGACGGAGTATAGGAATCAGATGGAAAAGTTTGTTTCTTGGTGCAAAGAGAATTGTCTGTATGTTAACATCAGCAAAATCAAAGAACTGGTTACTGACTTTCGCCACACCAAACAGCCTGTATTTCTGGTCACTATTCAAAGAGTGTATGTAGAGGTGGTCCACTCCTACGAGTATTTTGGGGTCCACATTAATGATGAAATCATTATATCATAACAGATATCATCAATGTCATGATGGGTGTTTGTCCCAAAATTCAGTCCATTAGCTCAAAAAATGAAAATTATTTTTTTATTTACCACTTGCATCACTCTTACACAGGTTTCTTTGTTCGTCGATTTTGTGATGGCAGACTTGCAAGAATAACATGTTTGCATCAAGTTCTGTTTCCTTTTGGGGAAACAGCAGCAAAAGCTGTCAGAATGCTTCAAGCAGCTTTAAAAGAAGAAGCTTTGAGTCAGGCAAGGGTTTTTTTTATCTTAAAGTGCTCAAGTGATTGTGTGATGCAGTGTGGGGAAAATAACCCGAATTGTAGTGATTAGGCAAGTGGCTTCTGCATCACGACATCACTACTGCCCACACAGCATTGCATGTGTGTCAGTTTTTCATGAAAAACGGGATGACAACAGTCCCCCACCCCTACTCCCCGGACTTTGCACTTTGCGATTTTTTCTTATTTCCAAGAATGAAGAGGGACCTTAAAGGAAAGTGTTTTCAGGATGTCGAGGAGGTCAAGAAGCAAACGATGGAGACACTGAAGGCAATCACTTTGCAAGAGGACAGAACAGATTTCCATCCATCCATCATCCAACCCGCTGTATCCTAACACAGGGTCATGGGGGTCTGCTGGAGCCAATCCCAGCCAACACAGGGCGTAAGGCAGGAACACACACACCCACACACCAGGGACAATTTAGGATCACCAATGCACCTAACCTGCATGTCTATGGACTGTGGGAGGAAACCAGAGCACCCGGAGGAAATCCACACAGACACAGGGAGAACATGCAAACTCCATACAGGGAGGATCTAGGAAGCAAACTCAGGTCTCCTTATTGCGAGGCAGCAGTGCTACCACTGTGCCACCGTGCTGCCCAGAACAAATTTGAATGATGGAAAAAGCGGTGGGACAATGGTATAGTGTCTCAGGCAGAGTATATTGAGGGTGATTACATTTTGGAAATGTAATATATGATTTAAAAAAAAAATCTTGTTATTTTGGGTCCTCACTCATACAAACAAATCAAAACAAATAAGTCTATAAATTTAGTTATGTGTAATAAAGTGTAATGACACAGGAAATAAGTATTGAACATGATTACTGAAATTTATTTAATACTTGGTAGAAAAGCCTTTGTTGGTAATGACAGCTTCAAGATGCCTCCTGTATGGATAAACTAGTTGCATGCATTGCTCAGGTGTAACTTTGGCCCATTCTACCACACAAACTGTCTTCAAATCTTGAAGGTTCTGGGAGCTTCCTCTTCTATGAACTCTGATCTTCAGTTCTTTCCATAGATTTTCAGTTGGTTTCAAGTTGGGTGATTGACTGGGCCATTCTAGCAGGTTTATTTTCTTTCTTTGAAACAATTGAGAGTTTCCTTGGCTATGTGTTTGGGATCATTGTCTTGCTGAAATGTCCACCCTCATTTCATCTTCAGCATCTTTTATTTCATCTACTGGTAGATGGCAGCAGATTCTTATCAAGAATGTCCTGGTACATTTCTCCATTCATACTTCCTTCAATTATATAAAGTCTACCAGTACCATATGTTGAAAAACAGCCCCACACCAACTTCGCTGTAGGTATGGTGTTTTTGGGGTGATGTGCATTGCCATTTCTCCTCCAAACATGGTGTGTGCAATGACATCCAAAGAGTTCAATTTTGGTCTCACTTGACCAGACTATAATCTCCCAGTATTTCATTGGCTTGTCTAAATATTGTGCAGCGAACTTTATATGAGCTTCAACATGTTTTTTCTTCAGCAGTGGAATCTTGCGCAGTGAGTGTGCATAGAGGCCTTTGCGGTTGAATGCATTACTTATTGTTTTCTTTGAAACAATTGTACATGCTAATTCCAGGTCTTTTTGAAGCTCTCTGCGAGTGGTCCTTGACTCTTGGGCAACTCTTCTGATTATTCTTTTGACTCCTCTGTCACAAATCTTGTGAGGAGCACCTGGTTGTGACCGGTTTATGGTAAAATTATGTTCTTTCCAATTCCAGATTATGGCCCCAACAGTGCTCACTGGAACATTCAGAAGTTTAGAAATACACCTGTAACCAGTGTCATCAGTATGTTTTGCAACAATAAGGTTGTGAAGGTCTTGAGAGAGCTCTTTGCTTTTACCCATCAGGAGATGCTTCTTGTGTGACATCTTGGTAATGAGAACCTTTTTTATAGGCCATCAATTAGGACTAAACCATGATATTAATTTGCATTGATAGGGGCAGGATTTCTGTCTAAATACTGGCAGATTTCAGCTGGTTTATTGGCTCTCCATGCCTTTTTGCACCTCCTTTTCTTCATGTGTTCAATACTTCTTCTCTCTGTCATTCCACTTTATTACACATAATTTATGGACTTATTTGTTTTGATTTCTTTGTATGTGTGGATTACTTGGGTTGTTACCAACATCTGTTGAAAATTTCATGTCAATATCCCCATCTCTGTATATGTAAAATCCAATGTCTGTCTGTCTGTCTGTACGTCTGTCCGCTTTTCACGAGAGAACTACTTAACATATTTAGGTCAGGTTTTTTTCTGTAATTTACTTGAACATTCTGGTTGATTTTGCAACTTCTCTTATCTCCCTAAGAATCATAGCTCACTTGCAGGAGCGATATATTCACGCTAATCTGAGACAGAGGCAGCGGGCCAAGGGAGGGGGAAATCTGATGTCAGGAGTAGGGAGCCAGGCAGGGCCCTCCTCACTGTCCTGTTTCATTTCTACGCGGGCAAAGCCGCAAGGGACGGCTAATCAGAAATATATGTACTGAGAAAAATGTTGACATGTTCAATACTTATTTTCCTCACAGTATTATTTTACATATTTTAATATCGGCTGACAGACATAAGGTTGCTTAAACCAACTTTAGATGATTTGTATTTTTTCTATATACTGTATTTTGAACAAAAAAGTAGGTTAATGGAAATGCAGCTATTGATCCTTTATGTGCTTTTATATTTAATAAACACATCTATTTGTGTATGTTTTAAACCAACTTGAGATCATTCTGAGTCAGAGAGCCACCTACTGATATATAAGATACCTACTGATATAAGATCACCACCTACTGTAAAGCTTTTTTTTTTATAAATTCATTCAGATAACTTCATTTTTTTCCTGTTATTTGTAGGATGCATTTACTGCATTTCATTTGGACAAGCAAGTTGTAGGTCGTTACCTAAAGCCACTTCAGATTGGAGAACTGGCCCCTGAAGAGCCCAGTAACGAACCTGGAAAGAGTGTAAGTGTTTAGTTGCAGAGGTGCAGTGCAACATCTATAAAACCACACCACTACTTTTAGCATTATGTCTGGATCAGGATTTATTATAAATGTGCCTGTTGATATAATGCTTTCTTACATTCCTGAATACCTTTTGGATTCTGTCTATGGATAAATTTCAGGACCATACACTAAAGCATAATGGTAATTTTATCCACTACTACTGATTCAGAGTATGACCCTGAGCAGGTCAAATAATTTAAACAAAAAGACAAACATCTTTAATAGTAATGCCCCATGGGATAATTATTCATAAAAGAAAGATACAATGTTTTTATTGACTTGACCTTTCCTGAATAGTTCAGTTGTTTTTCATCAATGTTGTTAGAAACAAAGTATTTATTTACATGTACAGTGAAATACATTGTGTATTATCTGGATTTAATTTCTGTGTTGTGTTAAACATTGCAGTTGGCTGTGATAGAAGATTTTCAGGAACTGCGGGTGTATGTTGAACAGGCAGGGTTACTGAAACCAAACAAGTTGTTCTTCTTTCTAATGCTGGCTCACATCATCCTTCTGGATATTGCAGCATGGTTTACCTTGTGGCACTTTGGCACCTCCTGGCTTCCATTTCTTGTTTCCGGAGTGTTGCTCAGCACTGTACAGGTGAGCATATGCTTTATCTGGCTATAAACAATAAAGAAGAGTTTTGTTCTGAAACAGTTTTAAGTAATGAATTGACTGCAATATTTATTGTTACTTAATTATAATTACATACTCTGAGATAAGTTGGTATTCTGGAAAAAAAATCATTTTTATGGCTTTTAATCGAGACAGAAGGCTCATCTGTTTACCAGCAACATATGCACTGGAGAGTCTTTCAGAAAAACAATTTTTTTAATAAAATATAGTTTATGCAGCTACTTGATATACTGTATATCACACTTAAGGATTAACATTCTCTTGTTACTTTCACTGCTTATATAAATATACATATGTGTGTGTGTGTGTGTTTAGGTAAAAAGCTGAAAATTGGCATGGTGGTATATCTAAGCCAGTGAGTATTCACTAAGTAAGGACAATTTTATATATCAATACTTAGGGGGTTTTTTTGTCAATTTTTATTAGTATTACGTTAACATACATGCTACTGTATGTACTCCTCTGAGATGAAGCTTTAGGCAAACAAGGGGCAAAACAGAAGCAATTAATGAACCACATGAACAACAGACCTAACCAATATGGTGGATGGATGACTGACTAAGGGGCAATGTCCTGGACAAGAAAAAATAGACATGAACACATTTGGTGTCTAGAGTGAGTTGTGAAAAAGAGGAAAGTTTACCAAAGCTCAAAGATTAGCAAGTGCTTTAAAGCTGTAATGAGGGTACCATGTGTTGTGGCTGTGAGAGTAGGTCTTGCTTTGCTTGATGCAAAATGGGAGGTAGAGAGAATTAGAGGTGAAAATGGTGTCCTCAGGTCCAAGATAAGCTGGGACCAACACTGTCAGCTTAAATTTAAGGGGTTCCCTACAAGCTACTCCACTGTAATATACATTTGCATTTATGTGCCCAAGCTTTAAGCCATGTTTAGTTAACCCTTTAGTTACCTTCAGTCCTGTTCCTTATGTTTTAATAATTCATTTTTACAACTTCATTTAAGTATATACTTGTAATATACTGTAAAAGATTATATACTGTATTAACAAAAAAATTCATATATTCCCCTCCTTTGGGACTTCTTAAAGTCCCAATAAAACTATAAGGTCTAGTTTCCCACTTTAACTCTCTTTCTAATCTGTATAAAACATGTGTTTACTAAACATGCCCCCCATTTAGGGCTAAAAAGAAGTAAAAGACCCAAAAACAATAACTGTGAACATGGAAAATCAAAGTCAAACAATAACATGTATCAGAGTACTTTTTCTTCATTATGTTAACTTACGAATATATATTTAGCACTGTATTTTCTATAATCAGATTATTTGGTGGAGACACAGACAGCACAAGTATTTACCTGAAAAACTTCAAATGTCTCTAACTTATGGTGCCAATGATGTGTACAACAATAACCAGAGATGGAATTCTAATATAAACAACCACGCTTGCATCCTCATGCTGCCATCCACAAAGTTGTCCCTATTTGCATCCAGCTGTGGTCTTATTTGGTCATTACCTTGGCTGCATAAAGCAAACAGTTGTCTTACCAAAAATTGGTGTCAATCCTCCCTTTGGAAGACATCAGCACTACTCTCATTACTGCAAGCCACTGACTCATGTCAAGCCAAATTAAATTGGACTGACTTTTAACTGGTAGTGCTTCAAGTGTTAATGTGATAATTGCTAATGTAATGTAAGTGTTAGTAATCATCTGTTAAATTCTGATTAACAGTCCAAATTACATACAGGCATTAATCCTTATAGGTGATTGGTCTATTCTCACCAAGGATCAATAGAACTATTTAAAACATCTATCCAAAAATGTTTACTCTTACACATTACTTTTACTCTAAGTGCTGGCCATGTTATGCTAATCACATTTGTTAAACTATTCAATTATTCAGTCAGTCAGTCATTATCCAACCCACTATATCTTAAACTACAGGGTCACGGGGGTCTGCTGGAGCCAATCCCAGCCAACACAGGGTGCAAGGCAGGAAACAAACCCCGGGCAGGGCACCAGCCCACTGCAGCTATTCAATTATATTATCCATCCATCCATCCATTATCCAACCCGTTATATCCTAACTACAGGGTCACGGGGGTTTGCTGGAGCCAAACCCAGCCAACACAGGGCGCAAGGCTGGAAACAAACCCTAGGCAGGGCGCCATCCCACCGCAGCTATTCAATTATATTATCCCAATTGGTATATAGGTTAAATCCAAAACAATTTAAATTCATAATAATCATGCAATATTTCCATTAATAAAACAGCAGTTACAAATTTTCAATAAATACGTATTGCTTATGAAAAGAGTTCATTTGCCTTGCTGTGCTTACAGATGATTAGCCATTCCTCATATGCCTTCCAGAACTCCATGGTTCAAATCTGCTTTGAAAAAAGTTGCTGCAAAAAAGAGATATCAGGGCGTGACTAAACAAGCGTACAGTAAAAAAGTCAAGAGTGTTCAATTCAAGGAGGAAAAAGAAAGAACAGCCCCAACAATAGACCTGCCTACAGGACACAAGCATAGTTAAAGTGGAGTGACAGTCTTGCAGAGTAAAAGTGTCGGGTCTTAGAGTCCAATACTCCATACCAAAAGGATATCAATATCTGAAACTCTTCATCCAATATTGACAGATGTCATCTATGGTTCGGGACCCACGATGATCATTCGTAGTCAACTGTCACTGGAATAGTTGAGTTGTTAGCAGGAGAGACCTGTGATCAACTTGGGCTGGAATTTGAGTATGTTGTCCAGTAGTCAATTGGTCATTGGCCTGGTCCATGACTTGATCCTGTCTCTGGTATGGATAGTTTCTCCTTGGAATTAGAAAATGTGTTTATAATATAATAATATAATGCTAGTGGCAAAACAGTTGGTCATTTTATCCAGTCACTGCTTGTCTTGTGGCTAATTTGTTTTTAATGGCCAAAAAACAATTCTGCAGGTGGTAAACACAATGAACAAGTTCCCATTTGTATTATCATGTTATTTCTCTCCACTTACCCTTTACCTATTTTCTTTAAGGGTAAGTGTACTCATCAAGTTCGCTACCAGGTTGGACTACTGTCGCACTTTAAGATTAACACACCCATACATAGATATATGCATACACACAGACCATAACCACAAAAGTACTGTATGAAAGACGTATACATATGCACGTTATCCCTTAGCACTTTAACCCACACAAATACTGTATGAATAGCACATGCACAGTATGCTTTCCCTAGTACTCCAAGAGACTTACTTATCTCCAAGAATATATTCAAACATACAAAGACTCAACATGCCTGCTATAGGCCATTTATCAACCAGTGAATGTTCTACTTTAACGCAGTGTTCATTACTGGACAGAGCTCTTCGTCTGCAGCTTGATAAACCTTGCAGCTTGGATCATATGGCATTTCCTCATTGCTCCAGGTGCTCAAAAAAATTTACCTTATTACTTCAATCTTTCTAAATATGAAGACAAAGTACAGAATGTTAAAAGCAGCATGGTATTTATTACATGAATAATAATAATAGAACAAAGAATAAGCTTACGAAAAAGTAAGATGACAAGGATGACTGTTGCAGGTGACTTGTGATCTAGCACTCGTAGTTGTTCATTAGATGCTTTTCTGACGATCAGATGGAAACAGACGCACATGACATTCTGACTTTGCTTTCGCCCTCCTCTGACATCATTCTGTTCTCTTCTTTTTTCTCTTCGTCTATCCTCTTCAACCGAGGCATATTTATTATAAAATTCTACAAGGGGATTTTTCAAGATGTGACTGCTACATGCACCTGATTGGCTTGGCTGTCAATGTGATGAATGAATTTACAAGAAATACAGTTTTTATGTTTTAACAATCTCCTGTCTCAAGCTGTAATTTCAAGTCCCATGGCATCTCCTTCTGGTCACAGACTGTAAAGTAATCAGGTATAGCATGTCTTCCTTTCCCAAACTGTAAAGCAATTTAGTTCTGGTGCCTTTTCCTTCACAGGTGATAAAATTGTTAATACAGCTTTAGGTGTCTCCTGAATTCTTGCTTAGTTGAAGCAGACGGTACTGATATTGGTACAATTCAGGAAAACAGATTGCCTTTGATTTTAACTGTCCATGCTAACGACCTGTATTTAAGTTCATCTGTTGTTTTTGTCTTGAACAAAATATAATGAAAATATAGACCAAAATTTACAGATTTTGTACTCCACAACACCATTTATTGTATCCACTATGTCAAAATAAATACCTAAAAGTTTTTCCTACCGTGTTTCCTTGAAAATAAGATCTACTCCGAAAATAAGCCTTAGCATGATTTTCAGGCTGCTCTGTAATATAAGCCCTACCCCAAAAATAAGCCCTAGTCAAGATCGTCACCTGAAAAGTAAGGCGCCTAAGGCCAGGTTTATACTTCACGCGATGCGACATGTGTGCCTGAAACATCCATTAAATTCCGAGGACACCTTGCCACAATATCTCTGAAAAGGATGTTTAATGATTACATCCATCAATTTGGGGATGCGCCCATTCCAGCAGCATCGGCGCAAGACAGAAACAAAATGTCTGGACGGGGCATCAGCTCATCGCAAGGTGAACACAAGCACACACATATACTGGCATCATTGTAGCTTCACCAAATCCCCAAGCTTTCATGTCTTTGGATGGAAAACTGACCGCACTGTGGAAACCCACTAGGAAAACACGCAAACTCCAGGCAGGGATCACAAGGAACGTGACTCCCTGCGAGATAGCAGCACTACCACTCTGCCACCATGCCACCCCATATGTGTAACTATTAGCAGTATTTATTATTTAAACAAAGATAGCGATTTATCTGTAAAATGTAACATACATATTTTAACGCATTTCATCATGAAAGTAATATCAAGTGTAAGTCTAAGAATTCTAAATGTACAGAGAGCTGGAATACTATAAATTTAATGTGTTCTTTGTGGCGATGCTGCTTGCCGCTGCTGTCAGGTCAGGAAGAAGCCCCAGAAGTGCGTAGGGATTTAACAACTGGGTCGGTTTTAAGATGAAGTTTACAACAGTCTACATTAATGATAAAGTAAACTACGAGGTGTGGAGCCGACCCGGACACAGACAGGCGGACATGTTGTTCATCAAACCACCAAACGTTTATTTACAACTATTTACAATGATTTGGTCACTCAGACCCAGTTCAATAAATGCACAAACCCCAATAATCACAGTCCTGGCCACAAATGCCTTCTCCTCGGGCCGCCTCCACACCTCTTCTGCCTCGTCCTGCTTCCACCCAACTCCAGCCCTGAATGAATGGAGATGGCCCCTTTTATCCAGTTCCCGGATGAGCCCCAGGTGTTCCCGGCATTCCTCTCTTGGCCACGCCCCAGCGTTGCGGAAGTGCCGGCTGTCCTCCCGGCAGCTCTCCGGGTGCCATCCTAAATCTTCCCCCCAGCACTTCCTGGTGTGGCGGAAGTGCTGGGGTAACAGGTCCCCAAGGCATTGGGGCGCCTCCTGGCGGTGACCACGGGCCCCTACAGGGTGGAGCTTCCATGCCCTGTACCCGTGGCCCCCAGAGCAACCAGGAAGGCGGCCCCCACGTGATCCAGGGTGGGCTTTGACCCTCTTCCGGTCCCTCACGGCGTCCCGGCCGGGTCGTTGCCCCTGGCATCCCTTCCAGAAGAAGATGACATGACTGTATTTGGATAAATCATATATTGTTGTACATGAATAAATATAAGATATTCCCTGAAAATAAGCCTTAGTGCATCTTTTGGAGCAAAAATTAATATAAGACCATGTTTTATTTTCGGGGAAAACACAGTATATACAGTATCTCACAAAAGTGAGTACTCCCTCACATTTTTGTAAATATTTTATTATATCTTTTCATGGGACAACACTGAAGATATGACACTTTGATACAATGTAAAGTAGTCAGTGTACAGCTTTTATAACAGTGTAAATTTGCTGTCCCCTCAAAATAACTCAACACACCATTAATGTCTAAACCACTGGCAACAAAACTGAGTACACTCCTAAGTTAAAAATGTCTAAATTGTGCCCAAAGTGTCAATATTCTGTGTGGCCACCATTATTTTCCAGCACTGCCTTAACTCTCTTGGGCATGGAGTTCACTAGAGCGTCACAGGTTGCCACTGGAATTCTCTTTCACTCCTCCATGAAGACATCACAGAGCTGTTGGATGTTGGAGACCTTGCACTCCTCCACCTTCTGATTGAGGATCCCCCACAGATGCTCAATAGAATTTAGGTCTGGAGACATGCTTGGCCAGTCCAGCACCTTTACCCTCAGTTTCTTCAGCAAGGCAGTGGTCATCTTGGAGATGTGTTTGGGGTCATTATCATGTTGGAGTACTGCCCTGCTGCTTCAGTATGTCACAGTACATGTTGACATTCATGGTTCCCTCAATGAACTGTAGCTCCCCAGTGCCAGCAGCACTCATTCAGCCCCAAACCATGACACTCCCACCACCATGCTTGACTGCAAGACACACTGGTCTTTGTACACATTCACCTGGTTGCCGCCACACACGCTTGACACCATCTGAACCAAATAAGTTTATCTTGGTCTCATCAGACCACAGGACATGGTTTCAGTAATCCATGTCCTTAGTCTGCTTGTCTTCAGCAAACTGTTTGCGGGCATTCTTGTGCATCATCTTTAGAAGAGGCTTCCTTCTGGGACAACAGCCTTGCAGACCAATTTGATGCAGTGTGCGGCGTATGGTCTGAGCACTGACAGGCTGACCCCCCATCCCTTTAACCTCTGCAGCAATACTGGCAGCACTCATACATCTATTTTCAAAAGACAACCTCTGGATATGACACTGAGCTTCTTTGGTGGACCATGGCAAGGCCTGTTCTGAGTGGAACCTGTCCTGTTATATGGTTTTGGCCACCGTGCTGTAGCTCAGTTTCAGGGTGTTGGCAATCTTCTTGTTGCCTAGGGCATCTTTATGGAGAGCAACAATTCTTTTTTTCAGATCCTCAGAGAGTTCTTTGCCATGAGGTGCCATGTTAACTTCCAGTAACCAGTATGAGAGAATGTGAGAGCGATAATACCAAATTTAACACACCTGCTCCCCATTCACACCTGAGACCTTGTAACACTAACGAGTCACATGACACCGGGGATGGAAAATGGCTAATTGGGCACAATTTGTACATTTTTCACTTAGGGGTGTACTCACTTTTGGTGCCAGCGGTTTAGTCATTAATGGCTGTGTGTTGAGTTATTTTGAGGAGACAACAAATTTACACTGTTATACAAGCTGTACACTGACTACTTTACATTGTATCAAAGTGTCATATCTTCAGTGTTGTCCCATGAAAAGATATAATAAATATTTACAAAAATGTGAGGGATGTACTCACTTTTGTGAAATACTGTAGTTGTGTCTCATTAGCCATTGTTGTGGACTCCACTCAGTTAAAAGCATATTCATCATGACCAGTAAATCATCATAATATAAAGTAAAGTCAATCTTAATATACTGTATATACCAAAGAAACAGCATTTAATTGTCTCAAAATAGTCAAACTGTTGGAACATAGCCTTTGCTGTTATGAAATATATCTTTAAAAACTAAAATCACTGTGAAATTAATTTACTATCCATCCATCCATCTTCTAACCCGTTGAATCCAAACACAGGGTCAAGGGGGTCTGCTGGAGCCAATCCCAGCCAACACAGGGCGCAAGGCAGGAACCAATCTCAGGCAGGGCACCAACCCACCACAGGACACACACACACACCAAGCACAATTTAGAATCACCAATCCACCTAACCTGCATGTCTTTGGACTGTGGGAGAAAACCCACGCAGATACAGGGAGAACATGCAAACTCCACGCAGGGAGGACCCGGGAAGCGAACCCACATCTCCTAACTGCGAGGCAGCAGCACTACCACTGTCCCACCGTGCCGCCCAAATTAATTTACTATAAAACATCTAAATAAACTCCCCCCATATTGACACTTGTGTTCATTTTGCTATTATTATTTTATGTTTAGAGGAAATGTGGAGCAAGATGATATCAGTCAGTAAGGACCTCAGAAATTGACCCCATTAAAATAAAAACATAGAGCTGAATGTTTCTCCTACAGATAATACAAATATTTCCAGAGATGAGAAACAACATCAAAAGAAAAGAGAAGGCAAAGGGGTCTGAATGTTTTTAGTTAATGTCTTTTTAACACATTTAAACTAAGTTAGCTATTATTATTATTATTATTATTATTATTATTATTAAGCATCTGGTATTTAAAGCATTTACATACTCTTGTCTCCCATGGTTACATTTATTTCACTCCACACACAGAACGTACAAGTATGAACAGTCATTTCCTGTTGCTGGGCAGCAGTGCTACCCACTGCGCCACCTTACCACCCTAACTGAAATTACCTAACAACTCATGTAAAGTATTTAAAACAATATCCATAACATATATATGCACCTTGACATTTAGAACCTATTTAATAATTCAGCTAGCACACACAATTATACATACACACACACACGCACACACACACACGCACACACACACACACACACACACACACACACACATTATGTCTGTGCTCAATATACATTCTGTACTTTCCAAAAGCATAACAGTATCCTCAACATCACATACATATCAGCAGCATTTTAGTCTTCAAAAAAATTGTATCAGTTATACTTTGTAATTATCAAAAAAAAAGACTTGATCTGAAGGAAAGATGTTTTGCATATTTATAAATATTTATATTAACAAAAGTGGAGATGTTTTGATTTTGCCAAATATTACATATATTCAAAACTCATTTTAGCCCAAATTAACTCAGAGCTCTGGAAATTTATATAAAATATTTCTAAATTTGTGTGCACAATATATTTTCAGCACACAGTTTGAACATTCAGTTTAATACTAGTTCATTTCAGACAAAGAAGTCCCATTTGCACGTCATTCCTTAGACACAGTATAACATTTTCAAATACACAAAGCATTCTTTTAACATGTTTAAAGCATTTTAATATTTTTGCACCTTTTATTCTTACACCTCATTCTTTTCATAAGTCCTCTCAATTTTTCTTATTCTCTCTCTGCACTCTCTCCTTTCTTGTATGACTCCGTTACACATTCAGATCATTTTAAGTGATTTTTTAACCAATCCCCCTTGGTTTCGAATCAACCTCTGTATGTATCAAATTCATAAGCAATGCTACAGTTAAACTCCTCTTCAATTTCCTGATTTATATAAATTGTTAGAAAACCTGTATAAACACAACGAGTACATACAATCTTATTATCTCGTCTATGCCTGTAGTTTCTCTCTGGGCTCATACAGTATATTTATGGTCTAATATGATCTATAATATAATCTTTGACCTTTTCCTTTTTTTTAAAAAAAAAAAATCTACACTCCTCCTTTGAATGACCTATTAATTCTGCGGTCTTTAATCAGATGCTTCCTTGGTGGATCACAAAGTGTTTCACACAGCACTGGTCTCTGGGTCAAAGAGACCCTGTGACGAATTAAGTCAGTGACAATGAGAAAGCATCTTCTGTGGTGATATGATTCTGTGACAAAGAAAAAAAAAAGTCCAACAACTAGTAAGCCACACATATCACACAAATTGTCTCACCTATGTGGCTCATTGCTAAGGTACAACCCACACCGTCACGTCAGAGCGGTTTCCACTTGCTCTCCACTTAGTCCAGTGGAACTACTTAGTGCAATTCACTGAGGCTGCCTTCTGCCTTGGCCAGGTGCAGATCTTTTCTACAGTGATCGGCTCAATATAACCTTACAAGTATGAACAGATGACCCAAGTAATCCACTGGGGCTGTATTAAACAGGAATTTTTACCTCCAATGCAGTCCTTCACTGATTTTACTGGGAGATTAAACTCACTCACATTCAACATTTGCTTATTTTGAATGGGGAAACACTCTCCAAAATTCTTTATAAATATATTTATATCTGTGAACTTTAAAGGGAGAACACGTAAACAAATGAAAATACAAACAACTAATAATGATAATAATACAGGTATATACTAAAATTTCAAATGATTCCTTCAGATTATTCAGTTCAAAAGAATAGTTTCTGGTAAAATTGTGCTTTGCAATGACTATCAACAAAGCCTAGTTACTAGGAAAAGCAGGAATTGCTCTACTGCAGGAATGTTCTACTCATGGACAATTATGTATAGCATGTTCAAGAGTAAGCTGTTCTAGTGAATTAATAATATTATTACTAATTATTTGACTGATGCCTTTATCCAGGGAAACTTACAACATTTGTGGTACAATTTGTTAATTTTATTTGGTTTGTTTTTTTCATCTGGACGTTAGGCAGATGAAGTGACTTGCTTATGGTCACACAGTTTTAGTATTTGAACCACAGTCTCAGGGTTTAAAGTCCTAGGTCCAGTTCCTTAACTACTACACAACTTGGTTAAAAAATACAAATATTATATACAGAAAGTACTTAATTAGTTACATACAACTTCTAACTCAGCTACTGAGTCGATTTCACAATAAGGGAAGCCCACTGACTTGTAAATTTCCTGGGGAAAGCCAGGTAACACAGATAACTAAGATTTGGGACACCACAAAAGTAAATTCCATATAATTGGATGGAAAATAAGGTTTGAAAAGGTGAATGCCAATCTTTGCAGTTAAGTGAAACTGTTGATTGCCGATTTTCAGTGATGAAGGTCTACTTAGGGCTACTTAGGGTTTATTAGGCAGAAGGAGTGTGTTCAAGTCCCCAGAGCAGGAAGTGACTTCATAGTTCCTCATGCTGTCAATCTTCAGGACTGAGGGTAAAAGGACAGGAGAGGTAGTAATTGACAGCACCATCCCATGGTTTGGGGTGGAACTACTGATAGAAGACCCCGATGTTGTCTCCAAATCGCACATATGTAACATGACCCCCCACCCCGAGCCCAGATCATTTGAGTCAGGTGCCCGAATCGAGAGGTCATAGACACAAGAAAGAGCATATTGGTGGTGTGAAGGGAGCATTGATGGTGTACAGCCATAAATTTAATTGGCTGTGGAATGGAAGACATTGCAAATGCACCACCTACAGTTTGGCGTGGGTACTAAGATGATGGAACTAGAGCAGGGGCTAAAACTTTACTCAATAACACACATTCATTTAATTTCAAGTACCGGTTCTACTCTTTTTCCCTCTGGGAGTAGATATGGGCATTCTCTGACAATCAGCCTCAGTTGGTAATAAGGTCATGTGCAATTAGAGAAGTCCAACCTGGCTTTCCATTCACCACTACTTGGACAGATAGGATGGCTGCTTCCAGCTCCAATCTCTGGTGGGATTTCAAATCAGGACCAAAATTTAACTAATAATATGAGCCCAAGAATGTGGTACAAAGCATAACACAAATAGTTAAAAAACACATGAAAAGTTACCAGTGACAGCAAAACAGAATTATACAAAGGATTATACAATAGATAATGTTTAATTTATTTTTAAAAACTGGTAGTGACTTGACCTCTGAGTTTCTGAGAAAATGCATTCCATAAGGGTGGAGCTGAGACACCCATTGTGCCCTTCATAGTCCTAGGACTGGTAAGTAGAGGACTAATTTGAGATGATTTGAGTTGTTGAGCATGAACATAAAGTTGTAGAAGATCAGAAAGATAAGATGGAAATTGATAATTTAAAGCTTTGTAAGTTAACAGAAGTATTTTGTAAATAATACAAGATTTAATTGGGAGCCAATGCAATTGCTTCAAAGTTGGCGTACTAAGTTCTAAGAGCGTGGTGTAAATGAGAACCCTAGCAGCATAGGTCTGAATGTACTGCAGTTTATTAAGAACAGATTTGGAAGACCATGCAATAAGGAATTACAGTAGTCTATCCGAGATGTAATGAAAGTAAGGGCTAAGCATTCAGTATCTGCCTAGCTCAAAGATAGTTGAAGTTGGGCTAAATTTCTTAAACGATAAAATAACATTTTTAACTTCAGTTATTAACATATGGAACAAATAACAGAAAGGAATCAAATGTAACACTTAGATTTCTAACTACAGCTGAAACCTGAACAGGGATATTATCTAATAATGCAAATTGGTCCATCTTAGCCAACAGAGACTTATTCACCATCAAAAGTATTTCAGTTTTTTTCACTGTTAAATTTAAAAAAGTGGATGTCAGCCATAACAACATCATTTAGGCAAGCAATAAGAGCAGGAGATGGAAGAAATATTTTATATATATATATATGGGTATTAGCATAGCAGTGATAGTCCAGACCATATGCATGAGATATATGACATAAAGGAATCAGGTAAATATTAAATTAATAGAGCCCCCAAAACTGAACCTTGTATGACACCCAGAATAAACATGTGCCACAGGAGATTTATGAGTTTCCAATACAACAAACTACTGTCTGTCTGATAAAAATATCTAAAGCAATCAAGAACAGTTCCACTAATACACAGCAGTGACCACAAACATTAAAGCTGTATTGTATGACAGATTATGTCAAAAGCAGCACTGAGGTCCAACAAAACAAGTATGCCCATAGCCCCTGAGTCAGCAGTCATTAGCAGATCATTAGTCACCTTTACTAGAGCTGTCTCTGTGCTGTGACGAGAACAAAATCCAGACTGGAGTGGTTCAAATAAAGCATTTACAGTAAGTGTGTGTGAGCCTGCAGTTGTGTAACCACAGCATGTTCCAGAACTTTGGAAAGAAATGGAAGTCAAGAAATGGATCAGTAATTAGCTAAACAATTTGGATATAGTCCAACGTTCTTCAGGATTGGTCTAACAATTCAGTACTGTAGTACCAATCCTGAAGATTGGGAATTAACTATATTTGTTATGACAGAACAAAATACAAGTAGACATTGTTTTATAAGTGAAGTAGGAGATTAAGATTGTTTACAATTGTTAATCACTCTGCTACTTAAGGTAGAATCAACAGGAAGGGAAAGTGGAGAAACAAGTAATTTACTTATTAATAGACAAGGAAATTTGATTTTTTTTAATAAACTACAGGTTTAACAGCATTACCACAGTTTGCTTTATTTAATTCCAATAAAGAAACTAAAGAATTTTGAACAAAGTTCAGGACTGATGAAAGTGGCAGATTTATGATGATATTTGATAAAGATAGAGAATAAAACATTGGGGTCTTTATAGAATTTTAATGCAGAGATGAGTGCATTTCTGTAAACTGATTGGTGTGCTTTGAATGCCTCACAATGTATCTTAAATCCAGTTTTTTTTTGTAGAGACTCTCATGTTGGTGTCTCTGGGATTTCATGGAGCAGAGATTATAATTATACCAAGAAGACTGGGAAAAAACTAACAATCTGTGATTTAAGGGAGCTAGAGTGTCCAAGGTTTCCATTTCTTCCATAGTTTCAGTAAGTTGACATGATAGATTCTCTCAGCTGGCCAAAGATTTGATTGTTTCACCAAGTAATCAACCACCCCTTTTTTTCTTTAATTGAGTATAGCCCTTGCCAATGAGCCAACAATTTATTGTGAGAGGTGGGGATTAGAACCCTGATTCAGATCTCCAGGATTGAACTCATAGGGTGTCTAGCCACAGTCGTGTAAGTGGGACAGTGCTGACTGTACTCGCTCTATATTCTCTTTTAGAGTCAGTTGAATTTTTTTTTAAATCTTTCAAGTAACTGTGTGATATATTACCTCATTCTCACACCCTTCTATCACAATATCCAATAGACTATGGACAACTATGGTTGTCATCTGTACAATAAATCAAAAGGGGGGAACCCTGTGAAGGCTTGTATGACTTTTCAATATGCAAAAAGGATGAAAGGGAGTAAGTGATCCCATTACCTCCCATCCTCACTGACTGCCTCGTGTAGCATTTCTTTGAGTGTCTGATTGTGTGCAAGATGAACAAGCACCCCTTGGTCCATAAGAACTTCTTTAGGGATGCTGACACAAACAAAGTTTCCATTAGTCCCCATGCAATTTTTTTGGAATTGGCTAGTCTTAGGGAAATAGCCTTGAGATATCAGGTTGCATAATCCACAAGAGCCATAATATATTTATGACACTGTGCCAAAGGCTCAAGTGGTCCCACTATATCCACAATAATCCACTCAAATGGAATTCTAATTAAAGGCAAGGAAGTGAGAAAAGCACAGTCCCTCTGAGGAATTTGCTATACTTGACATTATAGACAGGAACTTCAGAACTGGTGGATCTTCTTGTTTGTTCCCAGCCAATAGAAACAAAGTTTAATTCTCTCCAATGTTTTGTCAGACCTGAGATGGACTCCTAGGAGATAGGCATATCCTAGTTCCTAATCCTGCCACCAGTAAGGTTTTGTCAGTAGCAACAATCTTTGTACCTTTGCTTCATGTTTTCCATTCTAATTCAATAGGTCATTGATTATTACAAAATATGGCCCTTGTGGCATGAGATGCATGGTTCTTTATGTATCCATAAGGACAACTGTATTCTTTGAAAATTTCAGGGTATTTTCATTCCACTGCTCCTTTTTGAATGATGCAGGTAAATGGAGAAACTGAAAATGAAGATTAACAAGAGGGTCTGGCATGACCACCCAGGTGGCAGGGTTTCACAGAAGTGTTTTGAGTAGGCTGCATGACACCACCTACCTTTTACTGGGTGGCCACATCATTTGTCTCTGGACAAGGAAGTAACAACTTGAGACTGAACACGCAACAGTCTGTGGAGTACATGTTTGCAAATAATGTATTTTATTAATGAAAGAGAGTAGACAACATGGAAAACATGTAAAAATGCCATTATTGCTTTTAATTGACTTGTGTTTTTACTGCAACATACACAAGCAACTTTAGAATTTACCTGTGTCCCAGTGGCAGGAAAACCTTGTGCATAAGTGGTTAACTTACCTGCTATCTTTATTGTTTACTCACAGGCACAATCTGGATGGCTACAGCATGACTTTGGGCACCTTTCTGTCTTTAGAACTTCTCGCTGGAATCACTTCTTACATAAGTTTGTCATTGGACAGCTCAAGGTAAGAGTGGATTTCATTTGTAGGGGAGATGTTCTACAGATTTTTTAGTCTTCAGCCAGCCTGTAAATATTCCTCAGATTTATCTGTATGTGAATCTTAATTGTGAAATTAAACAAAAATAGATACACTATGCCAGATCTTGTCCCATATTTAATACAATGTTATAACAAATATTACTGGAGTGCAAAAACAAATGGATAGTTTTTAGAAAAAAGATGGAAAATATATGGGTTCAGTCAGAGTGCACATCCATTATAATAGGGGCTGTAACTATGTCAAAAAGGTTACTGTATCTAATGTCAAGTACAGTGCTAGCAATATCATTCTAGGAAGCATGGGACAGAGGCTTTAGTTGGGACAGGGAAAAGTGAATAGCTCCAAATATCAAGATAGTTGATGTTTGGATTCTAATAAACAGCATTATAAGACCATATACTACCTGTGGGTTATAGGCCCCTAATGCAGAAAACTGTTAAAATTTAGAGGGGGATTATAGTTGTAGGGAACATTAATTCCCAAATATTAACTGGGCTGGCGTTATACTTAATAGATCACAAGAACTAATGTAATATGCTCATCAGTAAATAAAACACCCCAGAAATATTATTATCATTGGATGCAGAAAAAGCATTTGACATGATTGAATGGAAATACCTTTTCACTACATTAGAGAAATTTGGGTTTGGCCCGAACATTTGTGCATGGATCAAACTACTGTATACCAATCCAGAAGCTTCAGTCTGTATTAACAACATTTGCTCAGACTACTTTAAACTAGAACGTGGTACCAGACAAGGATGTCCCTTGTCACCACTGCTATTTGCAATCGCCATTGAACCACTGGCGGTTCACTGTCAAAATGCTTATCAGATAAAGGGGATTATCAGAGAGGGACTGGAACAGAAAATTTCTCTATATGCAGACGATATGGTACTGTATATATCAGACCCACAAAATTCTGTGTCTGCAGTCTTAACAGCACTCACAGAATTTTGAAAGATCTCTGGTCTCAGAATTAATTTGAATAAAAGTGTACTCTTTCCAGTGAATTCTTAAGCATTAGATTAGACACCTTACCTTTTATCATTGCAGATCAGTTTAAATACCTAGTGGTTAACATCACAAGTAAACACAAAGCTCTTTATCAACAAAATTTTGCCATCTGTATGGAAAAAATTAAGCAAGACTTGCATAAATGGTCAACCCTTCATCTCACTCTAGCTGGAAGAATTAACATTGTTAAGATGAGTATTCTTCCTAAGCTTCTTTTTTTATTTCAAAACATTCCAGTATATATTAATAAATAATTTTTTAAGTAATTAGATTCAACAATAACCTCATTTATTTGGAACTCAAAACATCCACGTATCTAAAGAGCGACCCTACAAAGACCTAAGGCAGAAGGTGGCATGGCTCTACCTAACTTTCAGTTTTATTACTGGGCAGCAAACATACAAGCTATAAAAACCTGGAAACAAACAGATGAACATACACAGGCTTGGTCCGCAATAGAAGTAAAATCCTGCAGTACTTCTTTATATTCCCTGCTCTGTCCCCAACAAATGTAAGTTATCGGCATTTTACTAATAATCCATTAGTGCTTCACTCACTCAGAATATGGAACCAATGCAGAAAACATTTTAGGATGGAGAATCTTTTATTTGTGGCACCTCTGCAAGAGAACCACCTCTTTCAACCCTCGCAAACATATGCAGTTTTTAATATCTGGAAAAGATTTGGGATTAGATTGCTTAGAGATCTTTATATAGACAACATTTTTGCATCCTATGAACAATTACAATCCAAATTTAACTTTCCAGCTACACATTTCTTTCACTATCTTCAAATTAGGAACTTTGTTAAACAGAACCTGCCCGACTTTCCTCATCTTGCACCCTCCTCCAGGCTGGAAAAAATATTGCTAAATTTCAAGGACTTAGACACCATCTCTGCAATATATAAAATTATTTTACAGTCCCTCCCTTTCAAAGATCCAAGAGGACAATGGGAAAAAGATCTCTTAATCAATATATCAGAAAAGGAGTGGAAGGTAGCAATGCAGAGAATTCACTCGAACTCCACATGCACAAAGCATACAATTATTCAACTCAAAATTATATATCAGGCACATCTGTCTCACTTAAAACTGTCCAAAATGTTCCCAGGTCAAGATCCAACCTGCGAACGCTGCGATCAAGTCCCAGCTTCACTGGGTCACATGTTTTAGGCCTGCAGCAAATTAACATCATTTCGGACCAAAATCTTTAAGTGCCTTTCAGGCAGCCTTGGTGTCACAATCCCTCCTAACCCATTAACAGCTGTGTTTGGGGTTATTCCAGATGGGCTTAAAGTGGAGAAGGACAAACAAACTGTGATTGTATTTACTGCACTATTGGCACATAGACTTATTTTGCTAAATTAGAAGAATCCTAACTCTCCTCTTTTAAGTCAGTGGGAAACCGATGTTTTATATATTCAAAATTGGAAAAATCAAATTCTCAGTTAGAGGATCGGTACAGAATTTTTTCAAAACCTGGCAGCATCTAATTAATATTATTTTAGAATAAACTCTTAAAGCACAGAGGAAGCAACACTTTCCGCATTTCTTTTTCTTCTCCATTCATCTCTATTGCCCTTTTAAACTAATCAATTTAGGTATGTTTACAAGCTTTAAGTTTTACTCTTTTGGCCATGCTCTCTTTCTTAGGGGTGGGAGTTGTTGTAGTTGTTTTCATCCTATTTTTTTTTTTTTTTGTAAAAATTGATTTATTTGTATGGAATGATTACAATAAAATTAATAAATTTAAAAAAAAAAAAGATCACAAGAACTGGACATTTTAGGCTTAATCAGTAACTATTTTTTAACACAGTATGTTAAGGCATCAGCTTGGGGGGATGCCTGTCTAGAATTAGTATTCTGTAATAATCAGGGTAGAACTGAAGGGGTAAAAGTGAGTGAACCATTAGGATCTAGTAACTACAACATAATAATTTCACAATGATTCGGCAGAGTACATATTTTATTAGAGCAAATTTTTAGCAGAGGAGGCAAAGACTCAGTACGATAAATTGGGATAAGCTTTTACATGTGAGTTGAGGAGGTATGGAACAGTTTTAAATATTTTTATGTATAATGCATCACAAGTTCATCCCAAAACTAAAAAACAGTAAGAAATTAATGAAAACTTTGAGGTGGATAAATAAGGAGCTAAAAAGGAAGTTACAAAGAAAATAGTAACTCCAGTGCAGACTATAGGGATTATGTGACCATCAATTAAAATTTAATAAAAGACAGATGGAGAAAAAACTGCAGCAAATGAAAAACATGTGACCAAAATAAATTCTTTTAATATTTTAGTAATAACAGAATAGTCAAGGAGAAGGAGAAGAGTATTAGAAATGGTAAAGTCAGTGAGTACATATACTGTATAAATCTTTGACATATATTTTTTAAAATGGTGGTACAAAACTGGCTCAAAAAAAGGAAAAAAAGGCCAATGGTGACAGGAATGTTTTCAGAATTAGGTGCTTAGGACATAGCTCTTTTTTATGTACGTAAATGATCTAGATAAGGAAAATAATTAATAAGCCATTAAAGTGTGATGATTCCAAACTAGGTTACTGAGGGACTTAGACAGCAGACAGACTTGGGCAAATTTGTGTAATTTACAGAAGCCATTAAGAAGGCTAACAAAATGACTGGGCTTAGGTCTTTCCTGGAAACCAACTGGAGGTCAGCCAGACATGAATCATAGAACTATATCCCATCCCACACGCCCACACCCAACTATGACCGGCTAGGTATATACTGTAAATAATCCAGTCAGTATTTGCACAACAATCACTACATGAGTTACCGCGATAATGTTGAGTATAAAAATTGAACAGTGAATCAACATCAAATTTCTTGTAAATTATCTCTTTTTCTGTGAAGCAGTTTTTCACTGACAAAAACATTCCTGTCCTTGATCATCCTCCCTATTCACCCGATTTAGCTCCCTGTTATTTTTTCTTGATTCCAAAAATCAAAAGTGACCTGAAGGGAACATATTTTTCTTCAATGGATGAAGTTCAGACAAAAACGGCAAGCATATTGAAGAGCCTCAAGCCAGAACACTTCCAGCACTATTTCAATCAATGAAAGATACGTAAGGAGTGGTGTAGAGATCGGGAGGGGGAGTATATAGAAAGTGACAATGTTTAGAATGCTGTAATTCATCAATAAATTTTTTTTTTTTTTTAACCGATCCGGTTATTTTTGTCTCATCTCGTATAGCATGATGTGTAGACTACAAGTCCAAGGATTCTATGCTCAAGTTTAATAATAAACTGGTGATGCCTTATCTGAAGTACTATGTACAGTTTCGCTTTCCTGGCTTCAAAAAGGACATATCAGCACTGGAAAAAGTCCAGAGAAGAGTGACTAGGCTGATAGTAGGACTGCAGGGGGTGAATTATGAGGAAAGACTAAAAGAGCTGAGCCTTTTCATTTTAAGCAAAACAAGATTAAGAGGAGACATGATCGAAGTGTTTAAAACACATTGGATTGCAAATATTATTTTAAAATGAGTTAATCAAGAATACGGGGACATAGTTGGAAACTTGGTAAGGGTAAATTTCACACAAATATTAGGAGGTTTTACTTTACATAGAGAAATACAGATATATGGAATAAACTACCAAGTATTGTTGTAGACAATAGGACTAAATAGACTTTAGGACTTTATGTTAATGACCTATGGGTTGTAGTAGATTCATCACTATGTATACCCAGACAGAGTACAGAAGCGATCAAGAAAGCTAATAGAAGGTTAGGTTATATCACAATGTGTGGAATACAAGTCAGTAGGGGTTGTGTTTAGCCTATATTACACACTAGTGAGGTCTTACCTGGAGTGACTGGGCTGATTCTGGGACTAAGAGGTATGAGCTATGAGGAGAGACTGAAGGAGCTGAACCTTTTAAGTTTAAGCAAACATAGATTAAAAGGTGATATGACTGAAGTATTTAAAATTATAAAAGGAATTAGTACAGTAGATCTCAGTTGTTACTTTAAAATAACATAGAGACATTGTTGGAAACTTTTTAAAGGCAGATTTAATACAAATGTTAGAAAGTTTTTCTTAATGCAAAGAACCACTGACAAGTGGCAGAAAGCAGGACTTTACGACAACAACAACAACAATTTATTTCTTGCATAGCTTAAAATCACAGGCATCCCTCAATGGGCTTTTTAGGCCCTGTTCTTTGGCAGCCTCCCAGTCTTGACTCCCTGAGAAGACAACAACCTACCCCCACCCCCTCCCCCCAATTTAGAGAGAGAGAGCGAGAGAGAGTGAGAGATTCCCTTCCAGGTAGGTTGGGAGCGCAATTAGTGTCAAAGAATGGGGTAAATACAATACATAAAACAGAACACAAGTAATCCTCTTCATAAAGCTAAATGGCCAATCTAACACTATTACCTAATAAATACAATAGTACAAAATACTTTGTTCATGCAGAGCGCGCCTCACTATGTACTGAATCAGCGCTGGCCTGGCCAGTCTGATGAAAAGACACTTCTACCCGATGATTCCAGTGTTGCTTTATCTGAGATGTCTTTTCTTTGGCAGGCAAACAACTTGGCAGTACAGCAGTGGCACCAAGTGCCACGTGAGGATACTGAGAAGAGAAACTGAATAGCGAAGGGTTAGTAGCAGTTTATATATATTGTATTACATATATTTTAGTACTAGAGTAGTGCTATATAGAAGTATTAGTACTACCATAGGGACCTTCAAAGGTCAACTTGATGTTATTTTGGACAATCTAGATACATAAAATGGAAACCTTGGGCTAAATAGCATGCTCTCATCACAATTTTGTAATATTCTAATCTTTGACCGATTTGATTAAAATTTTGTGACGTTATAAAAAAAGAAAACTAGTCAATGCCTTTTTTATTTCAATACATTTTTACTTGTCGATATTTATTATTATTACTCTAACTAACCTGCTCTCTGCTAACAAAGTGCTTTAGGCAAATGAAGGATGTAGCAGAAGTGATTGACGGGCCATGCGAATAGCACCACTAACCAATATGGAGGATAGAGGATTGAAGACAGGGTGGTGTCCTGCACAAGAAAAAAGAGTTGTTATTACATTGTGAAATGGAAAGAGAAAGTATGGTGAAGATCAAGGAAGATGGCAAAGACCACTGGCTAGAAAACTCTGCATTTTGCTCTTGACTGCCAGCACTCTACGCCTACTGGCTCTCATCTTGGTTGTGCATTCTGTTTCGTTGACTTCCATCCATTGGTCACAGCAAGGAGGACCAAACAACCCTCCGCCCCATCTCTTCAGTCACAGTTCCACAAACTCCAAGGGAGATCCCCTCAAACGCTTGGCCCAATCAATTACAGACATGGACGATCCCACACCTGTGCAGTTCAGTGCTGAAACACCCAAGCCCGTATCGTGCCTGGGAACGCTCATATTAACAGCTATTATTCATTTAAAAACTGGCTTTTCGTTCTGAGCCATGGACCCACTATATCACACTCCTCTCCCCCTTAAGCCTCCAGTTGCATGGGAATGCTCCATGCTACTGTCAACCCAGTGCAACTGGTGGCCCAGGTCTGAGGCTTGGCCACACTACCACTGCCTTAAAACAATAAAAGCACTAAAACAAATCCCACACTAAAACCAACCCAAGCTCCCCTTGTTAAAACAGGACATTAAAAGAATAAGAAGTTTAAAAATGACAATAAAAGCAATCAATAAATAAATGTCTATTAAAAAGTTCATTTCTTTAAAATGTCCTCTTCTGGCTTGGGTCCATGTGTTCTTTTCAAAAGTCTGGCACCTATCCCTCTTGCTGCTCTGATGATGCTGCTCATCTCACCGTTGCCACCATGTGTAACAATGCGGGTATACTGCAGACCTCACCACTTTCACACTTCCCTTATAAATATCCTGTACCACTCTTACATAATTGTCTGCAACTCCCAACTTCCTCATACAATACCACAATACTCTCATACAATACTGTGAAATGCTTTCTCCAGGCCCACAAAGACACAATACAACTCTTCTGGCCTTCTGTATACTTATTCGTCAACACCCTCAGAGCAAACATTGCATCTATAGTGCTCTTTCCTTACATGAAACCATGCTGCTGCTCGCTAAACAATACTCCTCTTCTTAACCTAGCTTCCACTATCTTTCCCATAACTTCATGTTGTGGCTGATTAATTTTATCTCTCTGTTATTACTACTGTCTTGCACATCACCCTTAGTTTTAAAAATTGGTACCAGTACACTTCTCCACACCTTAGACATTATATTACTTTCCAAAATTGCAATAAACAATCTGGTAGAAACCTCCTCAGCCATCTCTCCTAAACTCCTCCATGCTTCAACAGGTATATCATCTAGACCAAAAGCCTTTTCATTTTTTATCCTGTTCATAGCTGTTCTTATTTCTTCCTTGCTAATCCATTGCACTTCCTGGTTTACTATCCCCACATCATTCAACCGTCTCTCTCTCTCTCATTCTCTTCATTTATCAACCTCTCAAAGTACTTTTTCCATCTGCTCAACACACTCTCTTCGCTTATGAGTATGTTGCCATTATTACCATTTATCATCCTTACTGGCTGCTCATCTTTCCCAGCTTGGTCCCTGTGCCTAGCGAATTGGTACAGGTCATTTTCTCCCTCCTTAGAGTCCAACCTCTCATACAACTCATCATATGCCTTTTCGTTAGCCTCTACCACCTCTCTCTTCACCTTACACTATATTTCCTTGTACTTACGTGTCTACTTTCTGCATTTCTTTGAGTATCTGTTCTGTCCTGATTGTTACAAAATGCTAAATTTGGTTTAAAATGTCATGTCAAAAAACAGTCATCAACTATGTCTAAAAACTCCTCTTCTTCAACTACAATATCCCCCTGTGAGCTTGCCTTTTGATATTTCTACAAAAATGTGCAAATGATGTGAAATTACTGTCTGCATTGAGTGGTCTATAACAAGTCAAACTGGGGAGCATGCACTGGTACAGTGTGTTGCCGCACCCACCAAATGACGAAACAACTCGAGATCCCGGTTGGCAACCCCCCAGGCAGACACGCGGTCCAGTCCCACCCTCCGGAAATGACCCTCTATCTACCACAGCCAGGTGTTACGTGGGCAACCCCTTGGCCTGGTCCAGCCACTTGGGTCCACAACAATGAGGATCCTATGAGCTGGATCACCCTTGGGGGAAAGCATCACATTGCTGTAGTGCTGCAACTGATGCTCCCTCACAATACAGGTAATGTGCCTCATTCGGGACTCCATGAGCAACCGCTCATTCGACACAAAGTCAAACCAATGAAAGCCAAGGATTTTCCGGAGAGATACAGTAAAGGAGTCCAGTCTTCGTCTCAGGTCACTGAATAATATATATTACATATATCTCTCTATTATAAAATAAAATCATGTGGGAGGGAATGACTAGGAGATGATACGTGATCTTCACGCTAAGATCACAGAAGACACTTAAAAGACCCACGAGACGAAAGAGAATGGCCACGGGGCGTCTTGCAGGGACCATAAACATGAGACTTTGTGCCAACAGATTGACCCAGGAACATTCTTGGGGACGTGGAACATGAGATTCTTGCAAGACATGCCCTACTTGCAAGCGATATCAGTAGTACTATGTCAGGTGGGTTCTGTCAAAATGTAATCCAATTTGATTGATGAGATTAAACCATGCCCCTTTTTAATCGAAGACCGGAAGTCCCGCCCCCACCAACCATCTGTTGTTTATTGACCTTTGATGACCTTTCAGGAAGGCCCTGTTGATTAATGACAGGAAGTCCCCACCCCCACCCACCGGTTGTTTGTTGACCTTTGATGACCTTTAGCCCGGGCCATCTGTTTTCCCAGGAAGCTGTCAAGGGCAATTTGATGGATGCCCCCACCCTCCTTGAACCCCCCACCACCCCCACCCATCTGTTTGATGACCTTCAGCCCTGCCATCTGTTTTCCCCAGGAAACTGTCAAGGGGCGATTTGATGGATGCCCCCACCCTTGAACCCCCCGCCCCCCTGCTTGGCCACCAGCCCTGAGCCATCTCGGTAGGGCAAGTCCAGACATGCCCAAGGGCTGCCTAGGCCCCCGCCGCCCCCCTTGAACCCATCACCACCCCAACCACTTCCCAGCCCCCCTCTTCCTAAGACAAGTTCAGGCATGTTGCAGCCGGCCCCTGTACAAGTTCAGGCATGTTCCTATCTATACACAGAATGAATGGTCTGCCTCGCCAATAGGCAGCACATCATGTCTGGCCCCTCCACTTCCTGGGACATACACACACAAACACATGCTCCGGCCGGACCGATCTAACTTGTAGCCGTTCCTGTCAATATTGCTTTGGGTAAGAATCCTTGTACCTATGTAACAATTATTTTTAAAATATCTAAACTTTATCATTTGTAAGCCACTTTTTTTTATCTAAGCCCACTTACAGATCCAGCCTTTTCAATCTCACAGAGAGACAAGCAGTCCAGCTTTTAGCAGCCCCGCAGGCTTGTGCTTGTAGTTCAAAGCACACTGAAATACAAGCTGTCCGGCTCTGCGCAGCCTGGCTTTTAGCAGCCCCTGCGCGCGCCCGCGAGCTGGCCAGTGCCAAAGCTCTCCGCGGCCCCGAACAGACACGTAGCTGTAAGCTGCAACCTGTATGCCCCTGTAGCACCGCTAGGCCCTATGCTTGGAGCGCTGACGAGGATTGAGTCAGACCCTACTGAAGCGTGCGCGATTGCCTTAACACAGCTGCCAAAACCCCACCTCCCTGCCCGCTCAGCGCTGATTCAGTCCAGGAGCGCGCATGCTTGTCAACAGCTGGGCGTAATGCTTCTTCCATCCCCATGCGCTTAGCACGCAGTTACTTTTCCCCCCCAAGACGGATGGATGTTTAAAAGTTAAAGGCTTTCATGATAACATGTAAAACATGAGATAAATAGTTCGATATAAGCCCCTCATACACACACACATTTAAATAAGATGCAGCAGAACCCTTTTAAATCACGTTTGAGACGTCTAAATGCTATATGAATTAATATATTTATAATTTGTATTAAAATCGATCTAAAACCAACCCTTGTTCTATCCATTTTAATCCTCCCTCATGAAGAAAGGCGTTTAGTTTTTTCTAAAAGTTTGATTGCCTTAATCAGATCGGATATCTCGGGCTAGAGAAAGGAACTTTAAATTACTCTTCGTCAAAACCGCTTTTTCCAAAGCTCCAGGCGGCCGGATTTGGGAGGTGGGCTCTGGGGAATCGATGAAATTCAACTGTTAGGGCCGCTCAATCCATTTATGACCCTTAACCTCGTGGCCGGAACAAAATTTGGGAAAGGTGAAAAAACGTCTTACGGAGATGCGTGCATCTGTTTAAACAAATCTACGGTTACAACGGAATCTATTAAACAAATTCCGGACTTTTCATCGTCCATCGAAAGTTGTTGTTTTTAAACACCGGACAAAGGCCATTACACAGATGTCCGGTTAAAATGATTGGGGAAAATATCTGATATTACAGATCACAGGGGTCACATTCCAAAAAAAATACCGCTTTTTTGGGTATATAAATAAGTGTTCAGACCGGTCCATTACTCAGCAGGCCGTTAATACTGAAAGAGGACACCGAATCTCGTCGGAAACATCAAGGATCACGGTATGGCATATTTTTGATTATTATATGCGCCAAACAAGTATGTTTTTAGAAAACGGATGGATGAACCCTTATATTTTATCCTTACTATGAATAATTTCCAAGTTTATTATCAAGTGCGTGCGTGCGTGCGCGCACTCGTGTGTAGGCGCATGAGTGCGCTCGTGTGTGCGTATAATATAAGATGCAGCATTTATATCCATCTATCTGCGTGTACGACGATTAATGTACAAATTCATAGGACTGAAGCAAACAATATTAGCTTTTTCATACCGAAACGGGCTTTACAATCAAGTAGTTTTTGTCTCGGCGTCTGAAAATTCAAACAGAGCCTCTTCTCTGAGAATATTCAGGCATGGTTTAAAAGCGCAGGCCGGTTGTGTATTAGCTCTGGCGTAATAAGCGGTTGGTATTCTGAACTACGTACAGAAGGGTCCCGAAATGCGTACTTTTTCGAATCGGGCTTACTGTAGCAGGGGAATCTTTGCACGGGGGTCCGCATGTTTTTAAAAGTCTGGGATATCGAAACATTTTTACTTTATAAACTCATTTGTTACAACCGGTTGGAGACAGACTCCAACGATGAACGTGATCCAGGATCATATATCGAAGCGAATGCTTAATAGACATAAGGCAACTGTGTTTTCATTCATTTCGCTAAATGAAAAGTAATTATTTTAATACAGAATAGTAGCCCCCCAAAGGCCGGGTGATTTTAGATGTGTGAGTAATATAATTAAGTTATTTTTAAAAGTAATCTCACACTGCACAAGAGAGACAGATTCCACGTGTGTTTTAGGATTTGCTATGGTCAGTGATGATTTTTATTTATTTATTTTTTTTCTTGGCTCATTTCTATAACATATGATCCTTTTGACAAAGGAAAACTCTGTAAATACACTTGTACATTTAAAACGGAGATTTAGAAGAAAGCAGGTTTCTACCTTAGCCTGTTTACTCACCTTATCCCAGTTTTGTACGTGCATGTAAAAGCACTCACTGTTACACTAGCACAAAATTTTGATATTTTCTGTCTACTCAAAAAACTAAAATTATTTCTATTAACACAGATGATAACTGGAAAACATTTCACTATTTTTAATTAAAAAGTTAAAAACAGAAAAGCCCAATTATGATTTTTGTCTTGTCATGATAGGGTCCTAGGGTGACACTTTTCCGCTTTATACTCTCTTATGTAGACCTTAACACCTATTATTACCAAAATAGTTCATCACTTCCCAATTCCTGTAACTTCAGGTAATTAGACAGAGCTCCATAACAGGCAAGAGAAAAGTATTACAGGTCAAATACACAGTGCCATAAAACAAAAGCACTGAACGCCACACAACCTGGCATTGCTAGATGTTTCGTTTTTTTTCCAGGTAACAAAATACATTTTCAGTAGCCACGTAAAATGACCAGTTGCTTTATTTTCTAAAGATGCTTTATTTTCATGTTAAAGCATCTAAAAGCATCTTTGTAAAGGTCAAATTTTTAAAACATAAGAAAAATCTTTGTTTCCAAAAGAGTTCTGCCCATTTTTTCCAACAGTTTTCTTGACTGACCTTTCGATTCATCATAGCCTTTCTGATCACATCCACCCCAAACATAGCATATAGCTTTAATTTCTGTACTCCTTTTAAATGATAATAGACAGTATAAAGTCCCTAAAGGAACTGGGTAGGAACTGGAGACATCTGATATCTTCTATCATATCTTTTTTGCGAACAGAGTTTTCATAAGAGTTTTAATCGCGCCCCCTAACGTTTTTGATTTTTTGAAAGTAGCCCACTAATACCAATATGTCCTTTTTTTTTTTTAATTAGATATACCATAGATGCATATTTTATTATAACTACTTAGCTTTTATCTAACTCACTATTTATTTTTCTAGTATCAGAATGTAGTTTAAGTTATTTTGTTTTGGGTTCAATAGATGTATTTTTCATATTTTTGATTCTTTTTCTGTTTTTCACATCTTCGCGCTCCCTAGGGGGGCCATCCCCACAGTTTGAGAACTACGGTTGTAGGAGATTATTTGTAAAACACTCTGTGGCACTTCAAGCTAAATTAGATTTCCTTGGTTATTCAGTCGTCCATCGGTGTTCCATTTTTGTTATAAATTGTATTCAGTCTCTATTTACTAAACATTTTATGTTGAATAGAAAACAGTTATCTTGTTCAGGTTTTAATTTAAAACCGCATTTTCATCAACAGGCTCTTTGGTACTCAGGATGCTTTGTATAATACGAAGTTTTAGAAATTCTGTTAATGCTTGGTAACAGCCTTCCATTTACATCAGTTATGAGCCCCTGAAAATAAGAATGGTTATAGTATGGTATAGGAGCCTGTACACTACAGGGCTGATGATTAGGCTTATGCTGGACACGTTAGACAAATCAGGATGGAAAATTTTTAGTGAATAGTTACATAATATTATATGTGTTAACACAAGGATTAAAATTTTATTAAAACTTTGGGGTTTATTCTTTCTTTTAGGTAGTCCAGGTTACACAGTACAGCTATCATTGAAAACTGCTTTTCCCCTCTGTTTGTGAAAAAGCACCCTTTGTTTTAGTAGCATTCAGGGTGAAATGGGATGTAAGTTTAAACTGTGATTCCAAGAGTCAACAAGTGTCTGCAATCTTCTTGAATACAAGTCAAAGGACCAGGGTTTGTGCAGGGATCATGGTCAGGGGCAGAGTTAAGCTAGACATTATTATTCCAACATGTAACATTGAATCGCCCCTATCACAAATATAAGATAGTAAAAACTAAAGTTTACAAATCCTAAGTCACAGAGGAGATTAAAAAACATATTAAGACTGGATCAACAAGGGATCACCCCAAGCTCACAGCACACTGCAACTGAACCTACGTGTTCTGCAGTATATTATCAGCTAAACTGTCATCTATGTAGGCAGTTCCACGGGGTTGCAAACAGCCGGGGAAAACATTATTTAACATCTGCTAGTATGAGGCTAATTAACATTAGCCGACTATTGTTAGAATCTTATCTGGAACTAAAAGTCAGGTTTCTGTTCATGCTGATTTTGTCACCTATCAATGTTGTTTTTTATACATCACAGCAGTTTTTCAAATTGTAATAACTCCTTTATAACTCCACTTTTTCATGTAATTATTTACTTCATAGTTAACTTTATTTCATTTTGGCACAAATGTCCTTACCATCAAGACCACCAGTCTAGTTCATATTCTAAACTCCAATATTTAATGTTCTTCCTGAATCAGGAGGAACACAAACCTGACTTTTAAAAATAACTTAATTATATTACTCACACATCTAAAATCACCCGGCCTTTGGGGGGCTACTATTCTGTATTAAAATAATTACTTTTCATTTAGCGAAATGAATGAAAACACAGTTGCCTTATGTCTATTAAGCATTCGCTTCGATATATGATCCTGGATCACGTTCATCGTTGGAGTCTGTCTCCAACCGGTTGTAACAAATGAGTTTATAAAGTAAAAATGTTTCGATATCCCAGACTTTTAAAAACATGCGGACCCCCGTGCAAAGATTCCCCTGCTACAGTAAGCCCGATTCGAAAAAGTACGCATTTCGGGACCCTTCTGTACGTAGTTCAGAATACCAACCGCTTATTACGCCAGAGCTAATACACAACCGGCCTGCGCTTTTAAACCATGCCTGAATATTCTCAGAGAAGAGGCTCTGTTTGAATTTTCAGACGCCGAGACAAAAACTACTTGATTGTAAAGCCCGTTTCGGTATGAAAAAGCTAATATTGTTTGCTTCAGTCCTATGAATTTGTACATTAATCGTCGTACACGCAGATAGATGGATATAAATGCTGCATCTTATATTATACGCACACACGAGCGCACTCATGCGCCTACACACGAGTGCGCGCACGCACGCACGCACTTGATAATAAACTTGGAAATTATTCATAGTAAGGATAAAATATAAGGGTTCATCCATCCGTTTTCTAAAAACATACTTGTTTGGCGCATATAATAATCAAAAATATGCCATACCGTGATCCTTGATGTTTCCGACGAGATTCGGTGTCCTCTTTCAGTATTAACGGCCTGCTGAGTAATGGACCGGTCTGAACACTTATTTATATACCCAAAAAAGCGGTATTTTTTTTGGAATGTGACCCCTGTGATCTGTAATATCAGATATTTTCCCCAATCATTTTAACCGGACATCTGTGTAATGGCCTTTGTCCGGTGTTTAAAAACAACAACTTTCGATGGACGATGAAAAGTCCGGAATTTGTTTAATAGATTCCGTTGTAACCGTAGATTTGTTTAAACAGATGCACGCATCTCCGTAAGACGTTTTTTCACCTTTCCCAAATTTTGTTCCGGCCACGAGGTTAAGGGTCATAAATGGATTGAGCGGCCCTAACAGTTGAATTTCATCGATTCCCCAGAGCCCACCTCCCAAATCCGGCCGCCTGGAGCTTTGGAAAAAGCGGTTTTGACGAAGAGTAATTTAAAGTTCCTTTCTCTAGCCCGAGATATCCGATCTGATTAAGGCAATCAAACTTTTAGAAAAAACTAAACGCCTTTCTTCATGAGGGAGGATTAAAATGGATAGAACAAGGGTTGGTTTTAGATCGATTTTAATACAAATTATAAATATATTAATTCATATAGCATTTAGACGTCTCAAACGTGATTTAAAAGGGTTCTGCTGCATCTTATTTAAATGTGTGTGTGTATGAGGGGCTTATATCGAACTATTTATCTCATGTTTTACATGTTATCATGAAAGCCTTTAACTTTTAAACATCCATCCGTCTTGGGGGGGAAAAGTAACTGCGTGCTAAGCGCATGGGGATGGAAGAAGCATTACGCCCAGCTGTTGACAAGCATGCGCGCTCCTGGACTGAATCAGCGCTGAGCGGGCAGGGAGGTGGGGTTTTGGCAGCTGTGTTAAGGCAATCGCGCACGCTTCAGTAGGGTCTGACTCAATCCTCGTCAGCGCTCCAAGCATAGGGCCTAGCGGTGCTACAGGGGCATACAGGTTGCAGCTTACAGCTACGTGTCTGTTCGGGGCCGCGGAGAGCTTTGGCACTGGCCAGCTCGCGGGCGCGCGCAGGGGCTGCTAAAAGCCAGGCTGCGCAGAGCCGGACAGCTTGTATTTCAGTGTGCTTTGAACTACAAGCACAAGCCTGCGGGGCTGCTAAAAGCTGGACTGCTTGTCTCTCTGTGAGATTGAAAAGGCTGGATCTGTAAGTGGGCTTAGATAAAAAAAAGTGGCTTACAAATGATAAAGTTTAGATATTTTAAAAATAATTGTTACATAGGTACAAGGATTCTTACCCAAAGCAATATTGACAGGAACGGCTACAAGTTAGATCGGTCCGGCCGGAGCATGTGTTTGTGTGTGTATGTCCCAGGAAGTGGAGGGGCCAGACATGATGTGCTGCCTATTGGCGAGGCAGACCATTCATTCTGTGTATAGATAGGAACATGCCTGAACTTGTACAGGGGCCGGCTGCAACATGCCTGAACTTGTCTTAGGAAGAGGGGGGCTGGGAAGTGGTTGGGGTGGTGATGGGTTCAAGGGGGGCGGCGGGGGCCTAGGCAGCCCTTGGGCATGTCTGGACTTGCCCTACCGAGATGGCTCAGGGCTGGTGGCCAAGCAGGGGGGCGGGGGGTTCAAGGGTGGGGGCATCCATCAAATCGCCCCTTGACAGTTTCCTGGGGAAAACAGATGGCAGGGCTGAAGGTCATCAAACAGATGGGTGGGGGTGGTGGGGGGTTCAAGGAGGGTGGGGGCATCCATCAAATTGCCCTTGACAGCTTCCTGGGAAAACAGATGGCCCGGGCTAAAGGTCATCAAAGGTCAACAAACAACCGGTGGGTGGGGGTGGGGACTTCCTGTCATTAATCAACAGGGCCTTCCTGAAAGGTCATCAAAGGTCAATAAACAACAGATGGTTGGTGGGGGCGGGACTTCCGGTCTTCGATTAAAAAGGGGCATGGTTTAATCTCATCAATCAAATTGGATTACATTTTGACAGAACCCACCTGACATAGTACTACTGATATCAAATAAGACCACAAAGAGAAAAACCAACAGTTGTGTAAATGTTTTGACCACACACAGATCCAGGGCTGTCAGCGTATATAAAGTGTATAAGGACAATACATTATAAATGAAATATCGATGACTAAACAAAGAAGAAAGAGCAGCACAGAGAAAAAATACCCAAAAGCGTTGGAGAGAAAAAAATACAAAAAAGAATATTCTAGGTGTAAATGCACACAATAAGGAAAGTAATAATCAGCCCAGAACAAGTGGATTTGAAAAAAAATGCATGCCCAGTCGGGCTCAGAATTAAAAGACAGAGAGTAAAAGACAAAGCAGAACTTCATAAAGACGTTCAAAAACGTTGGCGCGATACACATCATGCCTAGCAGGCTAGAGATTATGAAAGCAGTGGAATTTGAAAGGCTAAAAAAAAAAACATTGGCGCGATACAAATGCAGGGAATCATAAGGAATATGAAAGCAGAACAATTAGAAAGTATTACAAAAAAAGAAAGGAGTGGCACAAACAAACGGAAATTATTACACGAAAAAAGGGAAAATAATCACCAAGGACCAGATGTCATTGAAAAAAGCAGCACAAAGCAAGGTCAGAAATAAAAGACAAAGAGTACAAAAAAAGTAGTAAAATGTCATAAAGAGGTTAAAGAACAAGGGAGCCAAACACATGCAGAGCAGGTGAGAGATAATGAAAACAGTGGAATTCAAAAGTCGCAAAAAAAAAACAAAAAAACGTAGGCACGAAACACATGCAGAGCATGATAGAGAATATGAAAACAGAAAAAAATGAAAGTGTCAAAACAAAGAAAGTAAAGATCGCATTAGCGCAAACAAAGACAAATTATTACTCGGGGGAAATAATGGAAAGGTGAATAGAGATCGAATATATGGACATTGGTGATATGTCAGAAGTATATAAATATTGTAAGGCTTTGAAGTTCAAGTCAGAGACTTGTAGATCGTCTAATTTGTGTTGCCATCAGTGAAAAGTTCTGTTTATACACAATGAGGAGGTGTATCCAAGAGAATTAAAAGATTTGATGTTTGGGGAAAGTGAAATCCACAAACATTACAGGCAAAATATTCGAGTCTACAACAATCTTTTCGCATTTGCATCATTCAATGCGCAAAACGTAGATTTACACAAAAATGGACCATACGCTATGAGAATCTGTGGTCCAGCAACAATTAAAGCAACAACAAGTTTAATTTCCAAGAAACCACAGTTCGGGCAGGTGTATATTTATGATCATGGAGAAGCGATGCAACATAGAATCGAAAGAGTTAAACAATTGGATGTATTAGAAATTATACAGCCAGTAATGGATACAAATCCATACATCCAAAAGTATCGCACTTTACACGAAATCTATCTGCAAAACACGGACAAAGAAGTTTTCTTGGATTTCTATATGAATCAGAAAGATCACGCACGTATATATAATAAACCAACATGTGACGAATTATCAGCGATAATAGTTTTGAAAGACAGAAATATCAAAAACAGAGTAGATATTCGTGTTTATCTGAAAGCAGAACATGAATTGACCTTTCTGTCTAATAATTCACCACATTTCGATCCATTACTTTTTCCCTTGCTTTTCCCAGATGGAGAAACAGGATGGTCATACAATATGAAACACACGAATTCAGAAAAACGAATAACACTAACACAATATTTCAGGCCAAAATTAGAGATACGTTCGAATGCATTTAACCCACTTCTGTCATCTCAACGTCTAACGCAATATTACATTATTAATGCGTATCTAAAAGTCGAAGCTAATCATCTTTTCTTTATTAAATCGAATCAAGCAAAACTTAGTATGGAACATACGCAAGGACTCATTGATCACATTCAAAATTAAAATATTAATAGTTCAGACAAATTAAAAATAGGTAAAGCAGTAATATTGCCATCATCATATCAAGGTAGTCTAAGAGCATTGCAACAATTATATCATCATGCAATGGCAATATCCAGAACTATCGGTCAACCAGATTTATTTATTACAATGACGTGCAATCCACAATGGCCAGAAATCCGGACATTCTTGAAAACAATGCCACCAGCTACATCGGCTTTCCGACTTTCGTAAGTAGATTGTTTTATCAGAAACTCAAAACGGTGTTGGGTGTAATCCGAGCATACATTTACATGATCGAATTTCAAAAACGGGGTTTACCTCACATGCATTTATTGGTTACTTTACAAAAAAAAAAATGATTATCTTCTGATGATGTAGATCGTTTTGTCTGTGCTGAAATTCCAAACAGAGAAACCAATCCTGAATTATGGTACAAAGTCATTAAAAACATGTCTCACAGACCTGATTTAAAAGATTCAGCATGTTGGGACTCCAAAGAAAAAAAGTGTTTAAAAAAATTTCCAGAAGCTTTCGTTCAAACAACAGGTATGACTAAGGCTGGCTTTCCAGATTATTGCCAAAGACATAATCGTCATGAACAACACACTTATCACGGAAAGAAAGATGGAAAAATTGTGATGATCGATGATTCAATGATTGCACCATATAACCCGTATTTGCTAAAAAGATTTGATTGTCATATTAATGTCTAGTATTGTGCATCAGTGATGAGTATTAAGTACATCTACAAGTACATTCATAGAGGGCACGATAGAGTACGCGTAACGTTATCGAAAGAACAAGCACAGGACAAAGTTCAAGCATACTTAGATACTTGATACGTCCATTATGGCATTTAATGGAATTACCAATGCACGGTCGAAGTCATTCTGTAGAATTATTACCGATTTATTTACCAGGACAGAATATGGTTCAATTAGAAGAAGGCGAAGAAGCAGATGCTTTACAAGTAGCAAAAACAAACAAAAAAAATTATTGGCTTATTTCAAACTAAATAAAAAAGACCTAAATGCAAACACTTATACGTATGCACACATTCCTCAGCATTACACGTGGCAAAAACAAAAAGGGATATGGCACCCAAGAAAAATTAATTGCAAAAGTGTTGCACAATTAAATACTGTATCACCAAAAGATAGCGAATGCTTTCATTTAAAATTTTTGTTACGAGAATCGAAAGGACCAATGTCGTATAGAGATGTTCTAACTATAGATGAAAATACGTATGGTACCTTTCAAGAAGCTGCTCGAGCAGCTGGATTCTGTAAATCGGATGACTATAGGTATGAAATGATGTCTGATGCCACATCTGTAATGATGCCTGACAAATTAAGACACTCCGGTTCAGATGTAACCTGTTGTGGTGGAACAGGTTCATCTGTTCCAAGAGGAATCCCAATGACCCCCATAAACCTATACCTTTCTACCATTTACTTACTTCCTACAGCCTAAAGTCACAAGTACACTGCAGAGCTTCCTGTGTTTGAGTGACACGGGCATGCTCAAAAAATACACATGTAATGCCACAAAAAGTGCACACAGACACTTCAGTTCGCAAGCATTGGTACGAGAATGCAGTCAGACTTCATTTTAGGGCACATACACCTTCCAGATGTAAACACTAGCATGGAGAGTCACTTGCAAACTGAAGAGTCTATAGCTGCAGGTGGAAGCTGCCGTCGCTGTACTTTGTATATAAGAGCCAGATCGAATGTTATTTATTTGGATTTAGTTACTTACTTCCTACAGCCTAAAGTCACAAGTATAGTGCTTCTTCATATGAAAACAGCTTTGTCAGACTGGGCTTGGTGTTAGGGTAGGATCGTGAACGCGAGAACAGAGAGAATGAAACTGAATAAAAAAAAAAAAGACAAAGCTAACCTTTACTAGTATCTTACATTTACACCGGCTGTTACAGACTGAAATCAAATGTATGTTTTTATTCTAAAATAGTAAGAATAAAAGCAGCTCACTTCTCAAAAAGGGGATTGAACCTGTGAAGTTTTGATTACCAGTCAACAGTTGATACCATTGCACCACCGAAGCAGTTGTAGTAAATGTGTGTCAATGTCGCACCCTAACGCGTGTTCTTTTTCTGCAGTTATATTTTTGAATAAAAGCGTACTTGTTCTGTTATATTTGTACCTTTTGTGAAAGTGTTTCTTTGATATTTGGTCTTCAGGCTTCACACATTATAAACTTAATGTCTACATTTTGTCAATTATTACTAAAACATGAAAAACGTTTCTTTTTTAGCGATGTGTTTACATAGATCGTTGTAGACACGGAACATACATGAAATGCATGTGTTCCAAATAACGATATAGTATTTATAAAAGGTGTGATTTTGCTTGACTTCTCACTCTATACAACTCCAAGCAACTGACACGCAGGTAAACAGACTTGAGCTAAGAAAACTGTGTGCCAGTGGGGGATGTGATAGCAGACTGCTTGCTGCAAAAGACAAAAGATGCTGACGGAGAGGTGAGAAGCGATTTAAGGTGAGACGGATCTACAAGTTTTTTCGTAGGCTCTGGTAATACTAGTGTTAACGAGTACTTCAGGAGGAAGAACTGAATTGCTTGATAGCGGTGGGCAGAAAAGACCTCCCAGAGGCGCTTTTTTGCACAGTGTGGTGGAATGAGTCTGTGGCTAAAAGTGCTCCAAGAGAGCATCTCCTGGAGGGGATGGGGGGGATTTTTCCTGATGGCATCCAATTTTACCACCATCCTCTTTTTCACAACAGTTTCCAGCATGTCAAGGGTTTGCTCTGTGATGGAGCAGAATTTCCCGAGAAGTTTGTTCAGGCATTGTGTTTCACTGGCTACTGTGGACTGGTAGAACATTTCCAGCAACTTGCTGCGGACATCAAAAGGCCTGAGTCTTCTTAACAAGAACAGTCTGCTTTGGCCCTTCTTGTACAGTGCCACTGTGTTGTCAGACCAGTCCAGTTTGTTGTTCATGTGAACCACCAGGTGCTTGTATCTTTGTACCACTTCTACATCCTCCCCCTGAATGGTAACTGGTCCCAGAAGCTCCTTGGCATGCCATTAGTCCACTACCTTTTGTCTTGTTGATGTTGAGTTGCAGGTTGTTGCCTCTGCACCACAAGACAAAGTTCTGCACAACCTTCCTGAACTCTGACTCATCCCCATTATTAAGTAGCCAACAATGGATGAGTCATCTGAAAATTCCTTTAGATGGCAAGCTCTGGCATTGTATCGGAACTGTGTTGTGTAAATGGTAAACATGAATGTAGACTGGGCAGTTCCCTGAGGTGCTCCAGTATTACATACCACCATTTCTGACATACAGTCCATCAGTCTCACAAACTCTTGTCCATTGGTCAGGTAGTCCATGATCCAGGAGATTGTGGGGGCATCAAGATGCAATGTCTTGAGCTTCTTCCCCAGTCAATGAGGCAGCTTGGTGTTAAAGGCACTGGAAAAATCAAAGAACATTATTCTGAATATGGTGCTGGCTTTGTGCAAGTGGGAGTAGGCCCTGTGGAGTATGTTGATCAGAGCTTCCTCCCCACCTATATCTGTCTGAGAGGAAAACTGCAGAGGATCCAGATGTTCTAAAACCAAGGCTGATAGCTGTTTTAGGACCAGCCTCTTAAAGGACTTCATGATATAAGGGCAACTGGTATGAAGTCATTTGGATCACTGAAATGCCCTTTCTTTGGAATTGGGACCACACATGGTGTTTTCCACAGCTAGGGAACCTTCCTTAAATTCAGGGAAAGGGAGAAGAGGCACTGAAGGGCCCTGCACAGCTGGCTGGTAAATGTTTTCAGCACCCTAGGGCTGATTCCATCCGGCCCTGAAGCCTTGTTTATGAACAGCTTTCCCAGCTTTCTCCACACTTGATCATCAGTAACACACAGTCCAGGAAGTGGAGAGGGGCTGGAGACCACAGTTGTGATGTCATTGTAGGTGAAGGTAATGCAGTTGGAAACCTCTGCTGCTAGCGTTTCTGTGTAAGCTGTGTTGGGGGTGGGCTGCACTGACAAAATGAGTGAAACCTGTTGAAGTAGTGCTTCAGTTCATTAGCTCTGTTCTTGTTCTCTTCCTCTGCATGTTTTACAGCCCACTTATAGCCATTGATTGTCATCATTCCGATCCACACTCCCTTCACATTGTTTTGGTGTAACTTGTGCTCAAGTTTGTCTCTTTAGTTGGGCTTTCATCCCAAGAATTAACTTCTTTACTTCCATCTGCGCCCACTTGATTTCATTCTTATCTACAGACCTGGGGCCTCATGTATAAACAATGCGTACGCACAGAAATGTGTAAGAACGCTTTCACATTAAAATCGTGATGTATAAAACCTAAACTTGGCGTAAAGCCACGCACATTTCCACGGTAGCTCATACCCTGTCGTACGCAATTTCTGCACTTGGTTTTGTAGACTGGCGGCACCCAGCGTCAAAGCAGTGCTACTGTTCCAGTGTGGTTTCCCTTTCTTTTTCAGATCCACATCCCTGACGCGGCTTTATAAATACACTGAAATTAACCACATATTGTTTATTAGTTTAATGCATCTGATTGTAATTAACCTGTAACAATAAAATGGTCCACAGAATGGTCAAACTATTCTAAATACAATAGCTGCTTTAGCGTTGTTACTCTCAATGCACCTTGTTCTTCTTCTTTCAGCTGCTCCCGTTAGGGGTTGCCACATCGGATCATCTTTTTCCATATTACTCTCACTGCACCACTCAGAGTATTTATATCACTGTATCTGAGTGTAAATCACAGGAGTACAGCAGCTGATCGGAGAGAGAATTGTTGGTATACAGCATCAAGCACAAGCTGCCTCATCCATTCGCTATTTGAACTGGTCTCATCCGACAAACGCTTCAGAGCCTTTCCTGTTCGGACCTCGCAGTTCACAAACAGTTTCATCCCAAGAGCTATACATGCACTCAATCAGTCCATCAAGTGCTCCTTGTAGAACTGTTTGTACTTGCAAGTTTACAGTGAGGTAATTGTACTTATGATACAGTTATAATATTGCACAACCTGAGCCACTTTATAAAGCACGTATTTACATATGATGACGATATCATTTTTAAGATGAAATGCAGCAAAATATATTTATTATATTATACAGATAAAACTTTAACTTTAACTACACTGTGCCACAGCGCTAGTGAGCTTTTGAGCTTCGTTCACGGTTTGTTCCTGCCTTGCGCTGTATTCTTGCTGTGCCTGGCGTGACACTGGAAGGATAGATGGATACAATAATTAAACATTAAAAAGATATTTCAATGTTATTTAAAAGTTTTGAAGAATCAGCATTCTAAGCTTACAGATGGCTTAACATCTATTACAGAGCTGATTGTGTGGCGATTGGGTATTTGGAAAAAAAAGTAAGTAAGGGAAATAAGGACAGGAATTGGGGGTTAGTACATTTGAAAAAGACAGTACTTCTGCAATAAAGCATTTCATCGAAGGTCGCGCACAATCACTGCACCACCGTGTTCCCATGTTTAATAACATGATTTAACTGCTGTCATCATGAAAATGATATCACGTGTACTTCTCAGTATTTTATTATTCAGAGAGCTGTAATATCACGAATGTAATGGATTCTGTGTCCTGTCGGAGGAAGAGAAAGAATGGAAGCACGTAGTGATTCACACACATAGAGCACAAAGAAGATCAAATACAAAACAAAGCATTTAACGCGCTACTTTAGTTACGATAGGATTTGAGAAACTAGTAAATTAAACGATTTTAAGATGATGTTTATGATGTTCTACTTTAATGACAAAATAAACTACATGATTAAAGTGGAAATTTAGAGATTAAAGTTGACATTTCATGCTTTTTTCACACTGTGTGCCTTTTTTTCTCTCTGTACCCTAATAAGCTTTCATATGACACTCAGACGGTGGGCTACGACTCGCCTTTTCACGGCGACTTTGATATGTGACAACTTCTTTTTTTATTTCAGGCACCATGTGACTTTGTGAACTTGAGCTTTCGAGTTTCTCTGACACATTATGTCACTCGATCAACTTCCTTTTGTTGTTTATACCACTGTTTAAACCAACAAATAGTACGTTTTTCTTTGACTCCACTTGGTATTCGCTAAAATTCTTCTATTTTTCCACGTACTTTTGCCATTGCCTTTTAACAGGACACTGAGCTTAAGGGCTATTTATATTGATTTGCATATTCAAAGAGGCGTAATTCTGGGAGGAGTTGGGGTGAGGCACATGCATGTGCGTTAATTTCCATGCTGACCGGGATTTATGTAGCGGAAAAATGTGGAAGCTGGCGAACGCACAGATTTATGCATCTGGATTTTTTTGTGCGTAAGTAAATTTCCGCTTTTGTGCTTATGTCATGTTATAGTGCAAATTTTACACACGGCGTTATGCATGAGGCCCCTGAAGTCTCTCTATTTGTCATTCAGTAATGCTTTCAGGTATTTTGTGATTCTTGTCTTGTTGTTGAGAAAATACCACACTGTATTTGTGGGGACTGTATTATCCACGCAAAACATGATGTACTCTGTGATACAGTGGCGGAGCTGTCAATGTCTTCGCCATGTGAATCTCAAAGCATATTCCAGTCAGTGCTCTCATAGGCATCCTTCATAGCCTCCTCAGACATTGTTGTCCATTCCTGCACAGCCCTGGTGGTGGCTTGCAGCCGCTGGACAATAGGTTTATATGTGTTGTCACAGACGGCTGGGGTTCTTACCCGGCTGGGACGCCTAAAAGGACCGGAAGGGGGCAAGAATAGCTTCCGGGCCATGAGGGGGCAACCGCCTTGGAACAGGAAAGGACCACGGGAAAAGAGAGAAAAGATTATAACTCGTTGGGACCCGTGGCCACCGCCAAAGGGCACCTTAAACCTTGTGGGACCTGGAAATAGTTACTTCCGCCACACTCTGTAAGATGGCGGAGGAACCTTCCAGGGACGCCCGGAATGCTTCCGGTGCAAAGGGCAGCACTTCCGTCACACCAGGAAGTGCTGCTGGATGGACGTCATCAGCCACCTGGAGCACGTCTGGGCAGGAATAAAAGGGGCTGCCTTCCAGCAATCGGGGAGCTAGAGTCGGGAGAGGGAGCAGGACGAAGCTCCCAGGAGGAGATTGGCAGCCAAGGACTGAGAAAAAGAAGGATTATTGGGTGATTATTGCTTTATGCATTGTGTGGTGTTTTGGGACTGTGTTTATTTAATGAATAATAAACATGTGACTTTTATAAAGATATGGTCTCCGACTGGTGGTGTCCGGGCAAGTCTCACAGTGTGTATAAGCTGGGCCAAATTATAGTCCGATCATCCTAAAGGTGGCAAAGCAACAGAGTTATATGCCTTTTTGAAAATGGCATATAACAAGTCCAAAGTCCTGTCTTCCCTTGTGCTACAGTCCACAAACTGGTGAGGGTGGAGGAAAGTGAAACTGTGACATTAACACTGGGATGGTCAATAGTGAGTTTGCTTATTACAGAATATACTGTGTCTGTTATGATTACAACGTCTGCCAAGAGGGAGATATAAGCCCCTAGCACAATAGTATGTGAAAACTCTCCTGGCATATACTAAGGTCATAAGCCCACTGCGAGGAGTTCTACATTTGGGTCACATACTTGTGATTTAAATGCAGTGTTTCTAGGGTTGCACAGTGTGGCAGATTGCCGGGGTCATTACCTGGCCAGGATGCCTGGAGGGACCGGAAAAGGACAATAATAGCTTCCGGGTCACGAGAGAGCAACTGCCCTGAACTAGTAAAGGACCACGGGAAAGGAGAAAAAGGGTTTTGGCCTGTTTGGACCCGTGGCCACCGCCAGGGGGCGCCTCAAGCCTCATCAGACCTGGAGAACTGTCACTTCCGCCACACCAGGCAAGATGGCGGATGAACCTGCCAGGGACAACCGGAGTGCTTCCGGGGCTAAGGGCAGCACTTCCGCCACACCAGGGAGTGCCGCCGGAAGATCGTTTCCAGCCACCTGGAATGCATCCGGGCGGGAATAAAAGGTGCCGCCTCCTAACAGTCGAGGAGCCAGAGTCGGGAGTGGGAGTAGGACGAAGCTCCCAGGAGAAAAATAGAGGCGGCGAAGGACTGAGAGAAAGAGAGGATTTATTCTGGGGATTATTGCTAAGTGCTTTGTATGTTTTTCGGGACTGGATCCTGTGTTTATTTGGGGAAAAATAAACGTGTGCTTTTATAAAGATGTGGTCTCCGACTGGTGGTGTCTGGGCAAATATTACAACAGTTTTTCATTCACAAAAACAGCAAGTTTGCCTCCTTTCTTCTTGCTGCTTTTGTTCCTGCTTCTGTGTGCCCGCACGATTTTAAATCCATCAAATGCAACTGAGGTGTCCAGTGTTTTATCTCTAAGTCACATCTCTGTGAAGGTCATGAGACTGCCGGGTTTGTATTGCCTTTGGCTCCTGATCAGTTTTAAGAGCTCATCCATTTTATTTGCCAGTGATCTTACTTTTGCTCATTATAATAGAAGGCAGGCATGGTCTGTACTTTCTTCTCTTGTTATGGGGTTGGTTTCCTGCCCTCTTTCCCTGGCTTCTATGCAGTAGCTCTGACGTGCTGGGAAACAAAGTGTGCAGATCCAGCAGTTGCTGTCTCATGTAAGTGAATTTGCATCCTTCCTCACAACTTTGGGTATCTATGTTATCCAAAAAAACAACAGTAGCAAACAATACCAAACAATAATGAAGACGAACAAACACAGGACCTGCAGTTGCAGGCAGCCACATATTAGTTATTATTATAGATACTAAGTCTTAAAATTCCTCAATGAAAGACGCATTTTATTTATATGGGTTTATAAATGGTCAACATGAGAAATTGTGTCACTCCTTGGATAACTATGGCAAGATGACTGAAGGACAGAAATTGCCAAAAACTGTATCTTTACAGTTTAATCAGCTAAAGAATATACTTACTAACCCACCTCCTTTTTTAACTTGGTAAAACAAATTAACAAAATTGTGATTCAATTTACATTGCTTTACATTGCCACAATATCACAACCGTGTTTCTCCCATTGTATAAAAGCTTATTTTCCTATGACTAATAAGATCATTAATGTAAAAAGTCCTACTGGTTATCACACTAATAGTAAAACCACACTCAGGATCAAGGAAGAGCACAGCTGTTTCAGAATGTTAGGGCATCTTGATATACAGTAGGAATGAATTTATTAATGTTTATCCTGCCTTGTCTGGACCTTTTAGTTAGACCATGGTCCTTTAGCGTTGATATAGTACTGTACATATCTATAGGTGAAGCTATTGCTAAATCCTTCAATCCTAGCACAGGTTTATAGTTAACAAGAGTTGACCTATGTAAATTGTGTTAATCAGCATGACTATTTTCATTATTCTTTACCTAGAACGGTTTTAGAGCACTGATGCTACATAAGGTTGTTTTGTAATTTATAGGCTAGCTTGATTTTACCAAATAATTAATGACAAGAATATTGGTAAGATTGTAGACATTAATTTCTCATCGTATGCTGCTTTTATGCACTTATTATTGGTTACATGTGGCTTTATATAAAACACATGGTTAGATAATTCAGCAACTGTCTTGACTAGATTCGAAATTTAACATATGTTAAGATTGATTTCAAATAGTCAAAGATGATTAATTCCATCTCTATTATTTTTATTTTAGCGCCTTATCTAAACCGTAATTTAATATTTAATGGAAAAAATATTTGTTTGTGTAACAACAAAGTGCTTGAGTAAAAAATGTGATTTTAAAAAATACCTTCCACAATGTCTTTGTTTACCTAAATGTTTTAGGGACAACTGGATATTACCATCTATGCTGAACAGCATCTACTAAAGATTAGAACATTAGAATAATGTTCACAAGAATAAGCCCTTTAATCCAACAAAGTTCATCAATCCTAATGCATCAGTTTCTCCAAAATGCCATCAATTCAATTGAAGGTCCCTGAAAATCTTTGTGTCTATGGTTTGATATTTGAACAGAAACTTTCAAACATTTGTGTGAGATTTTCCCTTACCAAGTTCCTGTGTGTTTCTCAGTGAAAAAAATAACAAAGTAATAGTAATTTATCTTGTTAATTCCCTGAACAAATTTATATATTTTGATCTTGTCACCTCTTAATCTTTGTGATTAAACTGAAAAGTTGAAACTACTTCTATACTGTATTTTCTTCATTGTTCTTATCTTGAAGTCCTGAAATAAGCCTAGTCCCTCTCCCCTGAACTCTCTCTAGTAGTTTTATACCTTTTTTTGTAGTATGGAAACTAAAATGTACACAATGCTTCAGATGAGACCTTACTAGTGGGTTACATAGCCTAATTATAATTTTCCTTGACTTATGCTCTGCATATTGTGCTATATAACCTAACATCCTATTAACCTCTGACTCTAGACAGTAACGAGTTCATTACAATTTCTAGGTCTTTCTCATAACTTGTATTTTCATGCTTCAAACCTCCTATTGTGTTTTCAAAGATAACATTTTCTTCCTACACTTAATGCTTTCCTTTTAGTTACATTTAATTTTACTTTGCCAATGTCAATAGTCTGTCCAGAACCCTCTGTAATAAATCAGTTTATTGTAAATTATCTGCCATTCTGCCTAGTTTAATATCATCTGCAAACTTCACCAGCTGTTTTTAATATTTTTGTTCCCAGTGCTTATGTCAGTTGTACACCTATTTACACACTGTGCCTTTGAATTCTCAATTGTGTTCTACTTAAAGAAAGAAAACAATTGTTTCAAGTTTGTCTCCTCAGTTATTTTAAATGATGTACCTTAATTTTGAGAATTCTATCATGTATTTATGTGGTAGTGTAATTGAAAGCAAAACAAAATAATTAGTTTTAAGTGGATGTTTTTAATAGCTCAGATATTTTATTCTTTTGTGACATTTTCTTACAGGGAGCTCCAGCAAGCTGGTGGAATTATCTTCATTTCCAGCACCATGCAAAACCTAACTGCTTCCGTAAAGATCCTGATATTAACATGCATCCACTATTTTTTGCTTTGGGAAAAACCCTGGCTATTGAGGTAAGTTGAGAGGGGACCTGATTTAAGACTGTTCTTTACCCACAACTTTCTGTCAAAGTTGGCAAAGATCAAGTTATGCATATACACAGTTTATATGAATATTTATCCCTTATAAGTTCTCCCATAATGTACATGATTATTTTTATGGCCTTTTTGTTATCAAGAAGTGAGTCTGATCTTAGCTCAACCAGTTCCTCTTGAGCTGTCCATGAGAGACATTCAAATTGTAAGGAATGTGCTAATGAAGTTTGTGCTTATAAATAACATGATTGAGAATTATGTTCTTTGTTGTTGTTGACAACAAAATGTTATTTTCTTCAATAAATTTCTAAAGAAGGGTGGTGGGGGGACATATCTGTATAGTCATCCTCAAAACCTTTTAGCCACAAAGAAAGTTTTTCTTGAAAGCTTGAAGTTTGGTGTTAAGTAAGCAAATCTCTACAATAGGTCTACAATACTTTTTAAAATCTTTCCACAGGGAGTTTTCTCACTTCAGTATTGTACAAAAGTGTTTTACCCATTTAATTTCATATAATCGCCAAATTAATCACTGATGACAGTTGTGACATAACTCTAAAAAGTTCTTCCCCCATTTTATTAAAATCTAGATTTTCCCTATGGATAATGTAATGAATATACTTTTACACTGGGAGCTTATTGTGTACCTCTGCTATTAGTCTCAAAACTCGACCAGTGATGGTTGCTACACCATTCATACATACTCCAACACAGATCTACCACCATTCCAGTTCATTCTCAGTAAAAAAATTCCTCATCCTTCTTGAAGGTGTCAATGCCTTTTATTGTGTTGGAAAGCTGTCTGTAAAACATCAAGTCTTTGTTAAGCTGCACATTTTGCTCGTATCTCACAAAGAGCATTAAGCTTGAAGAGATGGTATTTCTGTTGATTTACTGACTGACCCATGAATATTCTTCTAATTGTGTCATTGTATACAGGAATTTTCTTCAAAGGCTCTGCAATTTCAAAGCTTTGAATTGCATCACTAATCTTTATAACTGAAGGCAAAACAAGATCTTCTCCAATCATAAGTGACCTTTTGTTTTTTTTTTTCAAATTAAGCCTTTAAAAGTTTGTCATTAAATTTATGCTTTGAAAAAAAAGATTTTTTTTTGTGTTTTTATGATCGCCTTAAAAAAAAAGTTCTTTTTTTAATTCATTAACTATAGAATTCAAGTGTTTAATTAATTTTTCTGCCCTCAATCATTTCACATATTGTTTTAAGCACAAAACACAAAGCAAAGGTTTGCTTTGATCGCTGTCAAAAATTATAAAAACATATTTCAAGTAAGATATGTTATGCTTTTGTCTTTTGTGATAGACACCTTTTATTTCCTTCAACTTGGTCCTAACATCAAGAGGTTGCTCCAGAATCCAAAGCCATTTTTGTTGAAAGCATTTCTTCCTTTCCTTTTCCTTTATTTTCTCTACTTTTCTTCACACCATCATTGGTTGATCTCTTCAACTACTTATCAGTTTCAGTGTTAAAAATACTCACCATACTACTAAGTCACAAATTCGTTTTTAAAAAATTAAAAGAAAAGATCTTAGCCATGTTTGGAAAGGAGGACCTCTGTAATTTTAGTTCTGTCCTAATTGCTCATATCAGTGTCTTTTAACAGACTGCATATTCACAACTCAGTAAATATTACAGAGCCTTTACCTTCAATAAAAAGTCTATAAAAATAACAAGATAGTGCGGAATAGTGGATCTGTGTTTAAGCATTAGAGGTCTGTTTTAAATAAATAGATAATGTGGCATCCGGCCGGGACGCCCAGGAGGACCGGAGGAGGGCTTGTTCCTCCTCCAGACCGTGAGGGGGCGACCGCCCTGGTTATGTTGGGGGCCACGGGTAAAGGGCTTGGAAGCCCAGCCCTGTAGGGACCCGTGGCCACCGCCAGGCGGCGCCCCGGTGCCTGTAGAAGTCTGGAGCCCAGCACTTCCGCCACACCAGGAAGTGCTGGGGGGAAGAAGACAGGGGACACCCGGAGGGCTTCCGGGTGCGCAGCTGGCATTTCCGCCACACTGGGGTGTCTCTTCGGAGGAATGCCGGGAAGCAGCTGGAGCCCATCCGGGTCCCTATTTAAGGGGCCGCCTCCCTCCAGTCGAGAGCGGAAGTCGGGTGGAAGAGAGACGGAGCTGGAGAGAGGATTGGAGGCGGCCAGAGAGGCAATTTGACTGTGTGCCCTGGACATTGAGGGAACGGTGCTGGAGGCACTGGGAAGTGCACTGATTGTAAATATATTGTTAATAAACGTGTGTTGGGTGCAAAACCGATGTCCGTCTGTCTGTGTCCGGGCCAGCGTTCACAATTAAATAGCTGGCTCGATCTTTGTCATGTTTTCTCGCATGGCTGCAGGAGGTTGGTGGGGTGAATGAGACAGAGCGCACCTGCACATGATGTTGTGGTCTGTCTTGATTGCTCCATTGGCTTTCCATGGTCTGTGAATGAGGCACTGTGCCAATAGAGGCATATAAGGGGGAACCAGTATGAGACAGGAAGACAGATGATAGAAAGATCGGAAAGAAAAACATGAAGGTTGAAATACATGGAGAAGCAGACAGGAGCAAGAGAGGCGACTGTGAAAGGCGAGTGAGCAATTGAGAGAGAGAGAAGGCAGACAGCTAGGAGGACAGCCCCTTGGAGGAGTGTGCAGCCGACACTTAGGGACTGAAGAGAATCACTCTCACTGAGTGTTTTGGTGGAGTGAGGAGTGACATGACTTAACTTTCTCTTAAGTCTGGAAAGGCAGTGGGAATTGGGGAGGCTTGGTGTGGTGCCCTGTCAGGGCCACAGACGGTTGCAGGGGCCTGAATCCAGGAGCAATGTGGTTTGGCATAGTGCCCTGCTGGGAGCCATGAACAGTAGGGACTCAAAGTTGGCGAAGAAGATTGACTGAACTGTCAGTTAGACGTCTCCTTAGCTGTAAGGTCCCGTTTGGCCATAAGTTGAAGACAGGTCCATATTAAAGGGACACACTGGGGATGTGATTTTAAAGAACAGTTTCCTGCCTGGGAATTTTAACCTTGTTTTTATGAACTAGTTATTGGATTAATTTTTAACATCCCCAATCCTTGTTTTTTATTAGATTCTTTATTTATTGAACTTTTGCAGTGCTCTATTTCTTCAAACACTTTTTGTTTTTTGACTGTTGGATTTTAAATAAAAGCACTTACCACTTCTGCACCTAACCCTTGCTACGTGTGTGTACTCATCTGCCCGGCTTATCCCCTCTTCTTCACTGATGATTTAAACATAAAAGTTATCTTTGTCATAGGTTGTCAATTGCTTGTTATGTGAATTGCTTTTTCTTATAATGATGAAACTATTCATTGTATACTAGTTAAGTTATGCAGATTTCAGATTTCAAATATCACCACCCCAACCTATCTGTTGTGTATAATGTCATGGGACTCGACAGATATGTTTTCTCACTATTTTGTTTAGCCATAAAAATGCAAAAAATATTTATTTATGTTTTTAACAATTAAATGTAAAAATAAAATGGGGTCTAATGAGGGAATCCTTTGTGATTGGAACCACATTTGTTCAAGAATGTTATTGGATTAAAGTGAAATGAAGATCCTAATCATTCTGTTTATCTATGTTGATTAGTTTAGATTAGACTTGTTTTGCTAAGTTCTCATTATAGCTTGACTTACTTATATTTTTGGATATTGTCATAGTTGAATTTCTTTTTTTGCAATATTTTAAACATTTTTTGAAATACCTATGAAATACAATGCATATAAACTGAATATACATTAAATGAGTTTTTAAATATAGTACACAAGGCTACTACTTTTCTCTTTCTTTTGTTCATGTCTTGTAGCTCGGAGTTCAGAAAAAGAAATACATGCCCTACCAACACCAACACAAATATTTCTTCTTGAGTGAGTACAACAATAAAAGTGAATAACATTTTCTATTCTATGTGAGCAGCAGTGAAACAGCCAAGATAGAGAGGCTTCATAGACTAAATTGTTTTGCTAAATGAAAATCTTTTTGAAGTACATTTATATGGAACTTTGGTGCATTCACACATTAAGTATAAAGTTACTAAGGAAAAATGTGTTTTAGTAATTGTATATTTAATTACTATAGCAGTCATTTTAATACCTTATGGTAATTTTTATATGCATTCTTAGCCAAGGAGCATGGATCCCCTGTAATTTTTTTTTTTATGTAGGATTATTTTTATATCCTGCTACCAAGGACTTATGCTTAGGAATGTGCAACAAGTGACAGATTGACTTCCACGTTGCAAAAGGTTATGCGATCAGTACAGTAGTGTTCATTCTTGTGTGAGCAGTGGTACTTAATAGCACATTTATTAGTCTGATATTGAACTTCAGTTGCTGGTCATCTCCATTTGTCTGTTTGTTTATAAGAAATTAAACAAAACAAAGTGAACAGTGAGTAAAATGCAGAAGTCTGTCATGGCAGTTTGTGAATGATATGTCCAAATATGTATCAGCACATAAATCAGTCTTTTACAGAATAGGCACATCTGTGATTTATATTCTACAGCAAACCATTTATACCACAAATTTGCTTAAGCAACCAAAGAACTAACATGAATAACTGCATTTTGCACATTTGAATTCAGTAATTTGGCATTGCAGCTAATAAAATTCATAAATTACTAAGAGATGATGAAAACATGCCTGTGAGGAATAAAGTAAGGTTAGACAGAGGATAGGCTAGGGTCAAAAAGCCAAGCAGTAAAATTAAAACAAAGTTCCAGAAACCTGAGTAGACATGAAGAAGATTCTAACTGTAGCTAATATTTACTTTCCCTAAATACAATAAATTGCAAAGTCCTTCATTGTTTGTTTTTTGTTTAGCATAAATAGCCTCTGCCTGCTGGCATTACATATAGTGTCAAGTCATGAGCTTGGCAACAAACATTTTTGCTGTAAACAACATGTCCATAGCCATGGAAAATTCCATAGCAAAATCATTGCACCCATACAATAACAATACGCAAAATGGCATCACAAAAAATGGTAAATCATAACAATAATAGATTATATCATGTGGACATGTTGGACGCGGACACCGACAGGTTGACACAAGAAGTCTTAAAACACACACGTTTATTGACGACCTGTAACCCAAGACAACACACAATGTACAAATCACCCAAAACTCAGTCTCTCTTGACTCCTCACTTGTTCTTCGGCCGTCTACAACTCCTCACTGGCAAGCTCCGTCCTTCTCCCACCCAACTCCAGTTTCCTGATTGGAGTGAGGTGGCCCGTTTTTATTCAGTCCCCAGATGTGTTGCAGGTACCCCTTGATTAACATCCGGCAGTACTTCCAGGTGTGTCAGAAGTGCTGCAAGGGAATTCAGTCCTCCTTCCGGCAGCACTCCCAAGTGTGGCGGAAGTGCTACATACTCTAGTCCAAGGGCTATCCAGGTGCACCCTGGTGGTGGCCATGGTGGAGCATAGGGTTGGATCCCTGGTTGGATATGTGTCTCTATTTGTCAGCTCATCTCAGTCATATCTATCGACGGTATTAGGTGCTAGAGACTCGCGTATGTGAAGAAGGAGTCTGGAGGGGACTTTCACTTTCACTTTCACTTTTACTTTATGGCAATCATAAAAATTTGACGCACCTTAAAGAAGGAAAATACAGACAAGGTGGACTCTGTTCTTTAGCCAATTTAACTTTACTGTTTTTTATTGTTCTAGTGATAAAGAAAAGAAAACGGATGCTTTATCTAGAATGTCTGACCCTGATGAAACCTCCTTAATCCCTATACCCATTGTACTCTCTGAGAAAATTAAGGGTGTTACTCAGATCGGTTTGTTTGATACAGGGGCCAGTGTTAGTGCCACTGCTATTTTTAATATATATAAATTATTTGAATAGGAATATAAATAACAACCTGGTTAAGACTGCAGATGATAACAAGCTAGGTGGATTGGCAGATAATCTAGAATCTGTTGAATCATTAAATAGGGACTTGGACAACATGTTTGCTTGGTCCAAATTGCGGCAGATGAAATTTAATGTAAGTAAATATAAAGTAATACACGTAGGAAGTAAAAATGTTAGGTATGAACACACAATGGGAGGATTGAAAATTGAAAGTACACTTAGTGAGACGGATTTAGGAGTTGTAGTGGACTCATAACTATGACCTTCCAGGCAGTGTTCAGAAGTTATTAAGAAGGGTAACAGCATGTTAGGTTATATAGAATGATGTGTGGAGTACAAGTCAAAGAAGATTATAACATACTGGTTAGACCTCATCTGGAATACTGTGTGCAGTTTTGGTCTCCAGGCTATAAAAAGGACATAGCAGTACTAGAAAACATCCAGAAGAGTGACTAGGCTGATTCCAAGGCCCTAGGGAAAAGTTATAAAGAAATATTAAAAGAGCTGAGCTGTTTCAGTTTAAGCAAATAGAAATTAAGAGGTAATATGATTGAAGTGTTTAAAATTATTAAGGGAATTAGTACAGTGGGTCAAAATTGCTACCTTAAAATTAGTTCAGCAAGAACACAAGGACACAGTTTAGAAACTTGTTAAAGTTAAATTGTGCACCATTAATAAGGTTTTCCTCACACAGAGAATCATAGACACATGGGATAAGTTACCAAGCAGTGTGGTAGACAGTAAAATTTAGGGACCTTCAAAACTAAAGTTGGTTGTTATTTTGGAAGAATTATGTGGATAGGACTTGTGAGCTTTGCTGGGCTGAATGGCCTGTTCTCATCTAGGGTGTTCTTATTGTAAGATTTGGTTAGATCTGCTCAGAATAGGGCACCTAAACCGGAGAAGTTTCCCCCTGGGTAAACATTATGTTCCCTCTGATTTAATAATAAAGATAATTTAATTATAGTTCTGCTATGTTTAAGCATTCTGATATAACTCAGTCTTTAATGTTGTTAAAAAGGTGCTTTTAGTGAAACAACATGAAGAAAGATGTTCATGATTACACTGCTAATTGTGATACTTGTTGCAGGGCCAAATCTTCTTAGAGGTTGCACGTTGGGTTGTTGCAGCCCTTTAATTATACTTGAGAAGCTATTTTACTCAATTTTATTAACAATCGTCTACCTTCTAATAGTTACACTACAATTTTGGTGGTAATCAGCCATTTTTCTAAGTGTGCATATTTTATTCTCATTAAGAAACTGCTTTTGACTAGGGAATTAGCCAGTCTATTCCTAAAACATGTAGTTTGTTTAGATGGTTTACCTTGCTAATCATTTCCTACTAGAAGCTGCAGTTTGTGTCTTGGTTTTGGCGATCCTTCTGTGATCGTCTGGGTTGTACTGAGGCTAATGGCCAGACTGAAAGGAGGAAATATGGAAATCTATTTTTACTATCAGAGGTTTTAGGAATGTAATGTTGCTATTTTGGGATGCTCAGCCCAACCCGCTGCCTCCACCTGGGCTTGGATCCTACCTTATAGTGTCATGTATAGCAATTCTATATTGTTCAAATACAACGAAGCAACATGCTTCTGCAACCAGGTATTTTTATACTCAGAAAAGGTGATAGATAATCCATAGAGAAGCTTAAAAGCATAAAATACATCTTGATGATCATAAATAAGGAATACTGGAAGTGTTTCACCTTATTCAGTAAAATTTACTGTTGCCAGCTTTAGTGCTGCTTTCCAGTAACAAGATAGGTCTGATGCAGCAGCCTATATGAGAGAAACCCCAAACAGGTAAGATCCTTTTCACTGATAGTACAGAAGCCAGCAAGAAACATATCACTACTTTGAGGGAATAGGTCCAAGAATCTATTATAAACTTTGTTTTGTGCATGATTTTTGGTTTTGTTATAAGCATGCCTCAGAAACATAGTAGACATATTTTCTTTGGTCAAAATTTTGCTGCTTCGTAGTGGGTGTATGCACTTAAGTTTTAAATCTTAGTTAGTTTCACAGTGGGCCCCAGGTACCCGTAAACTTAATTATAAAACACAAGAGCTGGGTTATTTTTTTTTAATTATAAAATGTGCTTCTCTTTAGAACAAAATTTCATGTGGCAAATTTTATATATTTAATGATTATGAAGAAATAATTTCAAAATTGAAAAATACCAAACTTGCCATTTTATGTAGTATGAAAGCTATGATTTTCAGAGAGGTTATGCAGTCTTAACTTCTAGCACACAATCTGTTGCAATTTGGGTTCTGTATTACACATATAAAAGTGATAAACAGTTCATTAGAAAATCTCACTTTATTCCAAACCATTAAAAGCAATTTTGGAGCTGCAAAAAGCTGTTAATGTGTGTACAGGTATGTCCCTTTACAGGATACCACAATTCCCTTAAGAATCAAATGCTGTAACTGAAAGAAATTTATGAAATTACTAATTTCTAAATAGTACACAAATGTGGAACAGCAACACTACGTCTTTAGACATATTAAATATTTTATGCATCAGCCCACTGGTAAAGCAAAGTCTAATATCTAATCTGTCTGGAGACAGATGCTCAGTTTAATTCCAACCACAGACAGACAGACACCGTCTTAAGTCCACCACACACGATTTATTAAACTATTTACAAAATAAAGTCCCAAGTCTTGCACAGCACACAGTGCACACAGCACCAAACACCTCTCTCTCTCTCTCGACCTCTCAATGGTCCTCTTCAGGTCACCTTCTCCCACTCTCCTAAGCCTTGTCTTTTGCCACCCGACACCAGCTCCTCAACTGTTGGAAGGCGGCCCCTTTTATGTTGCCCCGGATATGCTCCAGGTGTCCCTTGATTAACTTCCGCCGGCACTTCCTGGTGTGGCGGAAGTGACGGCTGAGCAACCGGAAGCACTCCGGGTGATCCTGGAATACCTCCCACAGGTGGCCACAGGCGCCTATACGGTTGAGCTTCCCAGCTCGATTCCCATGACCGCTATAGCAACCAGGGTGGCTGTCCTCTCCTGGCAGAGGTGCTATATAGGCGTCCCGGCTGGGTATGGCACCCAGCCGCCTGTGACACCGTGTAATGTGTTTTTTATTTTCCAGAATATATCTTTCACTTCCCAGAATTTTTCTTTGCAATTTGAAGTCCAACTCCAAAGCACTTTGTCCACCTTCAGTCAATCTATTATAAGAACCAGATAGTTTTCTTTATAATGCTAGTTTTCTTTATAATGCTAGTCTTATAGGTGAATTTTTATAGCAAAAGTTTCTCATAAGTTGTCCTAAATGTTTTCTGTTGTTGTCTTTCCCTATCCCAGTGCTAAGGTATTTGTGTATGGTTTTTGCATCTTTGCATGTACTCCATTGTGCTCAATGTTTGAGACCTTACGTGTAATTTTGACCCATTGTCCAATTAAGAGGCTCCAGTTCCCTTTGATATTCCAAATGCATCATTTCAGTGAAATTTGTGACTCTAAAGTCAATTAATCAATTATTCAATTAGTCTTTATTTTATATATTGCTCTTCAAAGAACATTACAGGATAGCCAACTTTACAAAGACAACAATGGTATGATTATCAGCAATATGAATTAAAGCACAAAATCATTAAATAAAGTTTTACACTGCTGGCCTAGCTCTCTTTCTCCGGGGTGGGGCTTGATTTGTTTCAAACCTTTTTCTTTTTTTTTGTTTTTCTTTTTGTAAAACTTGAGTTATGTGTATGGAGTGTTACTTGATTTTAAAAAAATTTAATAAAATTAAAATATACATAAAAAAATATCCAGTAGTATTGCCCTTCTGTCTCGTTTAAATATTGTTCTTTTAAATATAATTGTAAACCTATGTTAGATTGAATGCCATGTTGTTGTGAGCTTTTCCTTATTTTCTAAAATTAACATTTTCTTTTTTTTGTTTCCTTCTTTTCAGTTGGCCCACCAGCTCTTTTACCTATGTACTTTCAGTGGTATATCTTTTATTTTGCAGTGAAACAGCAACAGTGGGTGGTAAGTACAATTTGCATGTTTTACATGTCTAACAGTTGTTTATGATATAATCATGCCATAGGAGTCAGCACTCTTTACTCTCATGTGCCTTGTGAGCATCTATTTAGTATTAATTAACGCTAGTATGGTTTTGAATTTTAATCTTACTTCCAATGTTACATTAATCTGCATGAAGTGTGTGCAAAATTCACAATGGGGAGAAAACAAACAGAATGTAAGTAAAAAAAAAAACTGCCTACAATAAGTTTCGGCTTTCAAATATATACCACTGTCACCATTGATCTTGACGGGACCCTCTTTGTAACAGAAACATAGATATAATAATAATCATTTTTTACATTTATATAGCACTTTTCTCACTTCTTAAAGCACTTTACAAAGTGAATTGGGAGCCAATTCAACCAGTAATGTGCATCATCCACCTGGATGATGCAATGGCAGCATTTTGCACCAGTATGTTTATCACACATTAGCTGTTAAGTGGTGAAGGGATGAGAGATAGTTAGCCAATTTGAGAAAGGGGATGATAAGGAGGCCAGAAGAGTAGGCCATGGTGGGTAATTTAGCCAGGATATCAGGATATATCCAACTCTTTACGAAGGATGCCCAGGAATCTTTAATGAGCATAAAGAGTCAGGACCTCGATTTTACATCTTATCTGATGTATGGCACCATTTTTACAGCAAATTGTCTGCATCTCTGTACTGTGACATTGGGATCCACATTCGGACCACAGGGTAAGCTCCCCCTAATGGTCTCAACAACACCTCTTCAGCAGCAACCCAAGCTTTTCTTGGTTGATCTTTCATCCAAATACTTTCTGGGCCTGAACATGCTTTAGTTCAGGTGGACAATCTGATCTGAAGTGCATGTAGGGTCTATAATCTCAATATTCACAATGGTGTTTTTTTATGTGGCATTTCACTGTCTTTTGTGCTCAAAGTTTATCTTGTATTTATAGTGAAAGGTTAAATACATCAAATGTAAATGTTCATTAAAACACTTTTTATTTCAGGAATGTGTTCTTTGTTGAGCTTGGGGCTACATAGTGAAACAGCTGTTTTATTTGAAGTTGCAGTATTACAGTTCAATGTATTTTATAAGACACATATTCTAATGCAATAAGTGGCCTGTCTAGAAATCTATATATATAAAATGCAAAATTGACTCACTCAATCACTCATCAACAAGTAGTTAGTATTATGTCAGGCAGCTTCTGTCAAACTGTCAATCAAAATGATCTATGACCAGAAGTCCCGCCCCTCCACCTGATTGGTGGATTTGAATGATGCGCCCCACCCCTCCACCTGTTTGCCCCCCTCCTTGACCCCACCCCCAACCACCTGCTCGGCCACTTGTTTGCCCCCCTCCTTACCCCACTCCATCCACCTGTTTACCCCAGGAAACTGTCAAGGGCATTTTGATGGATGTCTTCCCCCTCTTTGAACCCCACACCACCACCCACCTGTTTACCCCAGGAATTTGTCAAGGGCATTTTGATGGATGTCTGCCCCCTCCTTGAGCCCACCTGCCCTGCCCCATCTCACTAGGACAAGTCCAGACATGCCCAAGGTTCAAATTTGATGGATGACCGGAAGACCGGAAGTTCCTCCCCTTTCCTTTGACGCCATTAATGTGACCTTTCTTTGAACTCGCCCCCACACCCCTTCCTGTTTTTTCCTCAGGAAACGGCAAAGATCCGATTGCCGGATGTCTGGTCCTTCCTTGAACCTGTCCCCACCTATCTTGTTTTTTCCGCAGGAAACGGTTAAGATCCGTTTGAAGGATGTCTGTCCCTTCTTTGAACCCGCCCCGACCCACCTGTTTGCCCCAGGCCCAGGAAACTGTCAAGAGCAGACTTGATGGATGGGTGCCCCCCTCTTTGACCCGGGCCCCCCTCTTCCGAAGACAAGTTGAAACATGTCCGGGCAAGTTTCTATTTAGACCCAGCCGTCCCTGCCACAGCCTCCGGTCGGCAGCCCAAGACCCTGCCGGACCAAGCTACATGTGCCCCAGCATCAAGGCCCTGCCTAGGACCCCTCCGTCAGGCAGCCCCTGAGGCGGGGACACCACATGTTGGTTGAAGCTTTCACTTCCAGGCACAATTCTTCCGAGGACATACACAGACACACATGCTCCTGCCTATATCGCTTTGGGTAAATCCACACGTATCTATCTATTATTTAAAATAGCTATCTAACCTTTGATTTATCTAAGTCAAAACATTCTTTTTACCTTATCCCTGACAATCCTTTCACAGAAACTTCCAGTTGTTGAATTTTCCAACTCACAGAAAGCAATGTGCCGCTTCTCTCTCTATACATCAGAATACATGGGCTCTAAAAACCTGACCTGCTATTAGCACCCCTGCACTCATGGTTCTCTCTCTCTAGACAGCAGAATACATGGACTCTAAAAAGCTGACCTGCTGTTACTAACCCCTGCACTTTCTCTCTCTACCCAGTTGATGCCTGAGAGCAGACAGCCTCAGTGCTGAAAAAAGCTGGCAGGCACGCGGCTGCGAGATGCCCCGGCGGCTGAAGCACTAAGCGTACTCGCCGGCAAGGGCTTGTAGTTCGAAATACACACTGACTGGAAATCTCAGAGGAGCAGACAAATCCCTCCATCCCTCCCTCGCCCTGCACGGGTCTATAGTAGGAAGTTGCATACTGTATGAACCGGAGCTCCGCTGACAGATAGTGTCAGACACAGGCCAGGAAACGGCCTGACCCTTAATCTGCTGTGTTCTGCGAGCGCATGCTTGTCAAACTCCCGCCCCCCAGAACGGGAGTGCGCAGACCCTGTGTCCGGGAGAACAAGTTATGTGTGTAACTTTTAAAGTTAAGGGAATTAAAAATCACCCACACAGTTAAATAATAGGCTACAGGGACCTTTTAAAGAACGTTTGAGACGTCTTAAAATCTAGCCTCGGATGTATATTTTGTATATCTTAAAAAAGCCCTGTTCCATCCATTATGTCAGATCATCCGGTGGACAGTGTGAAAGCGCCTTTACGGAGAGGCATGCAGCTATTTAAAGAAATCAACGGCGTGCAAAGGTGACTTGAAAAAAATACTGGACTTTTTGGAGTCCTGCCAAAGGACATTACAGGAATGTCCAGTAAAAATGATTGTCAAACATCTGCTATCACAAATCAACATAAAATCTTCCAAAATACCGCTCTTTTCGGAATATAAATAAGTGTTCAGAACGGTCCATTACTCAGCAGGCCGTTAATACTGAAAGAGGACAATCTCGTTGGGAAGATCCAGGATCACGGTAAATCCTATTCATGATTATTATATACGCCGAACGAGTATGTTTTAAAAAACGGAAGGCTGAATACTTAATATGACTTTTTCCAAGTTCATTCTCAAGTGCGTGTGTGAGCACGCGTATAAAATAAGATGCAGCACCTATTTCTATCTGCAAGTACGACGATTAATGTACAAATTCATAGGACTGAAGCAAATAATATTAGTTTTTCATACCGAAACGGGCTTTACAATCAAGTAATTTTTGTCTCGGCATCTGAAAATTCAAACAGAGCCTCTTCTCTGAGAATATTCAGGCATGGTTGAAAAGCACAGGCTGGTTATGTATCAGCTCTGGCGTAATAAGAGTATAAGTATGCTGAACTACGTACAGAAGGGACCGTTTGTGAAATGCCTACTCTTTCGAATCAGCATCGGTAGCAGGGGAATCTCTGCACGGGGCCGCCTGTTTTAAAAGTCAGAGATAACGAAACAT
>JANRMT010062854.1:138499097-138552090 GCA_026402145.1 Polypterus bichir lapradei
ACATACATACACACACATATATACACACAAATACATATATATATATACATACACACACACATATATAAACATATATATACATATACATACATATCTACATATATACACACACAGCTATTTCGTATCAGTGCAATACGCTGCTTGTTAAAACGGATAACTCCCGCTCTTACGTGCAAGTCTGCGTGGATATTATGAACTATCGTATTTGTTCAAGTTCTATTTAAATTTTAAATAGAAGGAATTTTTATTTAGTCGACAGAAATATCTTTGGTAGGAATGGTAAAAACAGACAGGAATATTATTCCTGAATAAATCAACTCAAACCTTAAACAACTTATAATATTTTGCTCTCCATAAAAATATATCCTGTCTAAATTATACAAGTTAGAAATAAAGTAAACGTTAAAAGAAGAAACATTCAAATTTCTTTACTCTTATGTAATTTTATATAAAAAATAAACTTAGATTTTAAATATCCCAAAAGATTTTGCTCTCCATAAAAATATATCCTGTCAAAATTATACAAATTCAAATATGAACATGCTGCATAACAAAACCTGGAAATATAAATAAAATGTGTTCCTTTCAGCAATAACAAATCAAATCATTCAGTTGTCTTTGCTCATATGTCATTTTAGAGCTGGACGCCTGGCATCTTTTTTTGGCAACAAGTTCGTTTATGTTTGGTGTGAGGTTCTGTGTTGTGGAGATTCTCAGGATGGACTGCAGGTGCTCATCAGTGAGGCGACTGCTGTGTGCTGTTTTGTTAGTCTTTATCACTGAGAAGAGCTTCTCACACAGATATGTGCTACCAAACATGCACAAGGTTCGAGCCGCATGTAGACGGACTTTTTTTGTTCTTCAAAGTCACCAAAGCGCCGTGCAAACTCAGTGCGCTCAGTTTATCAGCAAAGTGCGTATTTGGGAACACCGTAGTGACGACTTGGTTCAACATTACTTGGCAACAGGAAAAGTGGGGCAAGTTGCACTGGTGCATTTGTGTCTCCCATAAAAGCAGCTTCACTTGAAATCACTTTGTGATTGTGCACGGGTAAAAACGTCCGCTGAAGTGTCAGATTCTTATTTAATTCTTCTGCTTTCTGTATCTTCTGCATTGCATTCAGGTCTTTCAGGTTACCCTGATGTTTTGTCTCATAGTGCCGTCTTAGATTAAATTCTGTAATTACAGCCACATTAGCTCCACAAATGAGACACACGGGCTTACCGACAATGTCAGTAAACATATACTCAGCCTCCCATCGGTTTTTAAAGGCTCTATTTTCAGAATCAACTTTTCTCTTAAGCATCGTGTGGGCTAGCTTCGCAATAACTTGCAGCATTATAAGCTAGACTTGATTAACGCGGTAAGTGTTCGGCAAGGCAGCTGAAGCGCTGCATTATGGGATCTGTTGTTTATTGTGTTACCAGCGCTTCATATACCCGGGCCATTAATAACAATAAAACAGTATATAAAATGATCTCGCGGGCCGGATATTATTACACGCCGGGCCGGATGTGGCCCGCGGCCCTTGAGTTTGACACATATGGACTAAATAGAACTTGAAAAGATGTATTTTTTCAAATGTGATCGCGCAATTCAGATAGAGTTGACGCGCACTACAGCCTGCATGCCTCAATAAGTCATCCTCCCCTCGCTCTTACTTTTTTACCGTTCATCTAATGAATACACTGAGTATGGCTTTACCAAAACAATCATTGATGGCGAATAAAGTATCCATTATTCGAGTATGTAGTTCGGGGTATATATATACATATATATATATACCCGCGTATCGCAGCGGAGAAGTAGTGTGTTAAAAAAGCTATGAAAAAGAAAAGGGAACATTTTAAAAATAACGTAACATGACTGTCAATATACAGTATTTGTTTTGTGAGTGTTACTGAGTGTTGCTGTCATCAAGGATTTGATTATCATTATTTCTTTCAATCAGGTTCGTATTTGTAGGATGTGTTGTGTTCAAGTTACATTCCGTGTTTGTCAATCGTTGTAAAGATGACAGGTTTCATTCATCGATTCGTTTCTTACTGCATCAATAAACAGCTCGTCTTCTTCTTTATCTGAGACCTGACACACTGCATGCACAGGTTTTTTTTTTACACTGTCTTCCTTTAGCGGGACATTGACTTTTTCCACCGTGTGCTTTGTTTCCACAGTAGCTGGATTTATGAATATGCTTATATGTATCAGACGCTTCATATTTTTTGCTGCCTTTTCAATTGTGTAATTCGGTTTTTGTTCAGCGCTTTTTGGAACTGTTGCTTTTTGTCTGTGCACTGCGTCAGTTCACGTGAGCCGCTCGGTGTACATGCATCGAAGGTTCCCAGCTGTGCTGGTGCCATGTCGTGCTATGTCCATGGCTGTATTTAATGTTACCGAAGTCCTGGCACTTAAAACTTTCTCTCGCAGTTTCGCTGAGTTTGTGCCAAACACCACCCTGACCATCTCATCTTCCTCTGCATAAGCACAGTCCTTCACCCGTGAATATTTAGTGGGAGTTTGCTATTGGATTGCCGCTGACGGACGGCCTTATATGGGCAGGCACTAAATTACAAACGCCAGCGGCAGCCTGTCTATGAACTTAATTTAAAGTGTAGGTTTACATCGTGCTTTGTTTCCGAAGTAGCAGAACTCATGAATATGGTTGTATATGTCACTCGCTCGCTTCTTATTGTTTCGCTGCCTTCTCAATTATATAATGCATGTTTTCTTCAGCGCTTTTTGGAGGTCTTCCTGGTTTTCTATGTAGTGCGTGATTACGTGGGAGGCGTGATGATGTCACACGAAACTCCGCCCCCACGGCGTTCAAGCTCATCTCCATTACAGTAAATGGAGAAAAACAGCTTCCAGTTATGACCATTACGCGTAGAATTTCGAAATGAAACCTGCCTAACTTTTGTAAGGAAGCTGTAAGGAATGAACCTGCCAAATTTCAGCCTTCCACCCACACGGGAAGTTGGAGAATTAGTGATGAGTCAGTCAGTGAGTTAGTGAGTGAGTGAGTGAGTGAGTGAGTGAGTGAGTGAGTGAGGGCTTTGCCTTTTATTAGTATAGATATTGCTGTGTGCATATCAGCAGATGCAATATATAAAGCCAATGCAGTTACACAGTCAGCACCAACCTAAATTGCTGACACCTGATCTTTCCATCATTGTGAAACTGAAGCTGCCAAGAGAAACCAAACCAGGCAATTTCTGATTTTGGTTTAACAGTATCCCAGAATGATAGATAAATACAATTTCTTTCCAAAGGTTGATTTCCATTGTCAGATAAAAAAAACCTCAAGTGTAGTGACCATAGTACAACAAAAAGGTGGCAGACAATGTCAAAACTGAACAGGTGTATAGAAATTAGACCAGATAACACAAAAGGGATTCTGCACACATGTGAGGAGGGGTTGCTACTTACTGTGAGATAATAATTGAATATTTCAAAATGAATGTATTTTAATGCTGTAAGAAAGCATGCATATTCCCCGCAGTGCATAGCATCTTTTAACATATTTTAATTTATATATGTAGTATTAGGGTGTTGTACCATGTTAGCCATTTTGAATGTAGTGAGAAGTCAAGCAAAATTGCACCTTTTATTGGCTAACTATATGCAAGCTTTTGAGGCAACTCAGACCCTTTCTTCCAGCGATGTAATCAAAAGCTTTGAAAGCTTGCATATTGCATATTGTAATCTTTTTATTTAGCCAATAAAAGTTGTCATTTTGTTTAACTTTATATATGGAAATTCTTCTTTCCACATCTAGCAGTAATAACATAATATTCAAAAACAAATTAACACAAATTACATTTCCTGTAGTGGGCAGTGTTAGTACATCCTTGTATAAATATTTCCCTAATATGTTTATACTTTGTAATGAAGTATACCAAACCATATATTGATTATTGAAAATTATTTAGAGATAATGTTGAAAGACTCAACTTTTATAAATGTAGTACCATAGGTCTTTAACAAAATTGGTTAACATGGATCAAAAAAATTTCTAGTTGTCCACAGGAGAAAGATTGCTGAAATGCATATGTCCTTGAGAAGTGAAGAACTGAGTGATGCTTGGTTAGTGTATCATTCAAATCAAATTTAGTTTAGTTTATTCTTTTAAAACCATTGTTCACCGAGATCTACATGTATGTAGATCAGAACACTGTACAAAGTCAGTAAATTTAACAGTAAAAATACTGTGCATGATGAAAGCAAAATACCTTTTCTGAAAAAAGGTGTTCTACTGAAAATTACCTGTATATCTTAACACCAGAATTACCAAAGCCTACAAAAAAAACTCAAAAACCCAGCCCACCTTAAATCTTGTTCGCACCTCTCCGTCAGTGTCTTTTGTCTTGTAAATGTGTCGATAAGCACAAGCAGCAAGCAACCAGCTATACCATCCCCCCCACCACCACATAAAGGGCAAGAAGTTCTCCCAGTTCAAGCCTTGATTATCTTGGAGTGAAGTGCTGGAGTTTTAGAGGGGAAATATTTGGAATACATACATTTCATGTGTGTTCCGTGTCTACAACAATCAATGTAAACACATTGTTAAAACAGAAACGTTTTTCATGTTTTAGTATTAAATGACAAAATATGTCGACATGAACTGCATAATGTGTGAAGGCTGAAGTCCAAATATCAAATCAACACTTTTACAAAAGGTGCAAATGCAATACGACAGCTTCTGTGGTGCAGTAAGAACTGCTCACTTGTACGGGTTTAAGAGCTTTTTCGTGTGTTTTGGTAATTCTAGTGTTAAACAACACATTTCAATATTTTCTACAGCCAAGTTTTGTAAAATCATATTTTTCTTCCATCAAAACATACTAAATACCATTTACTGATACATTACGGTTACACTGAAAAAAATCACTGTTAATTTTACAGTGTAAAACTGTTAAATATTGAAGGTAAACAACTAAAATGGTAAAGCACTGTTTCAGTAACACTGAAGTTTCGATATATGCATAAAGAAATCCCCTTTTATCATATTGTTTCTGGTGAACCGCATACCTTTGCACAGTAGGGAAAAAAAACTAAGTTAGCAAACTTATTTTTTCCTGTATGCTGAAGGTTTTTTGAGATTATGAAAGGTGATTTATGGTAGGTTGTATTCGATAAGCTGGCACACCTGTAGGATACCATACACCACAAAAGTAATGACTCATCGTCAAGTCAATGTATATAATTAAATGATACAAAATGTTTGCTATTGGTTGTTGATGTTTTACTGATGCAGACTGTGTCCTGGTATTTGATTCTGAAAACATTTTCTAATGGTTTAATGGTTAAAAATTGGCATATTTATTACAGTGCATGGATTTCAGGTTATGGTTAAACATTGCTTCTATTGTAATGTGTTGTAAAGAAAAAAGTTATTTACTAAAATGTTATACTGTAGACCTAAAATTATTGTCACATTATTTTGTATGGTAAAATTCCTGAAACCATAGCTGCCAGTTTTTTTACCATAAATTTAACATTTTTTGTATAGCATAGTTCTCAAACTCAGTCCTGGGAGCCCCATGTGTATGTTTTTGCTGATGTTTGTTTTTAATTGGTTAGTTTCTGTGATTTGTAAACATAGAAATTACAAGACTAACTTTGATAAACTGTTCTTAGAATGTAGCAAAAATTTATGTACATTACACAGAGATTTAGCTTTTTTTTAATTTGGGTTTAAAAGGAATATTCAAACCAAGTTTTAACAAACTTGTTTGTAGTAATGGCAGAGAAGCAGTTATTGTGTAATATCATGTTTTTATAATTTATTAATAACAAAGTTCCTGATGCAGTAAGCTTTTTGGGACAATGCTGAACAAACATCAAATAATATCAAAACATATATATGTTTTCCACAATTACGTTTGAGTTTCTAACAATATCCATACATTTTGATATAGAGTTATAGTAGATGTTGTACAGCTTTAATCAATGATTGAACTGGGGAGAGCAGGTAAGTAAATAAAAAGTCAAAAAATAAGGTTTTATAATAAAGTCAAAAATAGTCATGGTCAGAGATTATTTTGTTTAATGGAGTAATAATAGTATCTTTAATATTAACACCACAGTTTAGAAGTTTATTCTTTTTATGGACTGTCATCATTACAAAAGTCAGAATGAAATTATTCAGATAGGTTGTAGTGATAAAGTTGAGAGTGAAGTTGCGAGGTTAATTCTTGCGACACGACGCATGTGCCTGTGGATGCTACTGCTATGCAAGCAGTGTACTGTTTATACTTGCACATGTACCTTATGTAAATTGGGAGGATTCCACCGGGTGGCAGTGCAAGGTATCATCACAGAGAGAAAACAAAGTTCTGCTTCGCTGTGCTGTGAATTGCCTGAAATATCCAAGAAGTTTAGGACACCTTGCCACAATAGCTCTGAAAAGGATGGATGTTTAATGATTATATCCATCCCATTCTAGCAAACATCAGGCGTGATGCAGAAACAATCCCTGGACGGGGCAGAAGTTCATCACAAGGCAAATACAACCACACATATACAAACATGCAAACTCCAGGCAGGGAACACCAGGTACGTAACTCCCAGCGAGGCAGCAGTGCTACCGCTACACCACTGTGCTGCCTCAACATGTGTAATTATTACTAGTATTAATTATTTAAATGAAGTTAATGATTTATCTGTAAAATGTGACATACATGCTTTAACACATTTCATCATGAAAGTGATAACAAGTCTAAGGATTCTAGATAGATAGATAGATACTTTATTAATCTCAAGGGGAAATTCACATACTCCAGCAGCATACTGATAGAAAACAATATTAAACAATACTAAATTAAATTTAATTCATTTAAAGAGTGATAAAAATGCAGGTAAAAAAATTGCTGTAATTGCTGCCTGCCACTGCTACCAGTGCAGGAGGCAGCCCCAGAGGCATGTTGGTTTTAAGATGACATTTACAACGGTCTACTTTAATGACAAAATAAACTACAAGAGTAAAGCAGAAATTTCAAGATTAAAGCCACAATTTCAACTTTAACCACAAAATACACCCTTTCCATACATTCTGATGCTCTCCTTCAATGACCAAGTCTCCCCTACTCACCCAATTGCTGAGATAGGTAACCATTTTGTTTCAAGCAGACGGCATTTGCTCAGATGCAATTTCAAGCCAGCTGCTTGTGTAGTTTATCCAGCACTTCATGCAAGAAGCCCCAGAGCACCTTGAGAAGAGGTTACATAAGTCAGGGCATCATCTAGGTATAGTAAACAGTGGTTATGAGGCAGACCATTAACCATTCAAAAGTGGCAGGGGTGTTACAAAAATCAAACAGGTTAACCCTGAAGTGCCAGAGATCAACCCTTTAAGAGAAACCATTTTTTTCTGGTATCTGGAGCCAACTCCACCTGCCAGTACCCGCTCCTCAGATCTAATGTCAATAACCAGCTTGATCTCACAACCAAATCTAGCAATGTAGTTTAGCTTCTGATAGACCACACAGAATTGCCAGTCCCCTGTTTTTTCCATCATCAGCACAACTGGGGAGCACTGCAGAATTCAGGCTGTTCGATGTTACTGGCTGTCAGAGTCTCCTGAATCAGTGCTTCGGTCTTTCACTGACATGCCAAAGTTGTTGCTTGACAGGCCAAGTGCCACCAGTGCTGATGTCATGTCTTCTGCGGATAATAATGATAATTCACTACTGAAAGCACTCTCCACACAGGGAGGACTGCAAAGCGAACCCACAATCCCCTTACTGCAAAGCAGCAGCACTACCACTGCACTGGCAAATTGGTCCCGATACTCCATGTAATTGCTTTTCTGATTGGGGTTTAGGTCCATGCTATTTGTCTGCCACAGTTTCACCAGTTTCAGCAAAACAAATTTGGGACAGACCTGAAATGTAATAATCCCTCAGTCATACAGGCCTTTGCATGTTGTAAAATGTCTAGGGTTCATGGATCCTAATTATCAGCCACCCAGACAACATGGGAGCAGGTCCAGTTGCTGATCCGAAGCACTGCTAATGCTCAGCCCTTCATAGCAGTGCAAGCTCCAGCATCCATGACAAACTGGCTTGACACTGGCTGTAGGGAATAGTCAAATTGTAAGGGTGTCAGGCCATATGATTCAGGCTGAGGATCCAGTGTCCACCAGTGCCCATAATAACTGTCTGCACTGACTCCCTTCCAGATAACAGCAGCTCCTTTGGCTGAGTTGTTTAATGGTAATTATCTCTTGTTGCAGCATGGCCATCAGTCTTTGGGGGCATTTATGGTGTCCAGAGGTGGCCCTCCTACTCTGGATTCCTGTCCTTCCCACCAACTTTTCTATTTTACTAGCTGGCACAACATGTTATTTTTGGTAAGAATTGTTAGATGGGGCCTGGGTGGCCACACTCCTAAGAAACCACAGCTATGATTGCATCTCTCATCTCCTCCTCCACAATGCTGACATGTGTTATTCCAACCAAAGTTTTGCAGACATCTGGTTCATGAACGGGTAATTGACTTGATAAAGATTCATCCTGACAAGCCACCTGAAATTAAGTCTCCACTAATACCTTTTCTAATGTGGATGGTCAAGCAAGATGGACTTGACACTGCAACTCTAAGTGAGCCACCCCATCTCAATAAAGCATCTCTTACAAGCTCAGCTGGCTCTGGTCTTGGAAAGTGCAGCTCCCTACCCTTTGCATTTCATCTGCAAAGGGCCCCAGTTATCCTTTCGCACATCTAGCCCATTCATGTAGTTGCTGTTACTGTCCTAGGAATGACTCAGTACATTCAAACTGCTGCTTGATTGCTTTCAGGGAGGTGCAGTAAATTCATCACATCTACTCATGGTACATCCTCCAAGATTTTCAGTGCCTCACACTCTAAGGCCACCAACTGTACTGCACACTCTTATGTGTCCAGTATTTTACCACCACTCTATTTTCAATGTGGACCCAATACATTTTTCCATGTCCCAGTCGAATTACATAGGCAATCGTCAATATTATTGTCAAGTTAGCTAAAAATCATCGATTGTTTCCAAACATTTGTAGAGATGTGTGAGATTCATGAGCTATTCTAGTTTATAGTAAGCACTTTGTGGCCGTTTATTTTCTCTTCGCCCCACCAAAGTTGATGGAGGGGCAGAGTAGCTAGAGACTAGTACAGCAATAGGGGATTGGCCAAATTGGCCCTTACACATTTGCCCAGTTTGAGAGGTCACTTTGAATGGCTACAGCACAGTTTGGTGAGTATACCAGAATTCAATCTGACTTTTCACTGTCTCGATGAGTCATTATGTTTGTTTGTAAGCGCATGTAACAGGGCAGAGAAAATAGGCTGCATGAACCAGGAGTGTCATCCAGGCCTGGGGTACTTTTATTCGAATATTAGTCATGAGCCAGCAAAACCAATTTGTTTCTCTTTGTAAAAATAATACTATGCCATTAAGTGACCAGTTAAATTCATGCAATTGAGACAGGAAGAATGGTGTTATATATATATATATATATATATATATATATATATATATATATATATAGTGAACTTGAACCCGGACACAGGCAGACGGACAACATAGTTTCACCCACACACCGTTTATTTACAGTACTATATACAATTAACGTGCACTCACAAACCCCAGTGCCTCCAGCACCGATTCCCCCAATGTCCAGGGCTCACAGTCCTTTTGCCTTCCTGGCCGCCTCCAGTCCTCACTCCAGCTCCGTCCACTTCCACCCGACTTCCACTTCCTGACTGGAGAGAGGCGGCCCCTTTTATGGGGACCCGGATGAGCTCCAGCTGCTTCCCGGCACCTGACGTTGGCCACACCCCTGTGTGGCGGAAGTGCCGGCTGCGCACCTGGAAGCCATCCGTGCATCCCTGGTCGTCTTCCCCCCCGGCACTTCCTGGTGTGGCGGAAGTGCCGGGCTCCCGGGATAATTAGGCACTGGGGCGCCGCCTGGCGGTGGCCACGGGTCCCTGCAGGGCTGGGCTTCCAAGCCCTGTACCCGAGGCCCCCTGCATAACCAGGACGGACGCCCCCACTCGGTCTGGAGGAGGCACACGCCCTCCTCCGGTCCTCCAAGGCGTCCCGACCGGGCTCCAGCCCCGGCCGAGGACCAGATGGGATAAACCGGCATCGGGGCTCCGCCTGGCGGTGACCACGGGCCCCTACAGGGTAGGGCTTCCATGCCCTCGACCCGTGGACCCCAACAGAACCAGGACGGACGCCCCCTCGCGGTCTGGAGGAGGCACAAGCCCTCCTCACGTCCTCCTGGGCGTCCCGGCCGGGCTCCAGCCCCGGCCGGGGACCACAATATATATATAATAAGAACTTTGTAGTTCAGTATATATGTAACACTGAAGTGGTCACAGACTGGAGTGCACATGATTTCCTGCTTTTTACATCTCCGTTTTAGGTAGATCCCTATACTTAAAATGATCACTCTGTGTTGCTGCACAAGTTGGAATTCTTTTGCAACTTTTTAAGGGTTCCCCCTTTTTAAATTGTCCCCTACAGCTGGCTGTGAAGCTGATCATTTGCATTATGAAGTGTCAGCTAATAATATGGGTGACAAATCCCCAGGCTAAAGCAACTTGTCATCGACATTGCACACTCTTTGCGGCATGTTGTTTGTACACATAAGAAAAGGCAAATTGTGCACTATAGCCAAGCCACAAAGAAACTGAGCTAAGTATGATTATTTCTATAATATATGCTGAGTCACTTTTTTTGTTCAGAAAATGGTACAAAGAGAACAACTGTGGGCACAGTATTTCAGTGAGTAAAAGTAATTAGTAACTTGTTTCCTGTTGGTTGTCATTTATTCAAATCCATTTTATGGTGAGATAGATTTAAGTTTAGTGCCAAAATTGCATCCTAATTTGTAGCAATATTAAATAAACTTGGGGCGATTCACCTTATTTTAGCAACATTACCATGTACCTTCTGCAACCTGAGGTAAATTACACCTTAAAAACCTGACCCCAAAACCTCTGTCCTTGTATGTATCCCCACTCAAGGCTTTATTCGTTTCTTATAAATGGAACATTGGTTATGTGGTATCTAGCTAGTCTACTATCCCCATCCTAAACCCAGCCAATTATAAGAGCTATCCCACTCCTAACAAGAAGAAATGTATAGTATATTGAAGTTTATTAGAATGTGTACTTTAAAATGGGAGAAAAATACAGGTGCAGGGATGAACAGCTTGAAGAAAATAAAAAGAAGAAAAATGAAGAAATAATGTTGTCAACTAAGTAAATCACTCTCACTGTTTTGGCCTTGGATAATGTTTTACCTGAGCTGCCTTGGAGTTTTAGCTGAGCCACCACTCCTGGCTTTTCTTAGACCCAGAACACACCGCTTACTCCATTCTTTCTTTCTAGCTCCTGGTAAACCACCTGCACTCGACTTATTTAAAGTGCACTTGTTCCCCATCATATTCTTTTCTATTATCTGTCTTTTTTTCTCATATATGGATTGTACCTGTATAAAGTTTAGGAGGGTTACATTTTCACTTGGCATTAAAATCCATCTTCTCTGCCTGCGAGATGTCTGGATAAAGATTAGAATGCTTCCCCACATATGTACAGCAATTAGGTGTTTAGTGGGTGCATGAATTTATCTACAGAGGAAAGCACACAACAGTTGTTAAACAGTAAAGTGAAAAGAAGAGGATTACCATAAAGGTGATTATCAAATGTGTTTTAGCATGATGACAAAGGTTTCAGAGTCTCATGAAGGAATAGCAGGTTAACTTCAAATGCACCACTGCCACCAATGTTCTCACATTTAATTACGCTGCACAGATGTCAGGGCGGACCACCCTCACATTACTTATCCGACGGCTGCCGCCACCCTACACAATACACTTGTCTTTGATTGTTGTATATCTAGAAAAAACACATTTGAATTTTCACTCATTTTAAACGAAGCTACCTCTGAATGAAATGCTCTAGGCCCGATTCCAGAGGATAAAGAAGTAGCTTCTGTAATTAACTTATTAAAATATCTAATTCTTTATTTTATAAATTATTTTTATTTTTTTTTTTATTTTCAGAAGTACTTCATCATTTATGCTTAATTTAAAAGGTACTACTTAAGCCCAGTGAGTAGTGAGCAACTTAACTTAATTGTTACCAAAAATATCTTCAGTGACTAATTCTGTATTTTGCTTTCACTGAATATTACTACACTGTATCTTTGGAAATAGTTTAATAATTGTGTATTATGCTTTAAAAAACACAGGCAGTATAACAGCACTAGTAGCAAATATGCTTTTGTTAATAAATATAAGTTCAAAAAGAAGAACTTTTGTCAAGACTGCAGCAAAAGTACAAGAAGAACATTGCCCGTGTTTTGGGGCCTTCACATATGCTCATGGTATACTAGGGGAACCTTAAAGGAATAAAGGTTGAGAACCACTACCCTAAAGGACACCAGGGCAAGATCTTCCACTTCTTTACTAAAATTCACACTAATAGAGATAGTGAGCTCAAGGTGTAACATCAGCTCCCAGAGATGTAAGAATCCTGGTAGCAGACTTTATCAAAGCCAGCTTCCACGAACTTGCAGGATTCGCATTGTACTGGCCTCAAAATTTTGTTTGTGTTACAGTTAACCCTCTTTAAAGTTAAATACAAATTAATTATTAGTTTAACAAACTATCGCACCTGTTTAATACTTACCTCCTCTAAGCCCTTTTATTACTGATTTAGATGCTCACCCTACTAAATGCTTTCCTTACTCTGCTACTGACTCACGTATCTGTTAAAAGTATTATCTTATTTGACTTTCAATTTGAGACTTTCTGTTTCACTAAGGAAAAAAGGAAAAAAAAGGAAATATTCATCTACTCTGGTGCTCAAAACTATTTCACTGTTTCTCTTAATTGCTTCCTTCGTTTCTAACCAAATGCAACTATAAATACTTTGTTTAAACTCTCATCGTTTCAAATGTAATCTTTACCTTTGTCCTCTTAGATTGCTATAAGCAGAAATGATCACCAGTGTGTGATGTATCAAAGTTAACTAGTAACCCTTTACTTCCTTCCTTATTAGGAAACTCACTTGCTTATTTACTATTGACATTGTCACACATGTGCGACTGGGAGGCAGCTAAAGGGCCTGAATAATTGCAGTACCACACCAGACTTAGGGGTGGCAAGCTGCACGGACTTCCTCAATCCTCTGTAGACCCACCATGGGAAATCCTGCTCATTTCCGGTGCCTATGATGACATCACGTCTGGTCTGACAATCTACAATGATGTCACTTCTGGTCCCACGCCAATGATGACTTTACTTCCGGTACTGACGCCATTGATGACATCACAAATGGTCCTGGTAACATCACTTCTGGTTCCGGTCCCTATGATGTAACTTCCTGTCTCAGCCCTTAAAGTTGCCATGTTCTCATCCTAAAATCAGTTTTGTTTTGGACTCTTGTTCTGTGAACAACATAACCATTTACCCATTTGCAGCCAGGGCTTACTATACGGGTGGCTGTCCCAAACTTTTTTTGATGTCTCTGGCTCGTTCATATGACAGTGGTGTAGTCGACAGGATGAAGAAATCCCAAAAGAAACAGGGACAGGACCTGAGATCTAACCAGGTGGGAGAGTACCAGGGCCAAGTATCCCAGTGCGGGATTCATCCACTCCCAATACACTTAACCAGACAAACAAAGAAATAAGGCGAGTGTATGGGAGAGACACACAGGAGTGAACTGGTTTCTGTGGGGGGAGCGAAGAGGGCTTATTATGCTCTCTCAGAGGATAGATAAATGTGGGGCATCTCCAGACTGGCAGGTGAGAAAAATAAGACAATGGCTATTAGACCCCAAGAGGCCGACCCAGGAGCAAGCTTTCACTCTCTGGACAAAAGTGGGTCAATGGCTAAGGCCATTTGAACAAAGCACCATACAAACTGTGCAGCAAGTAGCCTGTCTTTTATTATTAAAGGGCCAGACTGGGGAGAATTGAAAACATGGATGGGCTCATCGAGCTCATTGAAACATTTAGGACGGCCTCGCAATTTGGGGGATCAGAACAGCCCTTTAGCAGATGCCATGGGGATAATGTCCCAAAATATCTGCCCCTCCCTTAGAAACCAGATTCTGTTCCAAAGTCCCCGGATCCGTGGGTGTGCAACTTACTTGGGAATGTGGATGAATGCAGGTGGGGAGAGAAGGGAGGGTTATGTGCACTAACCCCCTGACCATATCACATACGGGAGTAGTAATCATAAATGGATTTAAAACTGAAGTGCTCTTTGATTCTGGCAGCAACATTTCCATTGTTGATTGCCAATATGTACTTCTGTGACAATGGGTGAAAGCAAACACCAATATAACTTGTATACACGGAGAAGTCCAACAATAAAAGAAGGATGGCTCTTCCCTTTACAAATATATTGGAATATATCACTTATTTACGCGATAGATTTGGAAAAATTTGGCTCATGCTTAAAAGTAACATGGAAGAGGCACAAGCAGCACAGGCCTAATATTATGACCGTGGTATGACTCTCAGAAAATTCCATCCGGGAGATTGTATGACGGTTTAAATTCCTACCTCCCATTATAAATTGCTAGCCTACTGGCAAAGCCCCTACGAAGTTAAGGAGAGGAAAGTACTCCTCGACTATTTGGTGAAACAACCCAATCATCGCCCGAGTGAGCGGATATATCATGTAAATTTGCTGAAGCCGTAGAAGGAAAGGGATCTTGATCCCTCTTCCGCTCAGCCCCGCTCATTCTTTGCTCAGAAAAATGTCCTTAACTTTGGCACAGAATTAAATTCCAGACAGAGACAGGAACTTGAAGCAGCTATCCTGTCTGTCCCGGAGGTAGTGAGCGAAAAACCAGGAAGGACCCCTCTGATTGCACAAGATATTGTGACAGAGCCCGGGGTTATACTTTGAGAACGCCCCTATCATTTTCCAGAGGCAAAGAAAGCAGAGGTGGAGCTTAAAATCAAACGCACACTGGAACTAGGAGTTATGGAGGAAAGTCATAGTCCCCGGTCCAGTCCAATAGTCATGGTTAGTAAGCCTGATGGAATTTGGAGATTTTGCAATGACTTCTGTCCACTTAATCAAGTCTCCCAGTTCGATGCTTATCCAATGCCTTGAGTGGACAACTTCCTTGAGAGGCTTGGACTGGCAAATTATTTGACCATGCTTGACATGACAAAGGGGTACTGGCAGGTTCCTTTAACAGACTCCACTAAGGTCAAGACCATGTTTAGCACCCCTTCCATTCGGATTACATGGGGTTCCTGCAACTTTCCGGCATCTGGTGGATAAAGTGCTCCGCCCTCATAACTCCTACAGTGCTGCCTATCTGGATGATGTATTCCAGTACATGGAAATGAACACATTCAGCAGGTCCGAGCGGTACTGCAGACACTGGGTAAGGCCGGGCTTCGAATCATTCCAAAAATTTGTTTTTTGGGTTGAAAGAAGCGAAATATTTAGGTTACCTGGTTGGTCAGGGTACCATAAAGCCACAGTGTTCAAAGGGAGATGCCATATTGAAATGGCTCTGTCCGCGAATCAAGTGGCAAGTCCAAGCATTTCTCGGTTTAGTCAGGTATTACTGATGGTATGTACCTAGGTTTTCGGAGAGAGCAGTGCCCTTGAGTAATTTAACAAAGAAAAGGGCCCATAACAATGGGGTATGGACTGATAAGTCAGATGATGCATTTGGTAACTTGAAACAGGCCCTTACATCAGCGCTAGTATTGAAAGCACCTAACTTTTTGCTTCCTTACATTCTCCAAATGGACACTTCGGGCACAGACCTGGGAGCTGTGCTGAGCCAGAGCATCGATGGTGTTGAACACCCTGTCATGTTCCTGAGCCAGAAACTGTTGGATCGAGAGACTAGGTGTGCGGCAGTGGAAAGGGAAGCCCTTGCGATTAAATGGGCGATTACGCAGTTGAGGTACTACCTCTTGGGCCGTGAATTCACTCTTGTTATGGATCATGCACCCTTACAGTGGATGGCCCTACACAAAGAGTCAAATCCGCGGGTCACCAGGGGCCTCATGCATAACGCCGTGCGTAGAATTCGCACTATAACATGACGTAAGCACAAAAGCCGAAATGTGCTTACGCACAGAAAAATCTAGATGCAGGAATCTGTGCGTTCGCCTACTTCCGCGTTCTTCCGCTACATCAGTGTTTCTCAACCTTTAAGTATTTGTGACCCGAGTTTTCATAACAGTTTTAATCGCGCCCCCCCTAACATTTTTTGAAATGTAGATGCATATTTTATTATACCTACTTAACTTTTATCGACATTTATATAACTCTATATTTATTGTTCTAGTATCAGAATGTAGTTTAAGTTCATTTGTTTTGGTTTCAACAGATGTTTTTTTCATATTTTTGATTCTTGTTTTCTTTTTTTCTCATCTTGGCGCCCCCCTTTTTTTTACTTTGTGCCCCCCCAGGGTGGCAGCCCTACAGGTTGAGAACCACTCCACTACATAAATCCCAATCAGCATGAAAAGTAACGCTTGTGCATGTGCTTGCTATCCCGCCCCGTCTCCTCCCAGAATTACGCCACTTTGAATATGCAAATCAATATAAATACCCCTTAAGCTCAGTGTTATGTGAAAAGACAATGGAAAAAGCAAGAGGGAAAATGGAAGAATTTCAGCGAATACCAAGTGGAGGCAAGGAAAAACATACTATTTGTTGGTTTAAACAGTGGTATAAACAACAAAAGGAAGCTGATCGACTGACATAGCGTGTCGTAGAAACTCAAAAGCTCAAGTTTACACAGTGTCCAAGTCGCACAGTGCCCAAAATAAAAAAGAAGTTGTCACATATCAAAGTTGCCGTGAAAAGGCGAGTTGTAGCCCACCGTCTGAGTGTCATATGAAAGCTTATTAGGGTACAGAGAAAAAAAGACACACAGTAGAAAAAAAGCACGAAATGTCAACTTCAATCTCGAAATTTCCATTTTAATTACGTAGTTTATTTTGTCATTAAAGTAGAACATCATAAACTTCATCTTAAAATCGTTTAATGAACCAGTTTCTCAAATCACATCATAATTAAAGTAGCACGTTAAATGCTTTGTTTTGTATTTGATCTTTTGCTGTATGTGTGTGAACCACTACGTGCTTCCGCTTTCTCCTTCTCCGACAGGACACAGAATCCATTACATTCGTGATATTACAGCTCTCTGAATAATTAAAATACTGAGACGTATACGTGATATTTTTTTCATGATGATAGGAGTTAAAGCATGTTATTAAACAGGGGAACATGGTGCGTGATTGTGCGCAACCTTCGATGAAATTATTGCAGCAGTACTGTCTCTTTCAAACGTACTAACCTCCAATTCCTGTGCTTACTTTTCTTTCTCCAAATACCCAATTGCCACACAATCAGCTCTGTAATAGACGTTAAGCCATCTGTAAGCTTACAACGACGATTCTTGAAAACTTTAAAGGAACATTGAAATATCTTTGTTGTACATGTTTAATTATTCTATCCATCTGTCCTTCCAGTGTCGTGTCAGCCCCAGAAAGAATACGGCACAAGGTAGGATCAATCTGTGAACTAGCTAGCGCTGCGGAACCGTGTCCTCACATGTTTAATTATTAACAATGCAGATTATTTAAATGAAGTTAAAGTTTTATCTATATAATATAATCAACATATTTTGCTGCATTTCATCTTAAAAATTATATTGTCATCATATGTAAATACGCGCTTTATAAAGTGGCGCAGTTTGTGCAATATTATAAATGTAGTGCAAGTTACAGTGAGGTGATTGTACTTATAAGTACAAACAGTTCTACAAGGAGCACTTGATGGACTGATTGACTGTTTAACAGCGAGGTCCGTACAGGAAAGTCTCTGAAGCGTTTTGCCGTGGCTGAGGCAGCGTGTGCTTGATGCTGTATACCGATAATTCTCTTTCCGATCAGCTGCTGCTGTGATTCCCCACTCAGATACAGTGATATAAATACTCCGAGTGGTGCAGTGAGAGTAATATGGAAAAAGATGATCCGCTGTGGCAATCCTTAACGGGAGCAGCTCAAAGAAGAAAAAAAAGGTGCAGTGAGAGTAACAATGCTAAAGCAGTTATGGTATTTGGAATACTATGGCTATTCCCTAGACCATTATATTGTTACAAGTTAATTACAATCAGATGCATTACACTAATAAACAATATGCGGTTAGTTTCAGTGTATTTATAAAGCCGCGGCAGGAATGTGGATCTAAGAAATAAAGAGTAACCAAACAGGAACAGTAGCACTGCTTTGATGCTGGGTGCTGCCTGTGTACAAAACCGAGCGGAGAACTTGCGTACGACAGGGTATGAGATACTGTAAAAAAGTGCGTGGCTTTACGCCAACTGTAGGTTTTATACATCTCAATTTGAACATGGAAACGTTCTTATGCAACATTTCTGTGCGTACGCACCGTTTATGCATGAGGCCTCAGGTGGTTTCTTGGCCTTCAACCGTACAAGTTTACACTTATTTATTGTAAGGGTTCTCTCCATGCCAATGCCGATGGACTTTCTCGAGTTCACGACCTCTCAGTCAGGGCTGCCCAATCCAATGGGTCTGGGCTTCTTGTCACGCACGTGTGACTGGGAGACAGCTAAAGGGCCTGAATAACAGTAATATCACACCAGACCAGGGGGTGGTGGGCTGTATTGATTTTCTCTCTCAATCCTCTGCAGACCATCCACGGGAAATCCTGTTCACTTCCGGCGCCTATGATGATGACACTTCCGGTTCCAGCACTATTTATGACGTAACTTATAGTTCCTGATGATGTCACTTCCTGCCTCAGCCTTTAAAGCTGCCATATTCTCATCCTAAAATCAGTTCTGTTTTGGACTTTGTTCTGTGAACAACTCAACCATTTACCCATTTACAGCCAGGGCATAATATATGGGTGTCTGCCTTAGTCTTTTCTTGATGTCTCTGGCTCGTTCATATAACAACACGTACAAAGCTAGCTAACTTATGTACTTACTCTCCTATTGCTGAGCTGCTTAAAATCTGCTGCCACCACTGCCAAGACACAAACACCTTTTCACTCACAACTTACTCTTGGCCATTGGTAGCTGTAAAACCAGCAAAAATCCCCTTTAAAGGGGAAAAAGCCCCCTTGTGGCAACTAAAAGTGAAACTCAGTACACAGTTTATGCACTGTATGTCGTCAAAGCCAAGTTCCTACATAGTATTCTCCATGTTCTTCACTGTGCTCTGATCAACTTGTTTTATACCACTAGATTCATTCATCCATTATCCAACCCGCGATATCCTAACTACAGGGTCACAGGTGTCTGCTGAAGCCAATCCCAGCCAACACAGGAAACAAACCCCGGGCAGGGCGCACACACACAAACACACACACACCCACAGTATGGACAATTTAGGATCGCCAATGCACCTAACCTGCAAGCCTTTGGACTGTAGGAGGAAACCGGAGTACCCGGAGGAAACCCACGCAGACACAGGGAGAACATGCAAACTCCACGCAGGGAGGACCAGGGAAGCGAACCCAGGTCTCCTAGCTGCAAGGCAGCAGCACTACCCACCACGCCACCCTGCCGCCCTGACTAGATTTATATGTAACCAAATTATTTTTATTTTTTATAAACATTTTATTTCACCGCTAAACTCCAGAATCTTCTCACCTTCAGCATTTCTGGTACCAAAGCTAAACCCCCATGGAATTTCTTATAATCATAAGCACTGGCTTCAACATACCTAGTCAAGTCAGCACCCATTGTAATTACCTTCCCCTAAGGCACTACAGATATCACCTTTGAAAACCTGTCCCAATATTCATCTTTCTCTTCATCATTTCTGCCAACCTGTGGAGGATAGGCTGAGAATATTGCCAACAGTCATTTAACAGTAATCATCTTAATAACTACAACACATTCATTCACCCTCTTTACTTCCAATACACTGTTTGTCCATTTTTCAGACAAAAGTACAACCCCAGCATTGCCAATGCTTATCCAATGCCAGAAAAATGTGTACCTCCCACCATTCAAAATGCACCTTTCCCTTTTCACCTTGTCTCCTGTACAGAGCACACAGCTACAACCCTGCTGTTCATTACTTCACTCACCACTTCACCCAATTTTCCCATCACACTCCCAATGTTTTAAGTCATAATCCTTATACTCTCAACTTTACTCCTGTTATTCATTACCTCGCCTTCTTCTGCACTACCACCAAACTGGTCCCTCCATAATGCATCATGACTAGGACCCATCATAACAGGGTTTCCCCTATTATTTCTCAGATAGGTTTCTCAACTTTCTACTTGACCTAGGCAGCTGGCAGTGCCCATGTGGTACTATAGGCTGTAATCTGCTCCTGCTTTTTAACTCTCATCACTGGTGCAGAAATTTTAAAGGCTGAAAGCCCTTCCTGATGGCAACTTCTTTTACTCACCTTTTACAACATTCAAGATGGTCAATGACCTTATTCTAACCCCATGCCACAGGGGCAAGGTTTTGCTAAATGGCTTAAGGCAGTGTTTCTACAAGTGAGATTTTGTAAATGCTGAACAGATTATGGAAATTATTAACCGTTCAGGTTTTAAATTAGTTTTAAACAATATACTGTAAAATAGACATTTTTATTTATTTTTATTTTTTTTAATTCTAAGTGCATGGTTCAAGCTTTAAATTGTTTTTTTCTCTCATAATCTAAGCAAAGATGTTTGAGTGATAGCAAAGGAGAACAGTGGAATTTAATGATTAGTGGGTTGAATGCTCCAAGTAATGGATGCAGATCCTTCAGATATATCACATTCTGTTTTTAAGCAAGTCTTTTAACTTGTCTGCGTATAAGCAAAAACAATATTTTTATTCTGTAAGGGGGATGTATACAGTGCTTAGAGATAATGTATTAAAATGAAAATTCTTATTTTTTTTTTAAACAGGTCCAGGCAACTTGCAATGTTGAGCAGTCTCTTTTTAATGACTGGTTTACAGGACACCTCAACTTTCAGATTGAACATCAGTAAGTCAAAATGTCTGAACAAATGATTTACATATTCAACTGGGTGGTGTACAAACCATATCCAGCAACTCAGTTATTCCAGAAAAGGGCAGTAGAAGATAAAGGATTGGGTGATTATTTTGAAACTTGTACTTTTTTACAACTGTGACATTCTTTTATTTTCATCAGGCACTTGCTTTGTTAGCTGAATTTGAATTTAACAATTAAATAAAACAGCATTAGCCTCACAGGCATTCTGTTGTGCCAAATGTGAAACACAAATCTAGATACTTAACCAAATACTTTGCTATCCAAATTCTTTTCATAAAAATATACTTTATCTGTGTGTAGCTCTATCTTTTTTTTAAAAAAACTGCAGCATCCTGCTTTACTTCTTTCCTTTACATATACTATTAATTTCTCCTCCGTATGGCCATTTATAACTGATAAGAGAGCATCTTAAATGCAAGAATTGCAAACATACAGTAGCTGCCTGCGTACTCAGGCTATGCTTTTTCTGCTCTTGACCTGTGTTTCTAAGCATTAATACAGCCATATAGATGCTAACTCACACCACATATAGATGCTTGCTTACAGTACAACACTCAAAAACTAGACTGCATTATTCGGGAAATCTGTTGCTTGTATGCATGTAGCTGATACCACTGCATACATATGTAATTCTTTCTAATATGAACTGGCAGAGAAACAGATTCTACACACACATACTAGCAGTATAGAACACGTAATCCTACAGTGATAATGTTGATAATTGAATACTATGAAATATTGTCAGCAGTAGTGTACATTCTCTATTGTGACATGCTATCGGATACATCTGTCATTTTTAAACAACTTTGAAATCACATGCACCGCATACTGAAGAATATATACTATGTAGTAAAATTATAACTGGTTGTTTTGCTGGCTCCAGGCATTCCTGAACAGGATAAGTGAGTTAGAAAATGAATTAAATTGTGCTGTAGTAGGAAAAAAACTTTGCTTACAATGTATTTCAGTTTAATTTCTAGATGAGAAATTTAGAACCATGTAATTTTTAACTTAATGTACTGTTATGTTATCTAGAGGAGCATCTTGACACACAGAGGCCTGCGTCTGTACATTACTTTGATGCCAGTATAGTAAAATCCACTGTGCCTGGAACAAGCCTTACATTACTGTAATAATGGCTCAGAAGACATATTGACACATTTATTCTCTCCTCTTACTTCCAAAAACTACTACTACTACTACTATGTATCTTTTGAAAAAAAAATTAATGAAATTTACTATACATTTATAGATGATTCCCTGAAATAAGAGCATTAGAAAAATTATTACAAGAACTTTCCATTCATCCCAACAAGTCAAAAAATGAAGGTTCCTAAAGTCCTGTTTTTTTTCCACACTGCTTGGTAATTTATCCCGTGAGTCTACAGGGTATGGTTTTTTGCTTGTGTAAAAATGTCTAATGTCTAAATTTCCAACTGCATCCCCATGTTTTGTTGAAGAATTTATTTTAAAGTAACAGCTAAGATTCCCTGTATCAATTCCTTTCATAAAAAATAAGCAAACTATTTTTTTCATTTGATTAATGAAAGACTGCATTTTGATCACACTAACTACATTTCATTGTTAACATTGAAGAGGCTTGGAGAGAACAAACTTATAGTTGAGAGCTTTAGCAACAAGCAGGAACCAACACTAGACTGAGCACCAATATATAACAGGGTACAGTCATGCACATATCCAAACATACTGGCACCAACACAATATAGAGCCACCAGTCAGCCTAACCTGAATATTGGATTTGAGACAAAACTTAACTCTGGACATTATGTAATTTTGCACGCTTAAGTTCATGGTCCAATCAACCCATATAACTCAAACAAACATGAAAACTAGAAACATAACAGAGAACAAATATTCATACCCCACATAGACTGTGACCAGATTTTAATCAAGTTTTACCCCCTAGAACTATAAGACAGGAGTGCTATTGCAACACTTCATCACACCGTGTAAACTGTCCATACTCAAGTGCTATAAATACACAGTATTATACACTTTCACAGGTTTCTGATTATCCTTGGGATACATTTAGGTACATTTTCTCCACCACAAATAGCAGGATATAATGCACTGACAATACCAGCTTACTAAGGCATTTCCTACTAGATAATGCCCTCTTGTAAGATGTATGGTGAGTCCTTACCAATTTTAATATCTGGTCAATCAAACGTCACTTTTTTGCAAGCAAACAACCTTGGCAGTTAACTAACTACACCTTTATATTTTCTCAACAACTCCACTTCTGCTTCAGGATAATGACACATTTGTATAATGTTTGTCACTACAGCAATGTAAGGGCAATCAAATGTTTTTTTCTTTTTTTCTTAAACTGAAAATAAACATTTTTTGTTAAAGTTACTACAACAAAGTTATAGATTTCTTTCCAGTTTTCTGACCTTGGGGTGATTATGTCCCGCTTAAGTGCTATAAGCCATAGCTTTAAAGTATCAGATTATTGAAAGTGTGTAAATGTAAAATGCAGGTAAAAACATTTTTCATTTTGTTCTCATGTTCTCTTTAAATATTACTAAACCATTTTAATTGGTCATAAGCACGCATCCAAAATATGAACAGTGTTTTTTTTCTGATACTTGTAGCTTTGTTACTTGATGTGGACTTATTTAGTAAGGTTTAAGTATTTTGTTTCATATTTGGTATACTGCTCAATTGCCTGCAGTAGTAAGCCAGTTGAGAGATGTGTTTTTTAAGAACACTTTATAAAACTTCACTGAAAAAGAAAGAGCCAAGAATATTTTGCAGGCATGGAATAGATCTATAAATCCTGGCACCATCAAAATACTTTGAGACCCCTGAATTAACTAGGCCACTGGCTCACTTTGCATTTCGTCATTGTTTGGTTGCTGATTGAGTGTTTTGAATCTTATAAAGCAAGTCTTTGAAATTAATCAAAATAAATACAAAAGAAGTGTGTTTGATTAGCAGTAATTGGTTCGTAATGAAGAAAGGAGCTAGAATGAAAATCTGCCACTATGGCCCTTTGACATCTTTGGTGTATCTAAGACATGTGTAAGCTTAAATACCAATTATAACCTGTACATGTGAGAGTGTAAGTGTGGATATGAATGGGATCTGCAATGGATTGTCACCCTACAAGGTTACTTCCTACCTTTACCCTTGAATTATATGAAGTTTAAGAATATTCATTTTATGTTATAGAATGTATGCTTTATTCTTATCAAAGGTAAGTTGGTATGTATCACATACATAAGAGCATCTAAAATGTAACACAATTGGCTTAAATATTGCATGTGTCCTCATCTACAATGTTTGATTATCAAAATTATAACAAATTGATTTCTGGACTGAGGTATGAGTATGAGAACAACTTTGGCTTCTTTTAGACCTTTCAATGAAGATTTTCTTTGTAGTCAAACTCTAAAGCAAATTAAAAGAAAGTTGGTGCATGTTATAATGTGCCTGTAGTAAGTATCTAAAGTTTTCAGGGTATCAAATGAAAGGTAATATTTCCATAAAAATGTGTAATAACTGCAGAATTTTCAGTACATATGTGCAAAGGGCATTTATGCTTTTACAATAAATGCTTTCACTTCCACCAATTAGAGTAGGTGACGTCATTGAAAAGTTTTACGTAATTGATTTTTAAAAATATACAAAAATTAATGTGCTCCAAGCAGTAAAGGGAACATTGTGGCTGAAGACTAGGGATCATTATGTCAGAATATATTGTAGCGCCCCAGCCAGGTTGAAGTATTTTTTTTTTTTTTTTTAAGTGACTGTTAGGTCCGATTGAGAGAGGGCGGAGTACAGCACGGAAGACTGACATCGGGGTATTGATTGATGCGGTAAGGATGGGGCAGGATGCTAGAAGATTGTGTTTGGGGTTACGAAGTCGACGTTCTTTTTCTTGATTGTTCAATTCAACTTTTGCGAGACTTTGCTACGTCTGTGTGTTTTTTTTTTTTTTTTTTTTTTTTTTTTACTTCTTCTCTTCTCGAGTCTGACGCAGAGGTCGCTACAATATATTAATATATTATTTACATACTGTCCGGCTCCCTGCTCCCTTTTCCAGTTTTGGGAGCCTCTTAAACCCGCCACTGTCGATAACGTACCGGATGAGTTATCAGGTGGGAACAAATCACTCTAAGCAACGAGATGGTGTAACTTGCCTTTAATAAACAGTTCTTGGTCTTTCCGTCTTCAGACCACTTTCAGAAAGTACTCACCATGGCTGACCAAGAGCACACCTGTGGTAATTGTTTCAAACAAGTTAATAACGACAGTAGTCGGGCAATCAGTTCAAAGCTGGTTGTGTTGTAAACTGCTGCAACAAATACACCAAAGCAAGCCCGTGCTGACCCAGCCTGATGACATCATCATTAGCCGCGCCAGCCCGCTAGTTAACATCCTTTAACAGTAATTGCCTGCTGGACATTACCAATTTAAAAGAGAACTTGTAGGAGTAGTGTAAAAATGACTCACACGTAGAGAGAAAAAAAGACCCCTGTTTAAATTGTCGAAGTGCGGAGGAAGCGTTTCCGCGAGGATGTTTAACTTTGTCTGCGACAGGGAGCCGGAGGCAGGTCGGGCGCGCCTAACGTTCAGGACTGCTGGAGGGACGCTGAGCATGCCCGTCAATCAAATCGGCGTCTCTTTAGCCACCTGCCGTTAGCAAAGAGAAAGATGCGGAGAGTTTAGTTGAGTTCAGTTAAAGCATGCGTTAGTTGGGGAAGGGAGTCGTCAAAAGAAAGTCCAAAGAAAAGTGAACTTTTCAGAGAATACATCGGCTTTACCGGAGAAGGGTGTAGTGGTGCGTGCACGTGAGACCGCCAGCCTATTTAATACATGCCTTGCAGGTTTTGATGATAAAACATAAGCAGAACACACTGGGGCCCACTGTGATTGGCAAAAGAGAGCGGTGTGACGCAGAATTGGCTGTAAAAATTGTTCCCTGATATAAAAGGCACTTCTAAGTATATCAGTCAGGTGCAGAGCGTTGTAGGTGTTAGGGCTCGTTTATACTTCACGCTCAGAACGTGTATGCGTCCGCATCACAGCTGCCACGCGTTTCCAGCGTTACTTTGATGCGTCCACTGAGCAGGTCCTCAGAAATTAACGCGACGTGTGCGCGAGTTGCAGTACCAGCAAAAAGTCGGGGGGCGCAGTGTGCTAAAAGTTGGAATGTGACATCAGAGTCCTTGGTTACTATCTACAGTACATGTGACAGAAAGCCGCTTTGCGGATCCTACGAGATCGGTGTGTGCGCTTCGATGTTTGATAAATGGTGCGAAGTGGTGAAGCAAAATGCCGACATACAGATGTATTCTTGCTACTTTTATATTCAAGAGTCGCATATTCCCGATCGTGATGACACGATACATTTTAAAAGCCTCACATACCGTCTTCAGTGCCATCTTTTTTTCCTAGAGCTTCCATCGGTACTGACCGCAACGGCAAACAACAATAGATCGCCACACTGAGTACATTGAATGTATGATATTCCAACTCTCTGCACATTTAGAATCCTTAGATTTATACTTGATATCAGTTTCATGATGAAATACATTGAAGTATGTATATTTTACAGATAAATCTGTAATATCGTTTAAATAATGAATACTGTTAATAATTACACACATGGGGGTGACATGGTGGAGGAGTGTTAGCGCTGCTGTCTTGCAGGGAGTCACGTCGCTGACATTCCCTGCCTGGAGTTTACGTGTTTTCCTGCTGGGTTTCCACAGTGTGCTCCGGTTTCCGTCCAAAGATATACAGATTTGGTTACACTAAAGCAGGGGTGTCAAACTCCAGGCCTGGAGGGCCGCAGTGGCTGCAGGTTTTCATTCTAACCCTTTTTCTAATCAGTGACCAGTTTTCACTGCTAATTAACTTATTTTTCGCTTCATTCTAATAGCTCTGTTTTTAAGGATTCAGTTCTCTCAATTGATTCTTTTCTTCATTAAATGACAGCCAAACAGACATGAGACATGAAACAAGCCAACAAATGACCAGCTAAATTGGGGCCGCTGCAAACTCCAACCAATTTCACTCCAATCACTTTCTTAATGAGAAGCCCATTCTTGCTGTTAATTACACTCATTATTTAATTCCATGGCTTGTTGCTGCTCTCATTCTGTCATAGCACTGTCAAAATGTTTTGGTGCTCTGAGAGATTAGCCTTACTGAGACCTTCACCTTTCTTTATTTTCAGATATTCTGTGATGGGCACAGGTGAGCTGGTCACGTGGTGGCTTGTTTTGTTTCTTATTATTTGGCTGCTAATTAAGGAAAAAAGAAACAACAAAGGAGTCAAGTTAATTAAAATTAAGGCAAAAGAAGTTAATTAGCAGCAAAAACTGGTCACTAATGAAGACGATGGTTAGAATGAAATCCTGCAGCCACTGCGGCCCTCTAGGACTGGAGTTCGACACCCGTGCACTAAAATGACGCCAGCGTGTATGTGTGTGCTTGTATTCACCTTGCGATGAGCTGATGCTTTGTCCAGGGATTATTTCTGCCTCGTGCCCAATGCTAGCTGGAATAGACACATCCCTGGATTGATGGGTTTAATCATTAAACATCCTTTTCAGAGATACTGCGGTAAGATATCATCGGAATTTAATGGGTGTTCCAGGCAATTCACAACACAGCGAAGTCGAACCTGTTCCCACCGTGATAATATCTCTCACTGCCACCTGGTGGATTCCTCTAGATTTACGTAAAGTAAGTGCGCAAGTATAAACAGTAAAACGCTTGCATAAGTATATAAGTATGAACCCGGGGAGGGCTGTTCCACGAAGCGAGCTTATAAAAATCGAGGATTATTTGTAATAGCCTCGCTTGAGTTAGCCTAACAGTTCACTTCAGGCTCATTGAGTTCCACGAACAAAATTCAGGTGTATTTAATCTCCGCTAATTCAAGCCAAGCTTGATAAGCGAGGCTTGTGCGCGTCCGCGCGATATAAAAGGCAGCCTTGTTAATCGATGCTGGATAAGTAAGAATGGAAACAGCTGCGTTTTTTTCGCAGGCAGAGCAAGAATTATTAATACAAGCCTATGAGGACTACAAAGCTATAATAACTAGAAAGGGGAACACGAGCTGTATTATCAAAGCTCGTGAGGCTGCATGGCAGAAAATAGCTGACAAGTTAAATGCGTAAGAACATGATTTTAGTAACTTTTGTGTTAAGGATGTCAAACTATTTAACAACTAAATGAGAACAGTTTCAAGCCTTCAAAATGTATAGTCATTAAAATTTCCTTTTACATATGCATTTTGTTACCAGTTGTAAGGTACTTTAAGGTTATTTTAACACATTGATAAACAGGACAGCATGTTAATTATATGGGTTCATCTTGGATAAAAAGTGATATATAATTGTAATTATTAATAATGCTTGGTTTCAGGAGCAACATGAGTGGAACGAAAAGGTCCTGGCAGCAAGTGAAGATTAAATACAATACAGTATTGCCACATTATGCAAAACTGCACAGGCTACTACAATGTCACACGCTCTGTCTGGTGTAACTCTGAGATGCCGCAGGCAGTTAAACCTGGATTTTAACTGTCCAAATGTCATTTCAATGCGTGCCCTTGTCTTACAATGGGCATGGTTGAAATGTCTTTCTGCTTGTGTTGCAGGATCTGTATATGGTGTGAGAAGAAACGGTAGACATGGGTATCCTCTGTCACCAAGCAGCACACCAGGAAAAATTCCTATAATGGAAAGTAGACACATTAGACTGTAGTATAATAAACTATAGTATATTTGTGAATTTTAGTTGACTTGCCTTGTCTGAGGCTTTGAGCCAGTGAAGACTCGCGAAAAATTCTGGCATCATGTACTGATCCAGGCCATTTTGCCGCAATGTTTGAAATTAGATGTTCAGCAGTGCATACCATCTGAAACATTTTAGGAAATGGTAATGACATACATTGCTAATGTTGGACGACTACACTTTCACCTCTTGTACATAAATGTGAGATATTATCAGTACTTACCTGTACATTAATACTGTGATATGATTTGCGGTTTATGTAATCAGACTCTGTTGGACCTGCTGGAGCCTTTATCCTCACGTGTGTACAGTCAATGGCTCCAATGACGTTAGGAAAGCCTGACAAATTAAATTCAGTTACTTATCAGGTAATGATTTATGTGCTGTAAATGAGTAGATGTTTAAAGATTAAGCACCATTAATTCCAAAGAAAGTTTCCTTAATGGCAAGAATTCCTCGGTGGCCAGGAAAGGTAATGAATATATTTAAAAAGGACTTTAATGCAACGCAAACCTTCCTGATTTCACGGCACACTGTAGCTTTGCTTAAATGTTCAGCATCCCCCACACTGTACAGAAATGAACCACTGGCAAAATAACGCAAAGCGATACACAAAGACTGTGCAACCGTAAGGGCTTTAGAGCGACGTGTGTTTTTGGAAATGTAAGGTTTCAATAACTGACACAAATATGCAATACTGTGTCTACTAAATCTATAGCGCTCGTATAAATAATCATCCGCAAAATGCAACGGATCTATCCTGGGCCGAAGTTATTGTGGAACCTGTTGCCTTAAAGCTCTACGAATGAGCCTCGCTCCCTCATCAACTGGATTATGAATAAATGGGCACGCCATGGTTATTCATGTAAAAGCCTTCAATGCACTCCTTGTCATTTTATACTTTCTAAGTAATTAGAATCGCCTGCATGTAATCTGTAATAATTTTATATTGGAGGGTCGATGTGTGCGAAAGAGGGAGAGAACAGCAGCAGAATAATCTCAGCCCCGCAGAATGTCGTGCTGTGACATCACATGGCTTGTCCAATCATATTCATCAAGCTAAGCTAAGCTTCACAACTAACCTGCCACGGAGCAGGCTTGTCCAAGAGCATATGTTGACATGGTAATTAAGCGGAGCTTCAGGTTAGCCTCGTTCGTGGAACCGAATTTGGTGAAATTAAACCGGGATTATCGAAATAAACCTGGATTTTGAGGTTAGCTCGCTTCGTGGAACAGCCCTCCGGCCTTACACTTGCTACAATATACCAAACACAGAAGCTTGCAATTTGTTTGGAAACATTTTCTTTTTGTATATAAACATAGATATCTCCTTGTAGTGTCATTGTTTTGGTGGAGGTATCTTATAGTTTGGGTTTGCGGTGGACTTAATGTCTGTTTTTTATATATCACTGTTTTTTTCTTGTAATTACATTTGTGGGACTGTGTTTAGTGTAGTTTCTTCCTGAGTGCATTTCCTTTATTTAGGAAGACTACTGTTTTTCTATATATACAATTTTTTTTTGTCTTTGATTATTTGTCATTTTTCAGTCTAGTAATTCTCTGTAAATCACTATTTTTTATGTGCACCTGTAAATAAAACCCAATATTGTTTTGGAATACCATCTAATTGTGTCTGTGCCTCCAGGTCTGCCATCTCTTGATTCTGATCCCAGTCTGTCCTGAACTACAAGATGCCCACTGTGTAGTGTGGTGCCAACCTTGCCACTATATGGAGTGTCACAGCACCATTAGCCTTGATGTTTCAGAAATGCTCTGACCTAGTCATCTGGTCATGATGATTTGGCCATTTTCAAAGTCGCTCAGATCTTTACATCTTCCCATATCTTTTGCATTCAAAATATCAACTGTGAATACCTCATTTCAGCTTACCATCTAATATATCTTTGACCCTCACATGTGCCATTATTACGAGATAGTCAACCTGCTTCATATGGGAGTGGTCATAGTAGTTTGGCTGATCAAAGTATACTGAGGCACAAACTAAGCATTTGCAAGACAGAAAATAATGTATGCCTGTTTAATTTTGTTTTTCCATGATGTATGCTGCTATTTTAGAGATATAGGTTACTTTCTTTTAAAATGTACAGTATGTGTGGTAAATTAGCCAAACGAAGGTACTGTATATTCTGCTCCCACATTATAAATTATGTTTCTTTCTAAAATGCAGAGTTTCTGAGAAGCCAGTTCATGTTTATTAAATTTCATGTAAACAGGAAAACAGAGACCACTTTAAGAGTGGCGTGGGTCTGAAACCCATAAAACATTCTGGCCCCCAATCAGCTCATTCTGAAACTCCATGACTAGAATTTTGTAAAGTACCTTAAGATTTTTATCAGATTGCCCTGTTTTAATTTGAAACTTATTGTATTTAAATATAGGTTCTCTTCAGTTATTTCTTTTTTATTCTGTTTTTCCCTTATGTATTCTATGATTAAGCTTGTTTCCAACGATGCCTCGTCACAACTATAAAAAAGTAGCTCCACTTGTGAGGTCTCTGTGCAAGAAACATGATCTGAATTACCAGTCAAAGCCTCTCCTGACTGCCTTCTCTGATATTGTACGGTAAGTCTTGGTGTTGCATTTGTCTATCTTCTTACCTTCAATGATAAGGTCTGGCTAAGGATCAGTCTATTAGTAATAACTTTTAAGTTTGTAGTGTGTTGGTTTAACTCAGCATTTTCATCTGTCTCTGCCTGTTGTTTTTTCAGTTAGGTTTCTTTCAGTAATAGTATAATTATGCCAATTTATTGTTTACCTATTATACTACATGTATCTGTCTTTGATACAGAGTAGCAGAAAGCACTTCTTATACCAGCCATCTAAACATCTAACCTACAAATCCAATGTCAGATCTAGAGTATGTTTTCACATCAAAACACCTAAAATTTTAATATTACTTTTGGCCAAAACTGATCCCAATTCACAATTTAATCTCCATTCAGGTTCAAATGGAAGGGAATGCAACACAGCAGAACATTGTTTAATTTTTGTGTGTGTAATATTTGCAATATCATCATTTATGTATTTTTAATACTTATACTATTCATCAACAATATTAATCATACGTTTTGACACAAAATGTACTAAATGCCTTTTTACATATTTACTAATATACAGAGTAACAGAGAAAGCATATTAAATGAAAGCATATATTTTTGCATCATTTATTTGGACTAACTCATGTCAAAGAATGATTAGTACTTTTTTACCAAAAGGAGTTTTTTTTGAAGTGCTTATTGGAAAGAAGCAGGAAAAGTATAACCCAGTGTAGGTGCTTTTTAATATGCATGTCTACAATTCTTGTTTGTTTGTGTATAACCTTCATTTCACTGACTGTCTTTCTGCAGTTCTCTTAAGGAGTCTGGGCAACTATGGTATGACGCCTACCTGCATAAGTGAACTAAGCCAAAATTGATTGTGCTTGCCAACAGAACATTCCAAGGAGTCTTGATTTAGAAATGTGCAGAAGAAGTGATTAATAAAGTCCTATTTGAAGACAAAAAATGAAAAAGCATTTATTTAATTAAAATTCCATGTTTAACTTGTAGGCGACTTAATATGTCAAGTAAAAATATTACATCTGATTTCATTGGGTGATATGTCTGCCAGTCTTTGACAATGCCCCCTCTGTTACTATACGCCCATCAAGAAATGGTTTAATGTAATGTTTCTAGATTTTAATGTAATGTTAAAAACAGGATCTTGTTGATTTAAATCAGGAGAAAATGTCTTAAATACATCAGGAGAGTCCTTTAATTTAGAATTTTTGTAAAATATTACTAAATACAGTGCCAAATTTTAAGAAAAAGTATGTGTATGTGTTGGCCTTTATAAAGTACTTTTATCACCCACGCTTCCTCACTGTCACATCACATACTGTACTGTCAGCATCACTTTATTATGTGAAAACAAAGCAGATTTAATTGTAGCCTTCAATAACTAATATACAGTATGTGATGTTTTTACTTTTGAAATGATGGGAGGAAACATTAAAATTAAGATTTTCTCTTTATCACTTACTTTTTCAATTCACAATTTTAATCCCATCATCTCATTCTGGAATATTTAGCACCTAATGCAGGTACAGTACTAACCCAGTGGTTATAGATGTCCAAGATGCACCTTAAGGTAACCTTCACTGGTGGTACATCAGCTTCAGTTGTCAAGAAGTTTTTTTTTTTTTTTGCAATTTGGATTATCCATGTAATTCCATATGTACTGGTCAATTTCCAAGGAGTCCCAAGGATTTTTTTTTTTTTAAAAAGTACAGGACATCTCCACAGCTACTGATATTTCCTCAGTAATGTATTCCAAAAGCCATGGCATTGCTGCTAGTGAACTGAACCTGACCTACATCAACTCCTTCTCCCGTGATTACAGTATGACCAGCCATGTAGTGAAGCATCTAAGAGTCCCTGCAAATGGAAGTTTAAACATTTTTTTTTTTATGATTTATTGGAAATGAGGCAACCGTTACATTGTATTACTGTTTTTAGAGAATTTGGAAAAAGCATCTTTCAATGAGAAATTCATGGACCCTAACCTGGATTAAAATCTTATAGTTACTTACATTATGTCACATCTGCTACATATCTTCACAAGTCTGAAATCTGTCCTTCTAGAATTATTTTGCTGTTTCAAGGTTATTTGCCAATTCCCCAATTCAAGGTTCCTGGCAAACCTAACAAGCTAATCCGTTACATTCTTACATAAATGCAAAATACAAACAGAACTAGTTTCTGTGGTTATCCCTGTAGCCTCCATTTAACATTACTTAATTCAGGAAAGGGCCTCTGTTGCATCCATCTACACAATAACACTTATTCTCACTCTCTTTAAGTTTGATCACTTACCTCTAATCAAATACTTATTGTTGCTATGTCATAAAAAAGTATACTTTAATGTACACTAGTTTTCCTGAACTTTTTGGAATATCTTATACTCTATTACTGTTTTCTGGAGTTGCAGATTCCCCTTCTATTGTAATTTTTTTAGCTTGGATTTAATTTGATTATGGTTACAAATATTTTACATCTTTTCCCGAGCCTAGCATGCTTAGCATCATTTTGAGTAGCATTTGTGACAACACTGCCATGCAACATCACCCAGAGATACACAGCCCTGACATCATTGCTGCAATGGGATAAAATGTCAGTGATGTGCATTCCCAGATTATCCGAGCTTGTGAATAAATCAAAGAAATTCTCAGCGCAATTGTACTTAGGTAGTTTGTTTTACGTTAACATTTTTTTGGTAATGATTCTGTTTTAATGGATGATCAGACAGTCCTCCTGCTAATGGCCTATTTTTGATTTGCTTACCAACATTTCTTCTCCTAATCACTTATTTTCCTTTGCCTTACATGTTTGGCATAAGAGATTTCCCATGACTAAACCCATGCTGACAATTTTCTTTAGTACTTGAAGATTCCCTTAGTTATTAGAAATGTCCAATGACTTCGTAGTATAACGCATTAGAAAAGATTTTGGAGAATTTGCTATTTACATTTTCCCCCATTACTTCTTTAAATATACTTCACCCCTCTTTCTGCTGAAATACTGAAAATTAACTCTTCCAGTTACATTTTCTGCATTTTTATTTCTAACTGCCTTTTGGCATTTATAATTTCTACAGTTACTGCCAAAGTTGTTTGACTTTAAGATATTATAAAACCATTTTCCTCTTTTGTCATTTCTTTCTCAATTGCATTCTCAGCTACTGAGGACTTCTTTTAATAATAATACATTTAATTTATATAGCACCTTTCCCATGCTCAAGGCACTTCACAGAGGTAAACAAAGAATGGCAGGGTATACAGTATATAGCATTGTATTAAACCAGATAAATAAATAAAGAAGAGTAAGACAGTAATTCAGAGGAAAGACTAACAGACAACATAATTGATGGTCTAGCACACACACACAGGTTACATGAGCATCTCGACATACAGGTAAACTGAACGAAGGGTAATAAAGTCAGGAAGAGCTAAAAGCCTTCCTGAACAGATGAGTTTTGAGTTGTTTTTTAAAAGAACTCATGGAGTCAGCTGATCTAATTAATTTTGGTAGATAATTCCAGAGTCTGGGCGCTATACAACTGAAGGCCCTGTCACCCATGGAGTGTAGATTAGTGTGGGGTACAACAAGATTGCCAGAATCACAGGACCTTAATTGGCGGACAGGCACATAGTGATGTTTTAGATTTGGTATAGCTTGTAAATATTGTAATGTGCTTCTCCAGCATTGTTGGAAGTATACAGTATGTGTAAACCAATTATACTGTTCCTCAGCAGTCTTCATACCTAAATTTTCAAATGAATTTGTTTCTTTAAGACTTTGTCATATTTGCTTGAAAGCATGTTTTGTGTTTGTTCATAATGAGCCACTACACTGCAAAATATTCCTATACTGTATATCACTACATCCTAAATGTTTAATAATCTCTATATATTGTTGTGCATCTTGATTATTTGTCAGGTGTAGACAGGCTTCTCCTTTAATGAGTGTTCTATATTATAAAAAGCAGCAATTGTTGCATTACATCAATGATCTCCGATTCCAGTGCTGAGTTTTTCCAGCATGTCTTTATATACTTAAAGCCTCCACTACTGTTATATTAACCTATAAAGATTCTTTTTGATTTGTTTTTTCAAATTGTATTTTGGAACTATTAGCTGCACTGACAGTCTGATTACATATTCTGAGTGTCATGCTCCATCCTAGCTGTTTTTTTTATTTAATTTCAAATATACGCCTTAATATGTGGCTGATCTCTCAAGTGACGTAGACTCATATTCAAATCATCTGTAACATAAAATTGTCATTTCTCCACCTGATTCATTTTGTCTGTCTTTTCCAAAAAATGTAATACTTTATGTTATACTTATTCTATCTCTGTGATATAGCCAGGTTACTGCTCTATCATCTTATTTATGTGCTGCAACATCTAACTCAAATTAATGTCATATTTTTACTGTTACAAGCCATTTTAATCTGGTACTCTTTTTTTTCCTGTCAGCTAGAAATGTTACAGTTGTATTTCATATTTCTATCATTATGAATTGTCTGATACTTTACATATATTTTTTTATCTTGGCCTGTCCTAAAAAACCCATACTGACCATTCTCAACTAATCTGTTCATATGCATTTGCAAAGTTTCAGTTTCTAACTTCAAATGCAGCAAATTTCCCATCATTTCCAAAAGGCATTCTATTGACCTTTAACTGGACCTTTAAACTTGGGAATAATTTGGGGGGTGACTGATGGGGCAGGGAGTTTAGGACAGGCCACGTTTAGATCTATGCATGGAGGAACAAACAACAGTGTAGAAATAAAAATAAATTCTAAGCACACATTTAAATGTAGAAGGAGTAACACATTAAAATAGCTTACCTAAATGCTACAAGTATCAAAAATAAGGTAAGTGAGTTGGAGTTGTATGTAGCAGAGCATAATTATGAATTATAGCAATAACAGTAACCTGGCTAAATAGCAAAGTTGGGGATGAGTGTAACATAGAGGGATACACATTTTTAGGAAGGCTAGACAGAACAGAAAAAGAGGTGGGGTTGCTGTTTATGCCAAACAGAATTTAAATGTTAGTCCTCTTCAGTTGGACAATGAGCCTCATTTTAGTGTGGCTCATGTGGCTTCATCTGAAAAATATTAGGAAAAGAGGTCTTATTTTAGGAGTGTGTTATAGACCACTCAATTCAGACAGTAATTTTAACACATATCTTTTTAGTAATATCAAAAAGGCAAGTTTACAGGGAGATATTATAGTCATGGGGGACTTTAATTATCTAAATATTAACTGGGATAACCTTGCAGATGGAGGAGCACTTCAGCAGGAGTAATCAGTGACTGTTTTTTAACATAGCATGTTAAAGCACCAACACGGGGAGAAGCCAGTCCGGATTTAGTATTTTGAAATAATCAGGACAGAATTGAGGGTGTAGAGGTGATTGAACCACTACGGTCAAGTGACCATAATATAATACAATTCTCAGTATTTTGTAAGACTACAGATGCAAAGACTAAAATTGTTAAGTTGAACTTTGGTAGGGCTAATTTTGAGCAGATGCGACAAAGTCTAAGGAGGATAGACTGGGATAAGCTTTTAAGTGTGGAGACAGTCAAGGAGCAGTGGGACGGATTTAAAAATGTTTTGCATGTAATGCAGGACAGATACATACCTAAAATTGGAATTAATAGGAAATTTTAAAAAGCTCCACAATAGATTAATAAAGATTTAAAAAAGAAGCCACAAAGGAAAAAACTGCTTTATAAGGTGATAAGACTAATGACTGCAAAGTGAATCGTAGAGCATATGAGAAAATGAGAGCAACCATTAGGAAGGATATCAGGGAAGCTAAAAGACAGTTGGAGAGGAATACAGCAGATAAGGCAAAAGAAGACCCTAAGAGATTCTTTAAGTATTTTAGTAGTAAACGAACAGTCAAGAAGGAGGTGAAGTGCATCAGAAATAGTAAAGGGGAATTAAAAGATACAGACAATGTAATAGTGAATGCCCTAAACTTACATTTTTTCTGAGGTTTTCACAAGTGAGCAAGTGGATAACCTCCTAAAGGTAAACGGGACTACTAAGGAGGAACTTTGGGATTTTGAAATTATAGAGGGAGAAGTGCTGCTCAGATTAAATAGGCTGAAATCAAGCAAATCACCCGGACCATATAATATATACCCTTGAGTTCTTAAGGAGGTTAGCAAGTACATATATAAACCCTTGACACATACTGTATTTTTAGGAAGTCACTGTGCACTGGAGAGATTCCAAAGGACTGGAAAATGGCAAATATCATCCCATTAAATAAAAAGGGTGACAAGGCGGATCAAAGCAACTATAGGCCAGTAAGCTTAACATGCATCACAGGAAAATTAATGGAAGGAATTATTAAGGATAAGATTGAGCAACACCTGGCAAAGACAGGAGTTATTCTGAACAGTCAGCATGGGTTCAGAAGAGAGAGGTCATGTTTTACTAACATGCTGGAATTCTATGAGGAGGCAACAAAAGGACATGATCAAAATGGAGCATATGATATTGTTTATCTTTACTTTCAGAAAGCATTTGATAAGGTGCCACATGAGAGGTTGGGCATCAAACTAAAAAAAGTGGGAGTTCAGGGTGATGTTTTTAAATGCGTGCAGAATTGGCTCTGACACAGGAAGCACAGGGTGATCGTGCGAGTAACCTCAACACAACTGGCGGATGTTAAGAGTGTTGTTCCACAGGGATCAGTGCTAGGGCCTCTGCTATTTTTAAAATATATAAATGATTTAGATAGGAATATAAGTAACAAGCTGGATAAGTTTGCAGACGATACCAAGATAGGTGGATTAGCAGATAATTTGGAATCCGTTATATCATTACAGGAGGACTTGGATAGCATACAGGTTCGGGCAGGTTTGTGGCAGATGAAATTTAATGTGAGTAAATGTAAATATTACACGATCGGAAAATCCAAAGTACACTTTATGAGAAGGATTTAGGAGTCATAGTGGACTCTAAGCTATGGACTTCCAGATAGTGTTCAGAAGCCATTAAGAAGGCAAATAAAATGTTAGGTTATATAGCATGATGTATGGAGTACAATTCCAAGGAGGTTATGCTCAAGTTTTATAATGCAGTAGTGAGGCCTCATCTGTGGAATACTGTGTGCAGTTTTGGTCTCCAGGCTACAAAAAGGACATAGCAGCACTAGAAAAGGTCCAGAGAAGATAGACTAGGCTGATTCCAGGACTACAGGGGTTGAATTATAAAGAAAGATTAAAAGAGCTGAGCCTATACAGTTTAAGCAAAAGAAGAGGTGACATGATTGAAGTATTTAAAATTATGAAGGGAATTAGTACAGTGGATCGAGACTTATTTTAAAATGATTTCATCAAGAACACATGGACACAGTTGTAAACTAGTTAAGGATAAATTTCTTACAAACATTAGGAAGTTTTTCTTTACACAAATTATGATAGACACTTGGAATAAGCTACCAAGTAGTGTGGTAGACAGTAAGTTCACTTTGTTAGTTCTGCCCTTCACCTTAAAAATAAAAGTGCTAGAGTGTTTGTTTAAAGTGATGCCATAGTGGAACAAATTTTGATTCCCAAAAAATCCATCCATACGATGGTTCCTTCTGGAACCTTTATTTACATCTGTAACAGGCACTGTGGCCATGAATAGATGATAAAAGATTTGTGAAATCCCAAAAGGTTCCTGATTTTAAAAGGATGCTTCCTTCATATAGTAACACAGATTAAGTCCAGGTTTTCTTAATCTGTTAGTGTCCAGCTAGGTAAGACTTCCATACATTAAATATTCCAGTTTTTTACATATTGAATGTTTTTCAAAGTGTAAAAAACTTCCCAAAATAAGTATTGCTTTGTTGAGAAACAGTTCTACAAAGAACTTACACAACCCAGTACCCATCAATTGCCATTGAAGAACCATTATTTTTAAGAGAGCAGGTCTTTGAATTTATCTTGCATAAATACACACTGTATGAGACTTCAACTTGCTGGAGCAAACCTTTATAGCTTCACTTCTCCTTTTTTCTCTCCTTCTCTTTTTGTGGAGAAATGAGTTGGTTAAGTTGTGACCCAACTACTCAGAGGTATCAGAATTGTATGCCTCTAACTCTGCACTCTTAAAAATAAAGGTGCCAGACTGATGCCATAAGGGAATCATTTTTGGTTCCCAAAAGACCCGTCCACATTAAGGTTCCAGAATGAACCTTTATTTATTTATATTAGTAACCGGTAAATAACTATAAATATATAGTTACAAATTTGTGAAATACCAATGGGTTTATAATTTTGAAAGAAGTCTTAATAACACAGGCTAAGGACATGTTTTTTAAACTGTTAGTGTCCTGCTAGTTAGCCTACCAAACATTAAATTGGTCATTTTTTTTCTACATATTAGGATTTTTTTCAAAGCACCATGAACCAACTTAATATGCAAAAAATGAACCATACAACCCAATGAAGAACCATAAAACGCCTTTAAAGAATAATTATTTTTAAGAGTGGACGGGCTGATACTGCTGGTCAGAATGCACTTCTAACCTGAGACTCACAGTGTGTCCAACTGTGATCAAACTGTCATGACTTCTGTGGACTGGGGTCTCATTCCACAATGCTTTACAAGTACACCTTACTTGCAATCTGCACATACAGAAGATAGCTTTGGGCAGTCATTTGAAAGAATCATCAAACAACTCAGTCAGGGTAGTTTACTGTGCATGTAAAATTCAGGCCTGTTAGTGAACAGTCAACTTTGGTTTAGACAGAGGTGACTGTGTTTCATGTATATGGCAGACCTATATAAGGAAGCAACAACAGCATTCCATCAGAGGGGTGCATATGATATATGTATCTTAACTAAGAAAAAAAACTAGTGAAAAACTAAAAGTTGTGACATTTTGAAGATTATTCTGACATACGGTGTACAGTTCTGATCTTCATATTACAAAAAAGAGTATAATAGCAATAAAAAAGTCAACTAGACTAGACGATTGGAGTATGAATGCTGGGGAAAATTAATGAGTTGAATCTTTTCAATTTAAGCAAACTGGAATTAAGAGATAAAGTGATGGAAGTGCTCACAAGGAAGGAATTATTGTAAAGCATTCCAGCTGTTATTTTAAAGCGAGATATTTCAGAAAATACAGATCAAAGATGATAACATACATTTTGTACAACTTTTACAAAGTTTTTCTTCACAAACAGAACCATAAATATGTGGAAAAAATAGCCGGGTGGCATATTTTTCTGTTACAGGAACATATTTAGAGTTAGGTGAACAGTGTTTAACAACTTGTGTTTAGCTGATGTGCTTGTTCTTGTTGAACTTGTTGTAATGTTCTTTTATAAAGTGATACAGTATGTGAAACTGAAATGCTTTGGAGACATTACATTTCTATGATATATTAATGCTTATTTAAAGCAGACTGATAAATGGGTGAAAAACAGATTAACTGTAAACTTTTATTAAAAACAGATAAATTATTTTGAAGACCATGGGGTATTTTGGTTTACACTGCTTCTGGAGCTATAATGCTTCCAAATTATATATTCAAAATATTCTATGATAGGGTCACTCAGCAGCAGTGGGTACAAAACAGATGGAGCACCTGTCTACTACATAATGAATAATTTAGTACTGTATCAAACAAATGAGTGAAGACAACAAAACTATTGACCATGCACAAACCCTCCATATCTAATTTAAAGCAACACAGAAACAAATCAATCTCCTGTGTCTCCATTCTCATGCTTGTGTCTGTCCATTCATCAAAGATCTTTTCTTATATGCCAGTAGTTTTGCATCTTGAACTAAACAATTGCTTTAATTTTCCCTTGTAGACATTTACCTTAGTATCTTGGTTCTAAGTTCTTGATTTAATGTTTGAATGTGTGATATGCTAAACTGAGATAAATGGAGTTCCAAATAGCTCCAACAAACCTCCTCCCAAGTCTCTATAAACAATCAACCCTAAAAACTATGAACTATCACAATGCAAATATCGTAAATAGTTCATTAATAAATCATCTTCTCTTAATTCAAACATCTGTATACCAATTGAAGAAAGGTATATACTCACATTGTTCTAAAGCCACTGTGTTTTTCTCTGCAAATTAGAAACGTGATTTTTTTGTTTTTACTGAAATGTTGGTCATAATTAATTTTGCAGCATCTTGAGATATTCTTTTTATCTTGAATTGGTTAAACACAATTTAATGTCTCAAGTGAGAAAGCATTTCCAATAAAAAAAAATTGCTATGAAAAACCTGTCAAATAATTAATTAAGTAGCAACAGCACGAAAAGCTAAGAATTCCCCTTTCAACATGTTGTAATTTGATTGTATTTGAATAATTGTAGATGTTGTTTTAGGTTTTCGTTTTTATACATTTTTAGCCATTTTTTCCCCAAAAATATTATATCCACCTTAAAGCCAAGTTGGTACAAATCAGTTATTCATGTTTCTTTTTTTTTTTTTTTTTTTTGCAAGTTAAAGCCAATTGTTGATTAATCATAAATATCTCCTACATATGTTTTATCCAGATTTTTCCATCTGGATACCCTGCCAGTACCTGTCATGGACTACATGACAAAAATGCAATGCTTGAATACATTTCCAAGCAAACATTTAGGAACTTGTGACCAGATTACATATTTCACTGATAAGAGTAATGTGGCATTTGCAAAAGTTTGGGCAGCTTTTCAGGTGTAAGGTATCAGAACTTATTGTGTGTTAAACTTGTCAAAAAATGTCAGCTGATGACAATTCCAGAGCCTAATAAATTATTTGACCCTTCAAACACTCAACAACTATGGACTATTCTAATCATCAGACTGAGATTCTGAAAATTAAAATAATTGATGCCTACAAAGCAGAGGAAGGCTATAAAAACATATCAAGTCACTTAAAAGCTAGCAATTTCCACCGTCCTAAATGTCATTAAGAAATGACAGTTAAGGGCAACTGTGGACATCAAGACAAGATCTGGAACACCAAGAAAACTGACTGTTGGAACAGCTTGTGTGCTGTGCAGAAAGGCAATGCAAAACTTCCCTAAAGACTGCAAGGGACCTGTACGCAGGCTTACCTGAGAAGTGGTGGTTTACTGTGCAACATTACTTACACAGACATGACAAGAGCCATCAGAAGAAAATGTCCCTTACAATCTCACAGCAAAACAAAGTCTTAAGTATTCAAATCAATATCTGCATAACATAACCAACTCTAAAACTGAAGCTGAAAAAGGATACTCACACCAACAAGACAATGACCCAAAACACACTTCAAAACCTACTAGTAAGAAGTAACTCGAGAAACATAAGGTGAAGGTTTTGGAATGGTCCTTGAAGTCCACAGACATAAACATCATTGAAATGCACATTCCACTGCTCCTCTCATTCCATCCTAGCACTATTTTCTTTCCCGCAGGTCATCAAACAAAGTTTCTTAATTTTGCAGACTGATTCTTCCACAGGAGCCTTTCCTCCTAACCCTCCTTTAATCTCCTTCTGTCAACCACTTAGCCTATGAACGTTCTCATCTGCAGCTCAATTCACAGAGGAGAGCCACATTACTCACTAGGTACTCTGAGTGGCAACAGGAGCCACTGTCCCACTTGCAAATACATAACCAACAATACCACTGTATCCAGTCTAAAAAATCTTATTTACTGCATTTCTTATAGGAAGTTTCCTGCCATCTACATGAGTGAAACAAGCAGATGGCAAGCAGACCGTATCAGAAAGCAAATTGGAACCATTAAAAGCTTACAAAGTCTATTGTAGAATACCTCTCATCCCTTGATCATAGCCACACTGATCTCTCTGTGTTCTTTTACAGAGCTTACAGACAACTTTCATTCTCAGCCTGGGATCATCACATATTTCTCTAGGTCTTAATGACTGACTAACTTTTTAATCCCCTCATCTTCTCTAATGACAGTTTTTTTTTTCACCAAATATAACCTTTTCTCCTTTCATCTACCCTGGCTTTATTTACCTGCTCTATCCTTCAGTTGCACACCTGATGAAGGCTATACAGCCAAAATGTTGTGTCTTTAACCTTCCTTCCTTTTTAGCACGTAAATAACCTTTTTTTCCTATCATTAATAATCTTTGGGTAGATCTTAAACGTGCTGTCCAAATCTTTGGGTAGATCTTAAACGTGCTGTCCACGCAAGGCAGTCCAAGAAAATCTCAGAGCTCGAAACAAACTTGATGGAACATTGAGAATAATTTACCAATACAATAATTTAAAGGCTTATAGCTGGCTTCAAACATGTCAATGTGCCCAAACCTTTGTAAATGCAATATTTACTCTTTTATTTACTTACATTTTTTTGTTCATCAAATAAACTGTAATTGTACATTTTCATTTTAAAAAAACATTGTTTTAGTTTTCTTGCTGTCAAAGTTGTATTTCCTATTTTTCTTCAAATGTCAAAAAAAGATGTAAGTTGGCCAGGGGTTTCCAAACTTTTGCATGGAGCTTTAAGTAAAAAGGAAATATGTACCTTCATTATGTATTTGCAAAGAGCTACAATAAAGTAAGAATAAATATAGATCAAAACCTAATTGTGAAGGTCTCAAGTAAGATAAAAATGAGACAAAAGACTGTATGCTATATTTTTCTATTTTTTCTACAATAATCAAATATCCAGGCAAAATTTAGCATATCATTTTCAAGGCTGTTTAGTTCAACACAGCTTTTGCAGGGGAAAGACCCTATCTTGACTCACTATTTAATAAACAAAAGTGTGATAACAGACTTTTTGATGAAGTTACTAAACAAAATGAAAAATGCTCCAACTATTAAAGGAGCTCCATCTCAGAATTCTTTTTGTTTTACTTAAACTACTGTGTTCTGCTGTTTGCCCCCTCAAATTCTCATCTTTTTTATTTCAGCCTCCACTGAAAAACAATACATCTCTTTTACTTTCCAATTCTTCTACTTTTTACTGTGCGTCTTATCATTTTTTTAGTTCCATTGTTTATCATTTTATCTGTTTCTGCATTTCTATATTCCTGGCAAGATTCTTTCTCTCTTTCAAAACGGCTGCAGTTTTCTTGCTGCCTGCCCTTTTAAGGAAAAGAAGCCTTCTGACTGCATCTGTGACTCGCTCTCTATCTGAAGGCATTTTACCCAGTCCTTAACCCCCATCTCAGAAATGTCCAGGCACATTTTACATGTAAACACAAAGCAACAATGGCTATTTAAAAAAATACATATTACTTTTTTTTCTCATTTTTATTTAGAACTACTTCACTCCTATAGAAAAAGCAGGAGTGAATCTAAATATTATACAACATGTGACAGTGATGCAATTCAGTGTCTTAAAAATATTCCTCTTAAAGTACAAATTAACAGAACTTCACACTTGTTAGAAATTACTATGTTATTGCAGCCCTCAATGAGAGAATAATAATTTCAACACATATTAATATAAGGGTGCTAAATTGTTCTTTTTGAGGTTTTTTAAACATTGTTCATTAACACACACAAGCAGGCAACTACTGTACCTCAAGACACACCTTTACATTAAACCACTTGTGCATTAACCAGCACGGCACTTTTGGAGTCCATCAGTGCTATTTAAAAGTTGTGGCTTAAATATACAATGCCACCCTGAGCACAGAATTGGGATGTCTGAGTCGGAATACAAAAACAGCCATACCCAGTCTGTAAAGATTGGACTAATGTAAAGTGATATGTTCCCTGACTAAAGCTGCATTAATTTCATAACAGTAATCCTCAATCAACAATTAACAAGGATAATGTAATAAAATCAGAGTTAAACAGAATATTGAGAACTAGCTCACACCCTTATTTGTTTAACTACAGTAATGAAAGAAACAGCCAGGTCACAAGACTAAGTCACTGTCATGATTCAAGCATGGGGATATCTGACTACAATTACTTCTTATTAACCACCATCTTGCCCCAAAAAACTGGTGGTGCATTTACCAGCTGTCATCTATACAGAGGCCTTAGGACTGATGGTAATTAACCATATTTTATGCTACCACTGATTACATTCTTACCCTTGCATCCAAAACTTTGTATTCTACAGGATTCCTTGTGTACAGAAATGTGTGAGCAGTCTTTAAATTTATAAAAGTTTAAACATTAGTATTGATACGAACACAAACCAAAATTAACATAAGAATGAGAACTGCCAGAATAAGCTTACTCAAGGCACAAAAACAATGTAAATATTTCATTGCGATGCATTTCTTAAAGATGGACATTCTTTTAAAACCTGGCCTAAAAAAAAAAAGGAAAAAAAAAACTTAGCAAAATCCTGTCTCAGTATGCTATTCTGTGTTTGGCTTCTTTGTGTTAGTTTTAAAATTGATGCAACAGTCTGCTGCAATTGAGAGGTCTTCACATTTTCTACAATTTCTTTAAACAATTTCCTTTCCTTGTGGGGGAATCCAAAATAGCTTAGTGAGACAATAGACCAAGAAAATGTCACGTTCTGAACAGTTTTGTGTATAGAAAACTCAGGACAGCAACAAGAAACTAAAAATAGATTTTCTTCTTATAGTAAAGAGTAAGGACAGTGAAACCTGGAAGGCCTAGATTCTGCAATGAATCTACAATCTGTAAGTAGACAGATAGTAAGTAAAACTTGGTTTTCTTCAGTGTTCACAAAAGTTTAAAGCATTATTAAAATTATGAAGCAAGTCTTGGCTACTAATTTAGAAATATTCACAGTGCAAAGGTTCTAAGAAGAAAGGCAACATGAGGTTTGAGCCACATATCAGGCAAAACCCGATTGTGAAAAAGTCTGTAAAATTTTCTAGAGCACAAAAAGCCACACACTTTGCTGTTCAGCAGCGCTTTGGTAACTAGTTAAGAGACCTTAAAATTTCTGTTTGGGCTAAATATCAAACATTAAATTTAGTTAGTAAATGCATATCTCTTAAAAACATGCACATAGGAATATGCACACACACGCTTACAAATCCAATCATTCTAACAAGGCACATATACAAAAGATAATAATATATGCACTTTCTAATGACATAAGCATGTAACATAAAAACACTCCAGATCTCAAAAATATATGGTAATAGACAGTCATAACCTAAAATTTAACTAATACTCACTGCTAAAAAACTTTAGTATATGAATCTGCACTGAAAACTAAAACTACAGATCTGAACACTCATGTAGTCATACGTTAACAATCTTTTAACACAATCACTCATTCACTGCGGCCTTAAGACAACACTGGACATATGTCCACTCTGAAAATGCACAGTAAAGTGCACACATTTTGCAAATACATACCATACAATATCCAATCTTAGTTTATATGAATAAGAAAGGAAAATAAATTAAATCAAGGAACTGGATGATTTTGGTATGATTTTCCAGTGAGATAAAGTGGAGAATAAACTACAAACACCTTCTTTATTCAGTTACTGATGCATTAGAACTCCTTAGTCATTAGATGCTAGGTTGTCCACCTGGCCTGAGGACTTCAGCTCCGTCTCCATTGTGCTAATGAAGATTATGTCTACATCACCTTGACAATATAATCAGGAAAATACAGAAATAGCCATGAGCAAAGTATGTGTCTGGCGACTTGTGTCAGCATCTCTGATTTAAATTAATATTGTCAGGTGTCCAAGATTTACAATGTAAACATTTTTTCTACAAAGAGCATTTTGTTTGGGCCTTCAGTATGTAGGAAGAGGAAGTGGCTGGCTAAGACTGCTGTGCTTCTTCTTCTTCTCCTTCTAACTCTTCTGTTTCTAGTACTTCCTCCTCCTCTTCTCCGGGCTCCTCAAAAGCAGTTATACTATTTTTGGTGGACTCTTCTGCAGCTCCAGAGGATGAATTACCATTCTTCAGAATGCCATGTATGACTGGCACACACTCTTGTCTAACATCCCCTTCAGCTGCATCAGCAGCTGTTTCAGCTTCCTCTTTGATTTGGGCACGTGCTGCCAAGACTTCTTCAGCACCATTCCCAACTGGAATGCAAGTGTCACATACATTTGGTGTGACTTTCGCTGGATTGTGATCATAGGAGAACAGCTTCAGATGATGCAGGTGACCAAGGTTGGGAAACTGTGAAATTTTGTTGCGGTCCACATCAATGATTTCTAGATACTCCATTTTCAGCAGGATGCGTGGGAACTCTTCAAAACGGTTCCCATATAGCCATAGACCCCTCAGTGAGGACATACGTGTGAGGTCTTCTGGCAAGGTCTTTAGGCGGTTGTCCCCCATCTGTAATGACTTTAGGTTTGGTAAGTCAAAAAGCTGCTTTGGAAACATCTGGAAATAATTGTTCTCCATCCACAAACAGCGCAGGTTTTGCAAGTTTCTGAACTCGGCTGGGAGGTTCATTAGACGATTGCTCCCCAGGTACAATCGGGTGATATGCCCCATGTGACATACCACACTGGGTACATCCTCCAGCTTGTTGAAATCCAGGGCCAGGATGCGCAGGTTCTCCAGCTCGTGGAATTCTGGTGGCAATTCCCTCAGTCTGTTGTTGCTAATATACAGCTTTTCCAAATGGGAGAACCTACAGAGGCCAGTGGGCAGGAACTTTAACTTTTTAAAGCTGAGGTCCAACATATTATCTCCACTGTTAAGTTGTTCCTCCACGTCCGGGGGCAATTCTTCCTCTTGTTCCGTGGACGTCCTCTGTTTCCCTCCTGCGTTCCCCATCGCTCAACTCTGAGGTGCAGAAAATCCCGGGCTGTCGACAGGCACGGCAGCGGCCGGGAATGGCGTGAGCTTGAGTCTAAGACTTTGATGCTGGGCAATAAGGATCGAATCAGAAGACATCTTTGAAGATCCTGAATAACGCTCTTCCCAACTCCCTCTTTGTTTTTCACCTTTTTAATAACAGCAGATCCGAAAGTTAATGGAAAATCTTCTTCAGCGCGGCGAAGTAAAGAAAGTACCGAGGAGACGTTCTTTCAGCGCGCCGGGCTATGTAGCCGCCCCTCTCTCACTCCTAGGAAGCGGCCCGCCTCCGCAGGCCTCTTTCTCGGACCCCTGACCATGGTGCTGGCGACTCCTGGGGACGTACCCAGCAAGCAAGGGAGGCGGACTCCCGTGGTCACGGCAAGCTGCGGCCCAGCACAGCTGCTGTCCATCCGTAAGGTGCTTACTCTCTTTAGCACCCTCAAAGGTTTTTCAGCTTAAAGCGACGTGAAAGGATACTTGTAATTATTTATGGAAGTTTGTTAAATAAAACAAGAAAAAAGTATCACGATTCCGAACTCACCCTACCTCCTCCCCACCTCCCTCTTTGTGTGCCTCGCGTACTGTTAGGGGCTTTGCGTAAAGGTTGCCTAGGATGCACGTGTTCCCAATAGCAACTAACCAGGAAAAAAATCCCACCCGATCACATGGCACTAACAAGACTAGGAAAGTGGCCGTGGGACAGGCACCATCCTACATGCGGCAACGTCCTGATTACGCTTTTAAGCTGCGCACACCACCAACAAATTAATTACCACGACGAAATATTTTCACAACTAGTATGTTTATCAGTTTAATGTATCTCTTTACCGTGGATCATTTGCAGATTAATATTTATTAGACATATTGCGTTCAGGGCGGCGCAGTGGTAGCGCTGCTGCCTCGCAGTTAGGAGACCCAGGTTCGCTTCCCGGGTCCTCCCTGCGTGGAGTTTGCATGTTCTCCCCGTGTCTGCGTGGGTTTCCTCCGGGCGCTCCGGTTTCCTCCCACAGTCCAAAGACATGCAGGTTAGGTGGATTGGAGATTCCAAATTGGCCCTAGTGTGTGCTTGGTGTTTGGGTGTGTTTGTGTGTGTGTCCTGCGGTGGGTTGGCACCCTGCCTGGGATTGGTTCCTGCCTTGTGCCCTGGGATTGGCTCCAGCAGACCCCCGTGAACCTGTGTTCGGATTCAGCGGGTTGGATAATGGATGGATATTGCGTTCAATAATACACAGTGCCTCGTAGCCTGTCGCACGTACTTGTACAGACACTAAAACGTGTCTGCTAATGGAAGATGTCCGTAAAGGTAATATATTTAAGTCACATTCATTTATTAAGAAAAATGTTTATATTCAGCTCCAATAACATTAATTGCAGTTAATGCGCAGTTAACATTAAAGCATGCTTGTGTCCTATTGCACACATAAATTCACTCTTTTATTTGTGAAATGCTGTTAAGAACACTCATGATATTCACTCACATGCAAACATAAAATGGACAGTATGTGCTTTTATTTGCGCATGAAGATTACAGTACATGTAGGTAAGTGCTAATGTCACATTTAGCAGCACAGAATGGGGCTCCTGACTGGGATAATTTTTGTGTTTAAGTTTTCTCTGGGAATTCCAGCTACCCATTGTGAATGGTTGTGAGTGTCTACAATAGACTGTCTCAATCAGAGCTAGTACAAACTTGAAAGCTTGCATGTTTGTTGCACTTGCATAGGTTATGCACTGTTCTGTACTGGATAAGAGAGCTTCAGTAAATACAATACAATACAATACAATGCAATAAAATTAATTTTTATATAGCCCAAAATCACACAAGAAGTGCCGCAATGGGCTTTAACAGGCCCTGCCTTTTTACAGTCCCCAGCCTTGACTCTCTAAGAAGACAAGGAGAAACTCCCAAAAAACCCTTGTAGGGAAAAAAAATGGAAGAAACCTGGGGAAAGGCAGTTCAAAGAGAGACCCCTTTCCAGGTAGGTTGGACATGCAGTGGCTGTCAATAAAAGGGGGTAAGTACAATACAATACACAGAACAGAACACAAGTAATTCTTAATACAATATAATAGTGCAATAGAAATATTACAAGTACAGAGCAGAATTCAACAGTAGATGATATCACATAATACAATTTGGATTTGTTCGGAGTCCTGGAGACCTTGGCCACCAAGCTGCTTCCCCCTATTGTCCATTCCACAGGTGATTTTGGCTGGGCCAGCCAGCCAGCCAAAATGAAGAAAGGACCACTCTACCCAAAGATTCCTGCAACCCTTAATTCAAATAGATATAAGTTGCTTTTTTGTATTGCAGTTACTCAAAAATGTTCTGCGATAGATAGATAGATAGATAGATAGATAGATAGATAGATAGATAGATAGATAGATAGATAGATAGATAGATAGGGTCCTGTTGAGCTACAGTATATCCAAAGCCAAATATCAAGAAGGATCAAAATATTAAAAAATAATATGTATTAGCAAAACTAAATATAAACAGAAAGACAATAACAAGGTGTAAATAAACAACAGAAAAAATAATACATCTGATAGCCTCTCTAGGTCCTCCCTCAATGGTCTGACACGATTTATTGGATAAGGTGGCTAGTTCTTGACTATCTGTTAAGTACCTTTTTGGTTTAGTCTTCTCCTGCCTATCCAATTTTTTCCTCCACTCACATTGGTCTTTCTTTATCCCACTTTTCACGTGCTTGTGTCTAGCTCTCTAGATTTTAAGCTCCTCCCCAGACCCATTTCTAAGTTAAAGTCCCTGGAACTTCCAAGATGGTCTGAATATGATTTTCTAAGCAACTCCCAGTCTCTCAGCAGTCCAGCACTTAACTCCCAGTCACTTTATAATTGTAATGTGTAGAGAGGTAGCCATATTACATTACAGTGCATCCGGAAAGTATTCACAGAGCATCACTTTTTCCACATTTTGTTATGTTACAGCCTTATTCCAAAATGGATTAAATTAATTTTTTTTCCTCAGACTTCTACACACAACACCCCATAATGACGTGAAAAAAGTTTACTTGATGTTTTTGCAAATTTATTAAAAATAAAAAAACTGAGAAATCACATGTACATAAGTATTCACAGCCTTTGCTCAATACTTTGTCGATGCACCTTTGGCAGCAATTACAGCCTCAAGTCTTTTTGAATATGATGTCACAAGCTTGGCACACCTATCCTTGGCCAGTTTCGCCCATTTCTCTTTGCACCACCTCTCAAGCTCCATCAGGTTGGATGGGAAGCGTCAGTGCACAGCCATTTTAAGATCTCTCCAGAGATGTTCAATCGGATTCAAGTCTGGGCTCTGGCTGGGCCATTTCAAAGACATTTTGTTTTTCATGGTCTGAGAGTCCTTCAGGTGCCTTTTGGCAAACTCCAGGCAGGCTGCCATGTGCCTTTTACTAAGGAGTGGCTTCCGTCTGGCCACTCTACCATACAGGCCTGATTGGCGGATTGCTGAAGAGATGGTTGACCTTCTGGAAGGTTCTCCTCTCTCCACAGAGGACCTCTGGAGCTCTGACAGAGTGACCATCGGGTTCTTGGTCACCTCCCTGTCTAAGGCCCTTCTCCTCCGATCGCTCAGTTTAGATGGTCGGCCAGCTCTAAGAAGAGTCCTGGTGGTTTCAAACTTCTTCCACTTACGGGTGATGGAGGCCACTGTGCTCATTGGGACCTTCAAAGCAGCAGAAATTTTTCTGTAACCTTCCCCAGATTTGTGCCTCCAAACAATCCTGTCTCGGAGGTCTACAGACAATTCCTTTGACTTCATGCTTGGTTTGTGCTCTGACATGAACTGTCAACTGTGGGACCTTATATAGACAGTTGTGTGCCTTTCCAAATCATGTCCAATCAACTGAATTTACCACAGGTGAACTCCAATTAAGCTGCAGAAACATCTCAAGGATGATCAGGGGAAACAGGATGCACCTGAGCTCAATTTTGAGCTTCATGGCAAAGGCTGTGAATACTTATGTACATGTGATTTCTCAGTTTTTTTTATTTTTAATAAATTTGCAAAAACCTCAAGTAAACTTTTTTCATGTTGTCATTATGGGGTGTTGTGTGTAGAATTCTGAGGAAAAACAATGAATTTAATCCATTTTGGAATAAGGCTGTAACATACCAAAATGTGCAAAAAGTGATGCGCTGTGAATACTTTCTGGATGCACTGTATATACATTCCTGTTGCCATCTACTGACCAATCTGATTCCCATTGCCCTTCCTCTAACTTCACACAATGATTTCTTCTGGTTGTAGTGTGCGCTACACAATTATGAAGTATAGCATCATTTATATTAGTGGTTTGATTACTTTGTTCTATCCATAAACGTAACTTTAAACAGTAAATCCCCTACCATTTAATTGTATGGACCAACTCCTGTCCATTGTGATTTTGGATTTGCTTTTTAATTTTTTTCTTTGATTTAGATCAATTTTGATATTTTATTAGGTTTTAATATTTTAAAATCTGGACTGTCAAGTTTTATGTTCATGTATGTATTTTTATTTTTATGTTTTGACTTGGGGGCGGCATGGTGACGCAGTGGGCAGAGCTGCTGCCTCACAGTTAGGAGACCCAGGTTCGCTTCCAGAGTCCTCCCTGCGTGGAGTTTACATGTTCTCCCCATGTCTCCGTGGGTTTCCTCCGGGTACTCCGTGTTTCCTTCCACAGTCCAAAGACATGCAAGTTAGGTGAATTGGCGATTCTAAATTGTCCCTAGTGTGTGTGTGCGCTGGCGCCCTGCCTGGGGTTTGTTTCTTGCCTTGCACCCTGTGTTGGCTGGGGTTGGCTCCAGCAGACCCCCGTGACCCTGTGGTTGGGATATAGCAGGATAGATAGATAGATAGATAGATAGATAGATAGATAGATAGATAGAT
>JANRMT010062854.1:138558648-138582610 GCA_026402145.1 Polypterus bichir lapradei
ACACACACACACACACACACACACACACACACACACACACACACACAACTATCGTATATGTTGAAGTTCTATTTAAATTTTGAATAGAAGGAATTTTTATTTAGTCGACAGAATATTATTCCGGAATAAATGAACTCAAACCTTAAATAACTTATAATATTTTGCTCTCCATAAAAAATATATCCTGTCTAAATTATACAAGTTAGAAATAAAGTAAATGTTAAAAGAACAAACATTCAAATTTCTTTACTCTTATGTAATTTTATATAAAAAATAAACTTAAATTTTAAATATCCCAAAAGATTTTGCTCTCCATAAAAATATATCCTGTCAAAATTATACAAATTCAAATATGAACATGGTGCATAACAAAACCTGGAAACATAAATAAAATTTGTTCTTTTCAGCAATAACAAATCAAATCATTCAGTTTATGAACAAAGTGCGTATTTGGGAACACCGTAGTGTCGACTTGGTTCAACATTACTTGGCAACAGGGAAAGTGGGGCAAGTTGCACTGATGCATTTGTGTCTCCCATAAAAGTAGCTTCACTTGAAATCACTTTGTGATTTTGCACGGGTAAAAACGTCTGCTGAAGTGTCAGATTCTTCTTTAACTCTTCTGCTTTCTGTGTCTTGTGCATTGCATTCAGGTCTTTCAGGTTATCTTGATGTTTTGTCTCATAGTGCCGTCTTAGATTAAATTCTGTAATTACACCCACATTTGCTCCAGAAATGAGACACACTGGTTTACCGGCAATGTCAGTAAACATATACAAAGCCTCCCATCGGTTTTTAAAGGCTCTATGTTCAGAATCACCTTTTCTCTTCGGCATCGTGTGGGCTAGCTGCGCAATAACTTGCAGCATCATAAGCTAGACTTGATTAACGCGGTAAGTGTTTGGCAAGGCAGCTGAAGCGCTGCATTATGGGATCTGTAGTTTATTGTGTTACCAGCGCTTCATATCCCCGGCCATTAATAACAATAATACAGTATATAAAATGATCTCGCGGGCCGGATATAATTACACGCCGGGCCGGATGTGGCCTGCGGGCCTTGAGTTTGACACATATGGACTAAATAGAACTTGAAAAGATATATTTTTTCAAATGTGATCGCGCAATTCAGATAGAGTTGACGCGCACTACAGTACATCGAGCCCGCGTGCTATTGTGGTTTTGCCTGCGTGCCTCAATAAGTCATCCTCCCCTCGCTCTTACTTTTTTACCGTTCATCTAATGAATACACTGAGTATGGCTTTACCAAAACAATCATTGATGGCGAATAAAGTATCCATTATTCGAGTATGTAGATCGGGGTACGTAACATGACTGTCAATATACAGTAATTGTTTTGTGAGTTTTACTGAGTGTTGCTGTCATCAAGGATTTGATTATCATTATTTCTTTCAATCAGGTTCGTATTTGTAGGATGTGTTGTGTTCAAGTTACATTCCGTGTTTGTCAATCGTTGTAAAGAGGACAGGTTTCATTCATCGATTCGTTTCTTACTGCATCAATAAACAGCTCTTCTTCTTCTTTATCTGAGACCTGACACACTGCATGCACGGGTTTTTTTTTTACACTGTCTTCCTTTAGCGGGACATTGACTTTTTCCACCATGTGCTTTGTTTCCGCATTAGCTGCATTTATGAATATGCTTGTATGTATCAGACGCTTCATATTTTTTTGCTGCCTTTTCAATTGTGTAATTCGGTTTTTGTTCAGTGCTCTTTGGAACTGTTGCTTTTTGTCTGTGCACTGCGTCAGTTCACGTGAGCCGCTCGGTGTACATGCATCGAAGTTTCCCAGCTGTGCTGGTGCCATGTCGTGCTATGTCCATGGCTGTATCTAATGTTACCGAAGTCCCGGCACTTAAAACTTTCTCTCGCAGTTTCACTGAGTTTGTGCCAAACACCACCCTGACCATCTCATCTTCCTCTGCATAAGCACAGTCCTTCACCCGTGAATATTTACCCGTGGCAGTGTTTCTATTGGATTGCCGCTGACGGACGGCCTTATATAGGCAGGCACTAAATTACAAACGCCAGCAGCAGCCTGTCTATGAACTTAATTTAAAGTTTAGGTTTACATCGTGCTTTGTTTCCGAAGTAGCAGAACTCATGAATATGGTTGTATATGTCACTCGCTCGCTTCTTATTGTTTCGCTGCCTTCTCAATTATATAATGCATGTTTTCTTCAGCGCTTTTTGGGCCTCTTCCTGGTTTTCTACGTACTGCGTGATTACGTGGGAGGCGTGATGATGTCACACGAAACTCCGCCCCCACGGGTTTCAAGCTCATCTCCATTACAGTAAATGGAGAAAAACAGCTTCCAGTTATGACCATTACGCATAGAATTTCGAAATGAAACCTGCCCAACTTTTGTAAGGAAGCTGTAAGGAATAAGCCTGCCAAATTTCAGCCTTCTACCTACTCGGGAAGTTGGAGAATTAGTGATGAGTCAGTGAGTGAGTGAGTGAGTGAGTGAGTGAGTGAGTGAGTGAGTGAGTGAGTGAGTGAGGGCTTTGCCGTTTATTAGTATAGATTCTCTTAAATTAAATTACTAAATTATCTTTTACCTGTAAATTCTAACTTGCAGGAAAACTTGGGGATTAGTGGCAGGATTGGTTTTCTGCCCCACTCCGCATTTTCCGTGCAATGCAGCCGCAGAGAGCTTAAACAACTCAGTACATCCACATAAAAAACGACAAGGGGTGAGCGAGCTATCTTGAAGGCTTTTACTGGACGTACTGCTTTGTAAACTGAAATATATACAAAAGAAACATACAGGTATTTACATGTGTACAATCAAAGACAATAAAGAATGATTTACAAAGCAATACATAGCAGACAGTGTACATTAAACAATAAAACTTTAAAAGACACTTACAAGGCGAGTGATTTCCACGGATGGATCAAGACGAAGAGAAGCTCGTAGACAGAGGTTCAAATTGCTGCATACCACAACTAGCCAGACACAGGGGTTTGTATACCCTAAGGATACGTTTTGGACGTGACCGAAACAAGAGATAAAGGGGTGTCTACGTGAGACACATGGGGTGTATTGTATTCAAATGTTTATTATGGGACCTACATGCTTTGCGTGAGTTTCATAGACATTTATAGTACCACTGTGAGTGTGGTACGTGACTGATTGGTGTGTTAATAAATGACAAGATGAAGGGGGAGCACAGTTCAACAAATAACAGTCTCAACTAACAAGATGTGGGGCAGAACAATTCGCACTCTAGCCATTGTAGAAAACCTCACATTGTTCCATTCCATTCAAACTAGTGTGGTGCTGAGGTGTCACCCATTCATTGTGTGGTGGGTGTGGCAACACGCTATATCAGTGCATGCGCCCAACCTCACTCTCTCTCTCTCTATTGACATGGTGGAGCAATTCAAATATCTATGGACAATCATTGATAATATGTTAACTTTTGACCTCAACACAGAAAAAAAGAAAGGGTAGAAATGCCTATTCTCCTTTTTTAACGGAAAAAAAACACAAAATTTTTTTTTTTTTATAAATCTTATATTGAACCTGTTGTTGCATTTCCCTTTATATGTTGGCTTGGCAACCTCTGTAATAGCAATATAAACTGTTTTCACGAAATTGTAAAAATTAGTAGTTAAATATGACCTTTGACACTCAGCTGTATCAACCACAGGCCAACTAATTTCAGTCAAACAATAGCCATTCTCATGTTCTAAAATTCCATCTGTTACTATCTGGCTGCAGATTAAGGTTCCCAAGAATAAACAGCAACAGAATTAAGAAATCTTTTATTCCTAGAGCTATAAGCATTTGTTACTAAAATGTTCCTAAAGAAAGTGCAGTGCATTTTCAAAAAATGAGTTAATGAATAATTCATAATAAAAAAGTGTTCTACTGGAGGTTAAAGATTTGATGAATAAATAATCCATAAATAGATTAAAAGCTAAGATTAAAACAAAAGTCAGAATCTGTCTGTAAAATCCAGTATGAGCCTCGGTGCATCCATTCAAAATGATGTCTACCCTGCACACCCTGTAAGGTCTCCTCAGCAAAGGGAGATGTCTACTGGAAAGTGCAGTCATTCTTCATCTGGCTCAAGTTCCCACTATCATCCCCAGGCATTCAGCAGTGAACTCTACAAACCTGCTTCCTTCTTTTGCTGTCATTCCTTGGCATTTAGCAATGGTTGCTCCTACTCTTTGGGTACTCAGCAGGAGTAAGTGAGTAAGTGCCATCCACACGCTCCACCCAAGGCCACTTCCCAACCACTTGCCTCAATTTTGCCACACTGGATCAGCCATGATCCTGCCTCTCTTCTTTTCTTTCTTTCATTCTTTCATTTTAGTCTCTCTGGATGTCTCAATTTTCAACCTCAAGGTCCTTTACATTTTAACAGGACTTAAAAGAATGCAGGTCAGAAAAAGCGGCACAATTGTGTTCTCGTCCATTGTAATAGATGGACATCTGAGACGTTGCTCCACTGGGAGCAGTGCTATTAAGCTTGTTTATTATCTATCTGAGATATCATTTAATCAACCTAAGAGGATTTACTGACGAATATTTTAAATGCATGAGCAGGAGACCAAGGGGTAAGAAAGAGAAAGAAAAGGTAGCCAGACATGACATACATCAAAGTCTAAGCCAGTCTCAAGTTCAACTTCATGTTAAAGCCTACCACAGAATGAGTTGGAAGAGACAGGCAAAGGGTTAAATCAGCCAGGACCTCACCCAGTAGTATCTGCTCCAGCTGACAGTGAATGTGGAAGAAAAACTGTGAGTTAGATGGGCAATTAGAATTTTCTAAACTCTGGCAGGATATTGGAACCGAATAGGACCTCTGTATCCCCACTGTCAGCTACTAACAACACCCGGTGGGAGTCCATGAAATCAAATCCAACGGGATATGTAACTCTGCTTTCAAAAGATGGAAACAAGCTATGCAAGCTGAAGACTTTGATTACTGCACTTGGAGAAAAAAATAAACGATGCCAAGGAGGATATACACAACAGAATAGACAGCAAAATAGGCAAGCTGCTTCAGGATATAAAAGATCAGGAGGTACGGTTAAGTATAATAATTTGATGTAAATCTTAAAAAAAATCTAACAAGAATTTATGCAAAAATACAGGAAAATATTGGAAAAATTGAGAATAAAATGCAGTAAGTGTATTTGATGATTACCTAGAAGTTAAGCAAACATTTAAACAGAAGTTAAGCAAGAAAAGAGAAGTTAAGAAGTTAAACAATTGACATCCACCATTGATAAAAAGGAACTGCTTTAGAATCCGAATGCAAAGTGGTCAGTGATAAAACTGTGTTGGAAGATAGATATAGAAGAAATAACATTAGAATATTAGTCACAAGACAACCTCTGATAAAGTGTGGAACAACACTTCATAAATATAAATAAATTAACCATGTAGTTCTATAATATTTATATCAAAACAAATGTGCTAAAAGCACTGAACCACAAAAAGTAATTGTAAGTAGAATCCACGGTGCATAGTTTATGATTTCAATTTCAACTGTGAGTCTGGAATATACACAGCTGAGTTGCTCTCAGTGTCTGATGGTAATGCTGAATACTCTTCCACAAAGTTTGAAGTGTTGGTCAAAAAAGACCACTTTGAATTTCTTCAATAGACAAAAGACTCAAAAAAGTCTCAGTGCCACAGAATTCTGTAAAGGATTTTTTAAAGAATGCACATAGTAAACAAAAAACATTTTGTGTAGCCTATTCAGTCACTCTCTTATCATATTGCTAAGGTTTTACTGTTGGAGTGCAAGAGACGCAATTTAAAAATATTAAAATAAAGTAAAAACAAGACACATTCATTAACAAACTTATCATGAAGTAAAGAACAACAGGTACATTTAAAAACACAAATCATTCCACTCACATACAGTATATGTTTCATTAATAAAAAAAAATAAAAGAAAACATTTCGTGTAGCCTATTCAGTCACTCTGAGGGAAAAAGGAAAAAAAAAACATTAAAAATGTGACCATGCACTACATTTCATTAAAATTTGAAACAAAATAAAACAAAATAAATACACAGTAACAAGTATCAAAACCCATATAACATCCAAATATAATTCATATTATATTATAAACTTTTAAACAGTCTTCATATATAACTTTAATCACAAAAGCACCAGACATATGCACCTCTCATCACAGCACTCCTGTTTAACTGACAGATCGCGAGACACACGCGAAGTCAAAACTTGACTTGAACAAAAACAAGAAACCCTCCAACATTAAACTGAAAGGATTTATGCTCTATACAGGTGTATAACGCCTGCTAGTTTTCCAGTATAAAAACATTATATAATTTCAACATTAGTTTATTTCACTGGTTGCTCTGAAATCCAGGCCAGACCAGGCAGCAGGCCACTGGAAAAGCTCCCACTGATTGTAAATGTTAGTCTGGGTCTGAACAGTGTGGCAGTGTTACTTGAAGCAGAACCTCCAAATTACAATTTTGTTTATTCAGTATTCAATTCACAAAGGTAAAAAAGGAAGTGGTTTAGCAAGTATTTTCTCAAGCTGATCAGATGATTACATTTTAAAGTTATTAGTTTTGCCACTTTCATGTCCTGTCAAGATTGACATTGTTATTCAAGGAGTGAACTCAGTGTCTCATATTAACCATTTATAGATCTTCTAAATATAATACATCTTTTATTAAAGGATTGATTCTCAGTCTTTGTATCTACAGTATATTAATAACTAATTGCAATAAGTTCCTAATTGTGGAGGATTTCAGTATTCATGTGGATATTTAGTGTGACCATAAAGCAAGAGGATTTATTAACCTTTTACACTCTTTTGGTCTTAGCCAGCACATCAACCAGAGTACTCATAAGGGAGGACATACAATGAATTTAGTAATTTTAAGAGGATTAAAAGATGATGTCCTCCATGCATCTCTGAAACACGGCAGGTCCAAATGTTCTTGGGTGTGCCCTGAGAAAACACTTTAACTGAGCTTCAGTCAGGCTATCTTTGGTAATGAGCTTGTATTTAAAGGTACCAGGGTTGATGATTCTGAGCACTGTTCTAATAATTTCAGCCTCGGTGAACCCTTCAACTAGCCCCTCATCAATTTGCTCACACAAATTATTAAATCTAAAATCGTAATCTGAATCTGAGATTTGACCACCATAAATCTTGTATTCTCTACAAGGCAGTGGTGCTGTGACATCTGTCAGTTTTACCAAACTGGTTACCTGATTAGTAACCACCCATGGTGGGGCTTTCTTACTCATCTCTGGTGCTACTAGTACTGGTTCCATCTATAACACCACATCAGCGTCCTCTTCATCAACTGCCTGGGACAATTACAGTTCCTCAATGAGGTCATGAAAGGAAACAAGCAAGACATCCCCTGGTCCGCAAGGCTCCTCAGTTGTTCTCAAAAAGTCAACAAAGAAGTCAAAGATATCCACTTAGGTCGATTCAACACCTGGCATATCTTCTACAACCTTGTCTTCAGATGATGCTGCCAGTATATGTAGCAGTTCTCTGTTGATGGAACTGGATAGCTGATGAAGCTGTTGCTGAATTTCCCATCACAGATCATGTACATCAGCTATTTCTGGATAACTGCAGTGTTTTTTGCCTAGACCATCAGCTCTGAAAACAGGTAATCAGGATCTCACGGTTCTCAGATGATTAGTACCTGTCCAACCGGAAGCACTAATCCCAGACAAGCCCCCAAAACTTGTTGCCTCTCTAAACATTCAGAGTCAGAGAGCTGCTTTTCTTTTGTCTGTCCAGTATGTGACACTATGATAAAGAATAGAGATAGCACACACTGAGCTGGTGTCAGCTTCACAAGAGGAGGATTTATTCTTCTATTTGCTGTACTCTATATCGCCTATGCAAGGGGGTGCAATAGTACTTAACTTACTTAAGCTGCAATGAAATCAAATGAGTGATAAAATAATTAAAATAACTAAACAAGAGTGGCAAGGGTTCCTCTTTTCTCTGTCTCATTTTAACCTTTTAAGTCTTTTTACACCCTCATTCTTTTCTTCATTTATTTCTGAGTTTACTGTTTTTTCAACTCTATACACAAGCCTTTTAGAGAATTAAATACCTTCATTGAAATAGCTTGCTCTGAACTCCATAAAACTGTTTCTCAACTTAAACCCTTCACTTGTGTCCTTGACCCAGTCCCAACAGGATTTTTTAAAGGAGTCTTGGATGTGCTAGGGCGGCACGATGGTGCAGTGGGTAGCACTGCTGCCTCGCAGTTAGGGGACCCACGTTTGCTTCCTGGGTCCTCCCTGCGTGGAGTTTGCATGTTCTCCCTGTGTCTGCGTGGGTTTCCTCCAGGTGCTCCAGTTTCCTCCCACAGTCCAAAGACATGTAGGTTAGGCGCACTGGTGATTCTAAATTGTCCATAGTGTGTGCTTGGTATGTGGGTGTGTGTGTGCACCCTGCGGTGGGCTGGCGTCCTGCCCTGGGTTTGTTTCCTTCCTTGTGCCCTGTGTTGGCTGGGATTGGCTCCAGTGGACCCCCGTGACCCTGTAGTTAGGATATAGCGGGTTGGATAATGGATGGATAGATGTGCTAATTGATAGTGTACTTGGTATGTCATTAGATTGTCTAAAGACTGCAGTAGTTAAACTCCTGCTTAAGAAAAACAATCTTGACTCCTCTGTAATTGACAATTTTAGACCTATTTCTGACTTGACTTTTTTTAAGTAAAATTCTAGAAACAGTAATTTTTCAGCAGTTAAATGACTATTTAAATAAACATTCTATTCTTGATAAGGAGTTAAAACAAAGCATAATACAGAAACCATACTACTTAAAGTAGTAAAGGACTCAACATTTCCTTCCTCGAGCTCCACCTGTTGATAAGCTTGTGCCAAATCAAGTTTGGTGAAATTCTGACCCCCTGAGAGTTTTGTAAACAGTTCCTTCACTTTAGGCAAAGTGCAGCTAGGCAACTGCTCTGTCTCCAAAGCCAGGTTGATCACCACTTTATAATCTCCACGAATTCTCACATCATTATCTAGGAATACAAACAATTGGGAAGGCCCAATCGCTGTAACTAATGGGAGAAATAACACTGTCATTTTATAATTCAGACAGTTTGTTCCTCTACTGCCTCTTCTAGTGCATAGTACCCTGTGTGTGGCTTACAAAATTAAGGAACCACACCCTCTCTAAAAAGAAGTTTTACTTTGATTCCTTTAAGGGTTTCTAATTTAGGTTGAAATGAAGTACCTGTCACACAACACCTCCACAGTTTCAGTGACATTTCTTTCATTAATTTACTTTAACAACAACATTTATTTATATAGCACATTTTCATACAAATAATGCAGCTCAAAGTGCTGTACATGATGAAGAAAGAGAAAAAAGACAAAATAAATAAGAATTAAAATAAGGGAACACTAATTAACACAGAATAAAAGTAAGGTCCGGTGGCCAGGAGGACAGAAAAAAAAAACTCCATATGGCTGGAGAAAAAAAAAAAAACTGCAGGGGTTCCAGGCCACGAGACTGCCCAGCCCCATCTAGGCATTCTACCTAACATAAATGACCTCAATCAGTCCTCATTGTATTCAGGGTTCACATGGAAGAACTTGATGATGACAGTCATGTGGACTTCTGGCCTTTAATCCATCAATGTAGGGATATCACGGTGCTTTGATCAGGTGGTGGTGGCGCAGATCGCCACCACAGAAAACTGGAAAAAGAACAGAAGAGAAAGTAGGGGTTAGTATGGATTTTGAATATGAATACCTTGAATAATAATGATAATTAATTACATATATAAAGCATCAGGATTAAACTAAGATGAAGCTATCAGAAAGCCATGTTAAAGTAATGTGTTTTCAGCAGTTTTTTAAAGTGCTCCACTGTATTAGCCTGGCAAATTCCTATTGGCAAGCAATTCCAAATTTTAGGTACATAACAGTAGAAGGCCGCCTCACCACTTTTTTTAAGTTTAGCTCTTGGAATTCTAAACAGACACTCATTTGAAGATCTAAGGTTACGATTTGCAGTGTAAGGTGTAAGACATTCCGAAATATAAGATATAAATATAATATAAAGTCAATTCTAAATGACAGAGCTAACCAATGTAGTGACATCAAAACTGGAGAAATGTGCTTGGATTTTCTTTTCTTAGTTAAGATTCTAGCAGCTGCATTCTGCACTAGTTGCAATCGATTTACTGTTAGGTCCATAAATATTTGGACAGAGACAACTTTTTTCTAATTTTGGTTCTGTACATTACCACAATGAATTTTAAATGAAACAACTCAGATGCAGTTGAAGTGCAGACTGTCAGCTTTAATTCAGTGGGTTGAACAAAAAGATTGCATAAAAATGTGAAGCAACTAAAGCATTTTTTTAACACAATCCCTTCATTTCAGGGGCTCAAAATTAATTGGCCAATTGACTCAAAGGCTATTTCATGGGCAGGTGTGGGCAAGTCTATCGTTATGTCATTATCAATTAAGCAGATAAAAGGCCTGGAGTTGATTTGAGGTGTGGTGCTTGCATGTGGAAGATTTTGCTGTGAACAGACAACATGCGGTCAAAGGAGTTTTCCATGCAGATAAAAGAAGCCATCCTTAAGCTGCGAAAACAGAAAAAAGCCCATCCGAATAATTGCTACAATATTACGAGTGACAAAATCTACAGTTTGGTACATCCTGAGAAAGAAAGCAAGCACTGGTGAACTCAGCAACGCAAAAAGACCTGGACGTCCACAGAAGACAACAGTGGTGGATGAACGCAGAATCATTTTCATGGTGAAGAGAAACCCCTTCACAACAGCCAACCAAGTGAACAACACTCTCCAGGGGGTAGGCGTATCAATATCCAAGTCTACCATAAAGAGAAGACTGCATGAAAGTAAATACAGAGGGTGCACTGCAAGGTGCAAGCCACTCATAAGCCTCAAGAATAGAAAGGCTAGATTGGACTTTGCTAAAGAACATCTACAAAAGCCAGCACAGTTCTGGAAAAACATTCTTTGGACAGATGAAACCAAGATCAACCTCTACCAGAATGATGGCAAGAAATAAGTATGGAGAAGGCGTGGAACAGCTCATTATCCAAAGCATACCACATCATCTGTAAAACACGGTGGAGGCAGTGTGATGGCTTGGGCGTGCATGGCTGCCAGTGGCACTGGGACACTAGTGTTTATTGATGATGTGACACAGGACCGAAGCAGCCGAATGAATTCTGAGGTGTTCAGAGACATGCTGTCTGCTCAGATCCAGCTAAATGCAGTCAAATTGATTGGGCGGCGTTTCATGATACAGATGGACAATGACCCAAAACATACAGCCAAAGCAACCTAGGAGTTTATTAAAGCAAAGAATTGGAAAATTCTTGAATGGCCAAGTCAGTCACCTGATCTTAACCCAATTGAGCATGCATTTCACTTGTTGAAGACTAAACTTCAGACAGAAAGGCCCACAAACAAACAGCAACTGAAAGCCGCTGCAGTAAAGGCCTGGCAGAGCATTAAAAAGGAGGAAACCCAGCATCTGGTGATGTCCATGAGTTCAAGACTTCAGGCTGTCATTGCCAGCAAAGGGTTTTCAACCAAGTATTAGAAATGAACATTTTATTTCCAGTTATTTAATTTGTCCAATTGTTTATGAGTCCTAGAAATAAAAGGATTGTGTTAAAAAAATGCTTTAGTTGCTTCACATTTTTATGCAATCTTTTTGTTCAACCCACTGAATTCAAGCTGAAAGTCTGCACTTCAACTGCATCTGAGTTGTTTAATTTAAAATTCATTGTGGTAATGTACAGAACCAAAATTAGAAAAAAGTTGTCTCTGTTCAAATATTTATGGACATAACTGTATGTCATTTTCTGTAGTCCTGAGAGGAGTGCGTTACAGTAATCTAGTCGACTGAAAACAAAAGCGTGAACTAATTTCTCAGCATCTTGAAATGTTATAAGAGGTCTAACTTTTGCCACATTTCTTAAGTGAAAAAATGCTGTCCTAATAATCTGATTAATATGTGGTTTAAAATTCAGGTCAGAGTCAATAGTTACCTCTAAATTATTTACCTCCATCTTGACTTTTAATCCTAATGCATCAAGTTCATTTCTAATAACCTCATTATATCCATTATTGACAATAACTAAAATTTCTGTTTTCGCTTTATTTAGTTTGAAAAAATTATTACTCATTAATTCAGAAACACAAGTAAGATGTTGTGTCAGTGAATCAAGAGAGTCAGGGTCATCAGGTGCTATTGATAAATACAGCTGTGTGTCATCAGCATAGCTATGGTAGCTCACGTTATGCCCTAAGATAATCTGACATAACGGAAGCACGTAAATTGAAAAGAGCATCGGACCCAGGATAGAGCTTTGTGGAACACCATATAGAATAGAATAGAATATCATGTGTCTTTGAAGTATAATACCAAAACTAACAAAGGTTCATGTTTAAACACCAGTAAGTCTAAGGTTTGAATGCATTCTTTTCACTTGACCATGACTGTGTTTTTTCTCTTTAGCGAAAGCATTTCTTTAGTGTAGGTTTTGAAAATACAGTTAGCAGGGCATACTTTTACCTTTTCAAATCTACAATTGTACTGCTTCTCAGAAATTACTGATACTGTAGCACTTGTATCAGCCTCCATTTTCACTCTAACACCATTAATACTCATGTTCATGCAGTATGGTTTATTACTGTCTTTAGTAGTTTCTAAGGAAAATAATTTAGTTTCTTGAATGTCACCTTCACAAGTCAGGCCATAGTCTGTACTCAAAACATCACCTTGGCATTGTGTATCTAACTGTTCGGTGGTAAGACTCTTGTTCAAGATTGCATTAGAAAACATCATTGCATCTGGTTTCTGATCATGGCTACATATAATAGTTTACCAAGTCAGGCAAACCTCTATGTTTGGGAAAAGAACACAATACCATCCTGTGCTCTTTGCTCTGGAAGAGCATTCCTCAAATATATTCTCAGCAGCTGCTCAAAGGCCCTTGCAAAAGGGTGCTATTGCTGGCAGCACAACTAGGTACTCAAACCAGTTCCTGAGATTGTAGCCTTAGCCATTACCACCAGCAAGCACCACCACCCATAGAAGATCATCTCTTTTACCAGAACTAGAAAACAGCTCTTCCCACAGCCAAGATCAGCAGCAGGCCTCCTTGCCTCAGCTGCAGACCAGCAGTTGAGGGTAGATTTGGGTGAGCAGTTACTGTCTCCTGAATACATTGCCGTAACAACATTTTTGTGCTACACAGGTAGTGCAGTAGTAGTGCTGCTGCTTTATCGTAAGATTGTGGATTTGCGTCACTCCCTGTATGATAGTGCTTTGAGTAGTGAGCAAAGTGCTATATAAAAGTAAAAAATATTATTATTATTCTTTCCAAACATAGCCATCTTCCTAATCCCACCAAAAAGATGATCATACTAAACTCACCGTACCCTGGGAAAAGTGCATGGAGGAAGCATATGAGAGAGAGCTTGCCAAGTATGAAGAGCTAATAGAGCAATGTGTAAGACAGGGCTGTTGAGGCTATCTCTTGGATGTGATAGAGTTTGCAACGAAGAAAGCCATTGGGATAATCACTGATGCCACAGAAATTGACTTTAGATAGCTCAGAATAAAGAGGGAGGCCCCTGTGGTGTACTGGTTCTGGGAAGAAAGCCAGCGATTGATCACCCCCTGGCTGGGTCACCTGGATAAGGGTGTCTGATGTTGAAAGACCTGAAACACCAAAGGATTCCAGGTTACATGACTGAGGAAATGGTCTTTACAGAAAAGAGTCCAAAACAGAACTGAACAGGTTAGAAAAATGGCAGATATATAGGTGAAAAACAGGAACAGGAGGAATCTTGGGACCAGAAATGGAAGTGAGGTCATTGGTCTGTGATTTCTTAGGATGTGGAAATTACGCCATCAGGAGGTGGGTTCTTCTGCTGGTCTGGAAGTGACGTCTTCTGAGGTGGAACCAGAAGTGGGGTGTTCTGGGGTGGAACCAGAAGTGACGTCATGGGAGCCGGGCAGACTTTCCCGCATTTGGTCTGTGGAGAGATAAGAGAAAGGATTTAGTGCACTCTGCTACCCCCTGGTCTGACCGAGAATTACCTTCTTTTGAGCCCTTTAGCTGCCTCCCATGCACACGTGTATATATCATTATATCAGGATCATTACAACTTTAGGACACCATTATTTACCACTGTTTACCTAATTTCTCCAAAATGATTTCAGACTGAGTGTTGAAGGTCCACATAGGCCTACAAGTTACCACACTACTTTGTAACTTATTCACGCATCTGTGTTTTTTGTGTGAACAAAAACTTTCTTAAACTTAACCCTTAAGAAATTAACTTTAAGAAGTCAAAATTGCCCTTAAGAAGTTTTCATCTGTGTACTTATGTACTTATTAAAGAGCTCATTTTAAAGTCCTGCAATTCAGTTTACTAATTTCCCCAATAATTCTGATAACGTCTGCAATAGCAGCTCTTAATCTCTGTTTCTTTAAACAGAAAAGGTTCAGCTCCTTCTATCTTTGCTTAACTGATGAACTGTGGTTTGTAAATCAGCCTAGTCACTCTTTTGTGAATTTTTCCTAGGGCTGCTATGTCTTTTTGGTATTATGGAGATAAGACTTTACTACTGCATGATGCAAATGTGCCTCACATTTCAGGTCATATTACACTAAATTCTATTAGTATTCTTAATCAGCAACACCCAAGTCCTTCTCAAAAGATATACTTTCAGGTTTCAAATCTCCCAATTTGTATTCAAAACCAACATTTTTACTTCCATATACCTTACTTTACTTACATTTTTACAAGAATTCTGTTCTGTTTCAACTGATTCTGGATTATCTGTCATTACAACTAGGTTAGTACCATAAGTTAACTTAAACAGATTGTTATTTACATTCTTACCATCACTTATATAGTATATTAAAAACAGATGCAACCCTGAATTGACCAATGAGGGAACACCACATTTAATATTACATCATTCTGAAAAAGTTCCTCCATTTTTATTATAGTGTTCTTCTGGTTACTGGTGAAGATGTTTATTAATTTGTTTATATTTATAGCTAATATTGTGATTGGCTGTTATTGAATGTTTATTGTAATGTATGTCTTCATTGCAGCAAAATATTTAATAGGATGCAGATGAATTAAAAAAGTAGTCTATAATATAAATTCAACCAGTAATGCACCTCATTTTGTTAGGTTGTAAGTAAGTTACTTTTCACTGTTAAGTCTTTGTAAACACAATTTTTTCTTCTTATTATTACAAATTCTTTCACTCATTCTTTTCACAATACTAGGGAGGGAGACTACAAAGTATTCCTGAATATGCCTGTCCAGCTAAAATATCCGTTTACTAGTTTTCACCTGCACTACACAATCCTTGAGCTTGTAAGGAAAATCAAATCAAAAGCTCATGTCTTGACCTTTAGGTTCCTTCATGGTTCTGCTTCTCAATACCCTCAGTCTCTGGAATCTGTGTATGTCCATACAAAATTGCCTGTTTTGCTTTAGCTTGTCTGAAGGCTGGCTTTCTTCTTCCCAGCAATGATAAACGTGGAAACTACTTTTCAGTTCTTGTTCTTAAGTCATAGAATAATATTTTAAGGACATTCCAAATTGTTTCTATTTTGTTCAGGCACCTCTTAAGACAAACTCTTTTGCAAAGCATCTTAAGATGTCTTAGACTCTGCCTTCCTCCTGAGTATCAGCAGTTGTACTGATCTAGTGTAATATTGAGTGGCTTGGGCTTCATTTGAGTTCATTTTTTTATATAGCTACAGAATTAACTTTATTTGTATACTTCTTGACCTCAGCTATGGATTTTTTACTTTCTAATCACTTAATTTATATTTTTGTGGTTTGCCTTTGTAAATCACTTTAATAAATGAGAGTGTTAAATAAATAATAATAAATTTCATGCCTTTCGGCACTGTTTTCTAACACAGATATACTCACTAAATGTTGTTCATCTACCAATTGAATCAACCAAGTACAGAACTTCTCTTTCTCTCTCTAAAATCCCTTTTGAAATTGCCTGTATTTTCTAAATATGTGTTCAATTACATTATAGTGATAACCATATTCAGAATTAAGCCTGGTGTTTATTTCCAATAAAATATATTCCTGAATGAATATACATGATGTTAATTGATTAGTTTTGTTTTAACACTTCAAGCTCTAACACTAGCAATTTTTCTTTAATGATGTTTCTATGCTTGCTTAGTATCTGTTGGTTAGTACAACTTGCATATGTTTATTTCCTTATTCTGCTTTTATTTTTGTACATATTTATTGAAATTAATGTTAAACCTGGTCTATACTAAAGTCACAGCTCCTAACCCACATTAGTTTAGACATATAACATGTACATACCCCTTTCCCAAATGCATCAGTGCCCCTCTGGTTTAACCAAAACTCTTTGAAGGGTACAAATTCATTTGACTCAGAAAGGTCCATCAATAGGTTATCTATCCATCCATTATCTAAACCAAGAAAGCTGGAGCCTAACCCAGCAAGCATAAGGCACAAGGCAGGAACAATTCCTCCAATATCTTAAATGCTGTATCAGAAGCATGTATTAAATTATTATATATGTCATAGAAGAACTCCAGAGTATGTATTCACATTTTAATAAACCATAGAGCTGTATTTATTAAAATTATTCTTGGTGACACAAAACTGTCTCTGCCACTGCCTCTCCAACTTATTTAGCTCTGTATCACTTGACATATAACTAGCTTTGTCTGCAGAACTGTTTCAGCACCATGGCAACAATCCTCTCACCATAGTAACCTTGCAACCATTGAGAGTCTGTGTAATGATCCTCAATTCTGATCCATACAGGAAAATACTATGTACAAATGCAGATAATTAGTTGGAGAAAAATTATCTGGATTTCTATACCAAGAGATTCGGGTTGCTCCTTCACATACTTACATGTATACATACATTTGGCATTTATTCAGAGACATTTCTTTTTTCATTCTGTAGTAGAAGGCAGCTGAATGTCAGACAACACGTTCTGTGCCTGCTCATAGGTTAGTCTGTTGGGTCACATGATGGTTCAGTATATTCAATCCCAGTCTGTGCACTGTCTGTTTGACATTCACATATTCTCTCAGTGTTGAGATACAAGGATGAATGTTCCTTGAAACAGTCTGGCTGGCTCCTGCCTAATACCTGTAAGGCTCTGTCATGCTGTACTGGAAAATGTAGGTTTAGAAAAATCAGAAAATGGATGAATGAATGAATGAATGAATGAATGAATCTTTTGTTTGAAGATATTGCAAATTGATAAAACCTGTATATTGGCAAAAATATCATGTTCATGTTTCTTCAGGTATTCAGGTTCCAAAAACATTTTCATTTATTGTATATCCTGTTGGCATCATATTATTTTTGTATGCAAACGTAATTAGGCATAGGTTGGAATGTTGCTTGTAGAAATGTATATGCATTACCTGTTGAAACTATTTAACAAATGTAGAAGATATAAAGGGCTTAAGATAATTATCTATACCGTTGCTGGTGCTTTGAATTTTTAAAGCAGATCTATCCATGTTTATGGATAGATCCTCACCTTATCATTAATGTAGTGCAAGTCTGCCCCTGTAAATAATTTATGGGAAAACAATACTTGCCAGCTAAACAGATTGAATTTCTGGTGAGGAATGTCAGCATCAAAGCTGATATAATATCTTACAGCACAGGTTAGGTAATGGGTGTCCCAGTTTTGAAGACATTCTGCTATCCTGCTGTAGTCATGTTGTGGAAGCTGACTGTATGGCTCCTCCCCTTTGTAGCTTTTAGACTGTCTTATAATATGTAGTACATGAAGTGCTGCCAAATCTGATGAGATGAAGAGCTTATCCAGTTCAGTGAAGAAATCTTGACAAGTCATTATAAATGTTTTAAAAATTCCTCCTGTTTCACTAAAGAGCGTGAGTTTATAAATTATGCAAACGTTTGTATATCTAACATGTTACCTGATAGTATTGAAGCCTGAAAGCATAGTTATCATACTCTTTTAGATGCTAGCATTTATTTTTTAACAACCTTAAAACATTACCTTAATTTTAAATTAATTACTTTTAAACCAATAACAGGATGTGTAGATGACCATACAGAGTGTGAAAATACATCCCAAAAATTATTCATTAAGGTGAATATGGATTTCCTTCTTCATGTACAGTATATAGCTCTGAACCCTGTCCATATAAGAAGCATGGAAAATGTTTTAATTTAAATAATATCTCTCAAGTCATGCTAGCACAATGGATAGAATTGTCTTGAGTTAGATATAAGTTCATTCCTATTAGACCGATCAAGGTACATTTGTGTTGGGGAACAATAGATTCAACCACCTTTCCTTGATTAATGCATCTGGTCAAAACTACTGTTACAAGTGTGAATGCCACATAATACAACTAGATTTGGGATAGCCATACTTATGTTGCATGCATTCCATCCATCGATCCAATTTTGGAAACAACTTTTTTCATTGCAGGATTGTGTAGTGCCAGAGCTTCACCTGGAAGCTGTGAATGCAAGAAAAATAATGTCATACATAAAGATAAAAAAAATGACACAATCCAACTCAAATCAAAGAACCCAATTAAACATGAAAAAAGGAGAGTACCAGTAAAAGTAATCATACAGTACATGATTCCCTGAACTGGCCTGTCCAAATGAGGCCTCAAAGTTCAGGGTTCCCTAATGAAAATTAAACCAGCTGAGACTTATAACAGAGCCCAGGTGTTGTGCTAGACGAGAAGAAGAAAACGTGGGTGTTGGTGGTGATCTTAGTGGGCATGTGGAAAATAGTAAAAAGTGTTGATAATAAGGGGACATGGAGGATGGGAAGCTGCAGAGAGAAAAGGTGAAATGGAGAAGACATTAGCTTTTTTGATTTGGTAATAGTTAAAACACAATTTTCAAAGAAAATCAGCTTATGATTTGCAGTAGTGAAGGAAAGAATAGCCAAATAGACTTTCTAACGTGTAGAACCTTGGAGAGAGATAAAAATTATAAGGTGACTAGCAAAATACCCCCACTTCGCAGCTGTGTTAAAGAAGTAATGAAAAAGAAAAGGAAACATTTTGAAAATAACGTAACATGATTGAAAAAGAAAAAGAAACGTCCCCTGACTTTCAACTGTTTTTACTTTCAGTAGACTTAATGTGTAAATATTTGTATGAACACTAAAAGAGTCAACACCATAAGACATAAACTAAAAATGTTTCACAATGTGTCCCTGAATGAAGGGAGGCTCAAAATCAAAAGTACCAGTCAGTATCTGGTGTGGCCACCAGCTGCTTGAAGTACTGCAGTGCATCTCCTCCTCATGGACTGGACCAGATTTGTCAGTTCTTGCTGTGAGATGTTACCCCACTCTTCTACCAATGCACCTGCAAGTTCCTGGACATTTCTGGGGGGAATGGCCCTAGCCCTCACCCTGCGATCCAACAGGTCCCAGACGTGCTCAATGGGATTGAGATCTGGGCTCTTCGCTGGCCATGGCAGAACACTGACATTGCTGTCATGCAGAAACTCACGCACTTTTTGCCACTCCTGTCTGGTCCAGCGAAGGTGGGTTTGTGCCCATAGGCGGCGTTGTTGCTGGTGATGTCTGGTAAGGACCTGCCTTACAACAGGCCTGCAAGCCCTCAGTCCAGCCTCTCTCATCCTATTGCGGACAGTCTGAGCACTGATGGATGGATTGTGTGTTCCTGGTGTGACTCGGGCAGTTGTTGTGGCCATCCTGTACCTGTCACGCAGGTGTGATATTCGGATGTACCGATCCTGTGCAGGTGTTGTTACACGTGGTCTTCCACTGCGAGGATGATCAGCTGTCCTTCCTGTCTCCCTGTAGCGCTGTCTTAGGCGTCTCACAGTGTGGACATGGCAATTTATTGCCCTAGCCACATCAGCAGTCCTCATGACTCCCTGCAGTATGCCTAATGCACGTTCACGCAGATGAGCAGGGAACCTGGGCATCTTTCTTTGGGTGTTTTTCACAGTCGGTAGACAAGTCTCTTTAGTGTCCTGCGTTTTTAGAACTGTGACCTTAAATGCTTACTTTTTGTAAGCTGTTAAGGTCTTAACGACCATTCCACAGGTGCATGTTAATTAATTGATTATGGTTAATTGAACATGCATGGAAAACATTGTTTAAACAATTTACAATGAAGATCTGTAAAGTTATTTGGATTTTTATAACATTATTGTTGAAATACACAGTCCTGAAAAAGGGACGTTTCTTTTTTTGCTGAGTATATATACACATATTATGGGGTGCCAAACAGGCAAATACATTGATTTTCTGAATATATAAAGTCGGCTTCAGAATATATAAAGTCAAAACTTGAATATATAAAGTCATTCCTGAATATATAAAGTCAAAACTTGAATATATAAAGTCATTCCCGAATATATAAAGTCAAAACTTGAATAAATAAAGTCAGCGGTGGAATATATAAAGTCATTCCCAAATATATAAAGTCAAAACCTGAGTATATAAAGTCGGCGTTGGAATATATAAAGTCAGCGCTGGAATATATAAAGTCAAAACTTGAATATATAAAGTCAGCGTCGGAATATATAAAGTCAGCGGTGTGGAATACACTCACCTAAAGGATTATTAGGAACACCTGTTCAATTTCTCATTAATGCAATTATCTAATCAACCAATCACATGGCAGTTGCTTCAATGCATTTAGAGGTGTGGTCCTGGTCAAGACAATCTCCTGAACTCCAAACTGAATGTCAGAATGGGAAAGAAAGGTGATTTAAGCAATTTTGAGCGTGGCATGGTTGTTGGTGCCAGACGGGCCGGTCTGAGTATTTCACAATCTGCTCAGTTACTGGGATTTTCTAGGGAAAAACATCCAGTATGCGGCAGTCCTGTGGGCGAAAATGCCTTATTGATGCTAGAGGTCAGAGGAGAATGGGCCGACTGATTTAAGCTGATAGAAGAGCAACTTTGACTGAAATAACCATTCGTTACAACCGAGGTATGCAGCAAAGCATTTGTGAAGCCACAACATGCACAACCTTGAGGCGGATGGGCTACAACAGCAGAAGACCCCACCGGGTACCACTCATCTCCACTACAAATAGGAAAAAGAGGCTACAATTTGCACAAGCTCACCAAAATTGGACAGTTGAAGACTGGAAAAATGTTGACTGGTCTGATGAGTCTCGATTTCCGTTGAGACATTCAAATGGTGGAGTCAGAATTTGGCGTAAACAGAATGAGAACATGGATCTATCATGCCTTGTTACCACTGTGCAGGCTGGTGGTGGTGGTGTAATGGTGTGGGGGATGTTTTCTTGGCACACTTTAGGCCCCTTAGTGCCAATTGGGCATCGTTTAAATGCCACGGGCTACCTGAGCATTGTTTCTGACCATGTCCATCCCTTCATGACCACCATGTACCCATCCTCTGATGGCTACTTCCAGCAGGGTAATGCACCATGTCACAAAGCTCGAATCATTTCAAATTGGTTTCTTGAACATGACAATGAGTTCACTGTACTAAAATGGCCCCCACAGTCACCAGATCTCAACCCAATAGAGCATCTTTGGGATGTGGTGGAACGGGAGCTTCGTGCCCTGGATGTGCATCCCACAAATCTCCATCAATTGCAAGATGCTATCCTATCACTATGGGCCAACATTTCTAAAGAATGCTTTCAGCACCTTGTTGAATCAATGCCACGTAGAATTAAGGCAGTTCTCAAGGCGAAAGGGGGTCAAACACCGTATTAGTATGGTGTTCCTAATAATCCTTTAGGTGAGTGTATATAAAGTCAAAACTTGAATACATAAAGTCAGCGTCGGAATATATAAAGTCATTCCCGAATATATAAAGTTAAACCTTGAATATATAAAGTCAAAACCTGAGTATATAAAGTCAGCGTTGGAATATTTAAAGTCAAAACTTGAATATATAATGTCAGCGTCGGAATATGTAAAGTCAGCGCTGGAATATCCATCCATTTCCCAACCCGTTGAATCCGACCACAGGGTCACGGGGTTCTGCTGGAGCCAATCCCAGCCAACACAGGGCGCAAGGCAGGAACCAATCCTGGGCAGGGCACATGCATCATTTTTAAAACATTAATCGAACAGTGTTTTTCTAATTTATTTTTCTGAATACGTTTTTGTTAACTTATTTCAGTTTTTTTTAGTTTACTAAAAATGTGCCTGAGTTGTTTCAATCAATACATTTTGACTTTGACTTTATATATTCAGGAATGAGTTTATATACAGTACTCCGATGTTGACTTTATATAATCAGGAATGACTTTATAAATTCCGACGCTGACTTTATATATTCAGGTTTTGACTTTATATATTCTGACGCTGACTTTGTATATTCAAGTTTTGACTTTATATATTCCAGCGATGACTTTATATATTCTGACGCTGACTTTAAATATTCAAGTTTTGACTTTATATATTCCAGTGATGACTTTATATATTAAAGTTTTGACTTTATATATTCCAGCGCTGACTTTATATATTCTGACACTGACTTTATATATTCAAGTTTTGACTTTATATATTCCAGCGATGACTTTACACTATATATTCAAGTTTTGACTTTATATATTCAGAAAAAAGTTTTGACTTTATATATACCGACGCTGACTTTATATATTCAAGTTTTGACTTTATATATTCTGCAATGACTTTATATATTCAAGTTTTGACTTTATATATTCTGATGCCGACTTTATATATTCAGAAAATGAATGTATTTGCTATATATATATATATATATATATATATATATACACTCTTTGGGGTGCGAGCAACTGTTGCTGGGGGTGCCAGAATCCATCAAGGAAGAAAAATAAAAAACATTATTTGTACAAAATCTTAATTTATTTATCCATTCCTAAATAATTAAATGGGCAGGCTATTTCGTATCAGTGCAATACGCTGCTTGTTAAAAAGGATGACTCCCGCTCTTACGTGCAAGTCTGCGTGGATATTATGAACTATCATATCTGTTCAAGTTCTATTTAAATTTTAAATAGAAGGAATTTTTATTTAGTCGACAGAAATATCTTTGGTAGTAATGTAAGTTAAATGTAGGCATCATTGCATAAATTTTTCTTCACCATAGAAATGTAAAGAGTAAATTTGCCTTACATTCCAACCAAAGATATTTGTGTTGACTAAATAGAAGTTGAAAAGATATATTTTTTCGAATGTGATCGCGCAATTCAGATCGAGTTGACGCGCACTACATCGAACCCGCGTGCTATTGTGGTTTTGCCTGCGTGCGTCAATAAGTCACCTTCCCCTCACTCTTACTTTTTTACCGTTCATCTAATGATTACACTGAGTATGGCTTTACCAAAACAATCATTGATGGCGAATAAAGTATGCATTATTCATAAAGCTTAAATTGGTGATCTGTCTTTCTGCGTTAACCGCATATTTTTTCATACATCTGAAACCAAGGGGATGCGAGGGTAGAATGAATCGGGAAGCGCTGATATATATGTATGTGTGTGTATATATATGTATGTATATATATATTCAAATAGTTTTACTGTGAAATAATGCAAAGAGTACGCGATACGTGTTTCGCCCAAATTTTGGTGTCATCAGTGTACCCACTCTCGGAAATCGAACCTCGGCGCTAGAGGCGAAGCCTCTTCCATTGTGCCACGGCGTGTGGTTTGTATATTTGAGAGTATGTAGATCGGGCTATATCCGCGCTTCGCAGCGGAGAAGTAGTGTGTTAAAGAAGTTATGAAAAAGAAAAGGGAACATTTTAAAAATAACGTAACATGACTGTCAATATACAGTACAGTAATTGTTTTGTGAGTGTTATGAGTGTTGCTGTTTTTGACACTTTTTCTATAGTGTTGTTTCTTGTGACTGAAGACAGAGAGATATAATTAAAGTTAGTAAAAA